>HG992172.1:13080089-13515089 GCA_905220505.1 Laothoe populi
CGGTAGAGGGCAATATCAAGTGACCCAAATGCGCGTTTGTTAGCCTCCGCTCTTCATATTAAAACTAGGTGCACCTAGTAAGCTGTTCGACTTATCTCTAGCTATATTTTTATTTATTTATTTTTATCATTACTTTATGCAATAGAATATAGATGTAGCATAAACTAATACTAGTTTTTTGTACATCAATGCCAATCACCGGTATTACAAAATTAAAAAAAATTTATAATGTGTGGTTTTGTAGATTACAACTTATTATAAATTATTATGTACTTGTTCAAACTCAAAGTATAACCTTATGTCAGTATTGTTCTTATTCCCTTTAAGCGCCAAGGTCTAAAGACTTGGGCTCTTCAAAAATTACAAATTTAGTTCATTTTAATTTAAAAATGCAGTAGACGGATGTCAGACCGAGTTACTTAAGGATCATGATGATAACGAAACCATATCGCGATGCAGCCACGCGGTTGTGTAACACGTACAAACATTCGTACAACCGTCATTAACCGCTGATTACTACTTAAAATACGTTTATACATCATTCTTGCATCATCATGTGTATTTGGTTTATTTAAAAACTACTGTTTTACTTAGATATGAGAAAAACTTAAATATTGCGCGTAAGTGGCGCCATCTCTTGGCGAGTTTGTGAAATTGTAACCCTATTTGAAGAATAACTAGTATGCGCCATGTAGTTTTATTTAGTCTATAATCTATATATAAATAAAAATAAAATAATAATAATTAATGTACGTGAAGAGAAAGCGTCGTACCTCTTTTCAGAAATGTACGCAAGGAGTGTGGGGTTTTGCATAGTTTACTTATTATAGAGAAGAGTTGCAGAAATATAAGAAATAATTTATTTTTTACAAGCAGTTCTATAACATTCAGACCAAAACTAGTTATTTATGTAAAAACATAAATAAAATTACATACTACAATACTAAATAACTAATACATTACTAAACTTTTAAAAACACTAGGCATAATCTTATTTTTTCTTTTTTACACCAACCTAGCTTTGGTCCATAAATTATGTGCTAATAACAAATACGGCCTCAGTCTCAGCGTGTACTTGTTTAAATACCAGTGCTAAATATACTATATACATATAGATAAAATAATACATTAACCATTTACATTATTTATAATTATTATTTATTTATATACTATTTTGTATTTCTTTTCCTTTTATTTGCTCTGGCAATGAAATCTTTTTCTTTATTTCATTTACGTTCATCTTCGATCAACAATACATACATACAAGTTGTACTCTTGATCGAAGACGTTCATACTGAAAATGTCAAACATATCATTTGAGAATTGAATAAGTTTCGAGCTTTGAAATATGTGCGACGCTCAAACTAATTTATTAAATTACGGTCGAATTTCGACCACCATGCAATCACTAGTATATAAAAAACACTAGGTTTTGCCCGCGGCTACTCCCGCGTGGTGGTTATTTTTGGAAGAAAAGGTATGAAATCCATGGACACCTCTTAAGCTATTACATCTTCCTGTGTTATGCTATCCCGTAGAAACTGTGCATTTTCTGGTATAAAAAGTAGCCCGTCAACTAACACTATGCAACAAATTACGTGGATCCCTTGCTCTTTGTAAAACAAAAACAAAACTATGCCACGGGAACCGTACATTTTCCGGGATTAAGGTAGCCCATGTGCTACTGTGCCCATTCCAGACTATAATCTATCTCTGTGCCAAATTCAACCAGATCCGTCGAGTCGTTGTAGCCTGATTGAATAACAACGTCCATCCATCCAAATATTCGCATTTCTAATATTATTAGGATTATTGATAAACCCCCGATAAAAGAGTTAATATAAACTTTCATCGCCTATTTTACCCCTTAGGGGTGGAATTTCCAAAAATCCTGAAATATATACATATTTATAATTTTTAAATAAAAGGCTAAATACCAATTTTCATGCGTTTAACTTTAAAAATTACGGATTTTCATACAAACTTTCTTTCCCTATTTTACCCCTTTAGAGGTGGAATTTCCAAAAATCCTGAAATATATACCTATTTTTTATTTTTGACGAAGAGGCCAAATTTCAATTTTCATGCGTTTAACTTCAAGAATGACGGATTTTCATACAAACTTTCATCCCCTATTTTATCCCCTTAGATTCAGTCATTTACTCTACCACCAGTTCGCATTCATTTTTACTATGGAAGAATGGGCAAACTCTAGCGTTGCTCTATAACAGATACCAGTTGCTAATGTCAAGTTACCAGCACTATAATTATTCTATGGAATAATATTATAATCTATATCGGGTCGGGTAAAGTGATATTGGGTTTTTCTATCTAGAAATTCCTCAGTATTAGCCCCGAGTCTGGTATATGTGCCCGGTATAGCGATAGGCTCGCCCCCTATCACATTATGGGACCGAAATTCGGCGAAAAGTGGGTGTACTAGTTACACCTCTGCCTACCCCTTCGGGGATTACAGGCCTGAGTGTATGGTGTGTGTATCTAAATAATGTAAGACGCTGAACATTACGATTAGAGTCTTAAAACTGTAAGATTAAATCCTGAACGGTAGACATTTTATTGTATATTATAATTTCTCCCATCCCCGCACTTCAGGGTGTTCCACTTGTGATGCGGAATGCATTACAAGTGGAACACCCTGCAACCTGCAACCTGCACCATGCAACCTTAGCATCCTAGGTATGGATATCCGTTGTGATTTTAATCCAAGGACTCAGATCGAGGGCGTAATATCCACTATTCACGCAGGGTCGGAATCCTGAACAGGGTCCGGCGGTTTTTCACGCCAGGTCAGCTCTACCGCTTATATAAAGCACAGGTGCGGCCGGGAATGGAATACTGCTCGCATCTCTGGGACGGTTCCGCTAAGTATCTACTCGATGTTTGGGATGGATTGCATCGGCGGGCCATCCGCATTGTGAATGATGCAAACGTGACCAACAGCCTGTAGCCGCTACAGCTGCGTAGGGATATTTCCGCGGTAAGCGTCAGGGGCACTTACCATCAGGTGCAGTGTGGTCACTTTTCTAGGATAAGAATATCTCTTGGTTCGGGCTGGGGTAATAGACACCACGAAGCCGTGGCTCCGCTAGCCAGTACGCATGGTTCTGGTGTGGAAGGGAGAGGACGTGATGAGTGGTGTGGTTTTGTCTACAGAATGCATGAACCAACTCGACTGGGTTCTTACGGCTGTCTCGCGGAAAACTAAAGTGACAGACACTGACTTAATAATCCGATATCCCCTTTTCAACTGTCATTCCTTTCCCTTATATTGTGGATGATTATGGGCGGTAGAGACTACTAGAGAGTAGAGACCAATATCAAGTGACCCAAATGCGCATTTGTTAGCCTCCGCTCTACATGTTAAACCACTAGGTGCACTTTGTACCCCTCACCCCTAGATATTAATGCGTGTTTGTTTTTGTAGGTAACAGTTATGTTATACTATAATGATAATTTATTCTGTCAAGGTCTTTAATAATCTTTACCTTATGCTAGTCATGTTATTACTCCTCTTAAGCACCAAGATTAGTAATTAACTTGGTGCTTCCCAAAAATTACAAAAACTTCATCAAAAAGTTGTTTTTAAGGTTGATAATTGGAACGGCAGACCCACTTAGTTAAGCAACATGATAACGAAACCGTATCGCGATGCAGCCACGCGGTTGTGTAACACGCACAAACATTCGTACAACCGTCATTAACCGCTGATTACTACTTAAAATACGTTTATACATCATTCTTGCACCAATATGTGTATTTGGTTTATTTAAATACTACTGTTTTACTAAGATATGAGAAAAACTTAAATATTGCGCGTAAGTAGCGCCATCTCTTGGCGAGTTTGTGAAACTGTAACCCTATTTGAAGAATAACTAGTATACGCCATGTAGTTTTATTTAGTCTATAATTTACATATAAATAAAAATAAAATAATGTACGTGAAGAGAAAGCGTCGTACCTCTTTTTAAAAAATGCGCGCAAGGAGTGTGGGGTGGGGTGTAGGTGTGCACATAGTTTATTTATTATAGAGAAGAGTTGCAGAAATATACTATTTATATAAAGATAAAATAATATATTAATCATTTACATTATTTACAATTATTATTTATTTATTTACTATTTTGTATTTATTTTTAAAAAATCTTTTTCTTTCTTTCATTTACGTTCATACTGGAAATGTCAAACATATCATTTGAGAATTGAATAAGTTTCGAGCTTTGAAATATGTGTGACGTAACAATTTTTTTTAATTACCGTCGAATTTCGACCACCATGCGATCACTGGTATTTATAATCCATAAAATGTCAGGCATTATTTAAATTCAGTCATTTACTCTACCGCCAGTTGGAATTCAGTTTTACTATTGAAGAATGGGCAAACTCTAGCTTTGCTCTATAATAGATACCAGTTGCTAAGTCAAGTCACCAGCACTACAATAATTCTATGGAATAATATTACTATCCACACATTACGATTAGAGTCCTAAAATGTGCTTAAAACTGTAAGATTAAACCTCTGAACGGCAGACATTTTGTTGTATATTACAATAAAATTTAAGCACAACGAAATCTCGTCTAAAACTCTGGAGACATAATCTCGTTTCACTATTCACAGACAACTGTTTTACATAATGCGCGTACAAAAACTATAACCCGGCCAGATTGGCGCGTCACGGTGTGCGAGCGGGGTAAGCCGGCATCGTCCGCCGAAATCTGCCGGATTATCCTTTCCCAACCAACTGTAAGCAGGGGATTAGTCTTGGCAGTCGTCACATTCTGAAAGTATGTCACCGCCGCCGTCCGCATCGATTTGTATATTAATATATAGACTATGGGAAAAATCTGAATAGGGCTATATTATTTATTTCAATTATTTATTGATTAAAATACACTCATTGCTTTTTAGTTTAGGATTTGAGCTTGATCCAAGCTCGAACATTCTGTACGGCTCACATTTTTTTATGCTGGCACCGCAAAGTGACTTAACTGCACCTGATGGTAAGCGCAATGGCGTCCGGTTAGAGCATCAAGTAGCAAGAGACAATCTATCTCTCGCTACTCAACACAACAGTGGCGGCGTAAGGGGGGGGCGGTGGGGGCGGTCCGCCCCGGGTACCAAGCACCAAGGGGTGCCAAAGTGGTGATAACTCACTCGAGCAATTCAGTCGCTGTTTGCGCATCTCATATGCCCGACGAGGACGGCACGGGCGGCCAGGAGAAATGACCCAACATGCTGGACTAAGATTGCCAGAAGAGCTGCAGAGAGCTATTTTAGAACGTCTTAATAGATTTCACGGAGACCTAGATCATAGTTACAAGGCAATGAATGTCATTCTCATAACATTTGGTGTTGTGCAGCCTTAAGTTCTGCTCACGCAAACTTCGTGGTACATTTTCAATTCTGACAAAATCTATGATGAATTTTCTGCACTGGAAATTATTTTGGAAGTTTTAGGACTGAGGCGCCACTTGGAAGCTATGTACAACCCACCCGGCACTCCCAGCTAAAACCCCGTGGTGGCCTTCTTCGGCGCTTACGGAGCGATCCCGGGGTATTCTAAGCAGTGCTAGAATTGCAGCCGGAATCGCCTCTGCGCGGTGCCGCGTAGCAGCTCATCTCCATGGAGGGCTGAGGAGCCCCCGCGCACCGAACAACGACAGCGAACGAGGCCTTACCACCCGCGCTGCCGTCCATCTCGGGGTCGCACGATGCTCCGAAACTGGGAGTGCATCGATTCGGGCTGACAACCCCCCGCTGCGAACCCGCGACCCCCGATGGCTGGTTGGCAGGGGTTACCGTGGTGGAAATCAAACGCCCCCGTTCCACAGGGCGGGAGACGCCGGTCAGTCATCAACCCGGCGCCTCCTACGTCTTCTCTGGCGGCGGAAGGGATCATATCGTTCCCGACCCCTCTTAGCACTCTCCTTCTGCAAGATGACGTTCTCGCAGAAGTGGGCCACCGCATGCCAGGACCTCCGGCTGGCGACCATGGACGACACCACGGCCGGCAGCGAGAGGTCTCCTCCAACGACTGCTCTGAGAGCGCTGCGCTCTTCTTCCCAGGCTGGGCACTCCTCCAACGTATGTTGGGCCGTGTCCTCGCGGCAGTTGCCACAGTGGTGGCACACGGCGGACACCTCCTTTCCGATCCGACACAGGAACGAACCGAAATACCCATGGTCCGTTAATACCTGCGTCAGTCGGAACGTCGGCGCCCCGTGGCGCCTGTCTAGCCATCTCTTTAGGACAGGACGCACTGCTGCGACAGTCCTCAAGCCCGCAGTCGGGCTCTCCAGCCTGGAATGCCACTCCTCCACGGCGGTTCTGCGAAACCGGGCCGCAATCTCCCTCGGGGCTAGTCTATCCTGACGGCGGCTTGACGCCTCCTCCCGCCAGAGGAACGCTGACGAGAGGATTTTGGCGTCCAACTCCCAAGGGAGTGTGCCGGCCAATACGCAGGCCGCCTCGTGGGAGACCGTGCGATAGCCCCTTACGCAGCAGGGCGACGCAGCGGGCTTTCAGGGACTCGGCCCATACGGAACATCCGTACAGGGAGGATATGGGCCTGCGACGAACGTCGACGACGCGCAGTGGATCGAAAATCCGCCTTTGAAGACTTAGGAATCCGATGTTTTAATTGTGATGATATTTTAAAAAAACTTTACAGCCGTGACAATACTAAACAACATATTATATGTGATATTTTATTTTCTTCAATTTTGTATTGAACGGTTTTAACCGTGGGATCTACAGTTGAGGTTCAAAAACCCAGATTTTTGCGAAAAAAAACCAGAACCCAGGGCGAACACTCGTTGAGGGAGATTGCGGCCCGATTTCGCAGAACCGCTATGGAGGAGAGGCATACCAGGCTGGAAAGCCCAAGTGCGGGCTTGAGGACCGTCGTGGCAGTGCGTCCTGTCCTAAAGAGATGGTTAGACAGGCGCCACGGTGCGCCAACTTTCCGGCTGACGCAGGTACTGACAGACCACGGGTGTTTCGGTTCGTTCCTGTGTCGGATCGGAATGGAGGTGTCTGCCGTGTGCCACCATTGTGGCAACTGCCGCGAGAAAGAAGAGCGAAGAGCGCAGCGCTCTCAGAGCAGTCGTCGGAGGAGACCTCTCGCTGCCGGCCGTAGTGTCGTCCATGGTCGCCAGCCGGAGGTCCTGGTGTGCAGTGGCCCACTTCTGCGAGAGCGTCATCTCGCAGAAGGAGAGTGCCGAGAGCGATCGGGAACAAAATTATCCCTCCCGCCGCCAGAGAAGACGTAGGAGGCGCCGGGTGGACGACTGACCGGCGTCTCCCGCCCTGTGGAACGGGGGCGTTTGAATTCTACCACGGTAACCCCTGCCTGTCGTACGAGGCGACTAATTGGGGCCATCGGGGGTCGCGGGCTCGCAGCGGGGGGCTGTCAGCCCAAATCGATGCACTCCCAGTTTCGGAGCATCGTGCGACCCCGAGATGGACGGCAGCGCGGGTGGTAAGGCCTCGTTCGCTGTCGTTGTTCGGTGCGCGGGGGCTCCTTAGCCCTCCATGGAGATGAGCTGCTACGCGGCACCGCGCAGAGGCGATTCCGGCTGCAATTCTAGCACTCCTTAGAATACCCCGGGATCGCTCCGTTAGCGCCGAAGAAGGCCACCACGGGGTTTTAGCTGGTAGTGTCGGGTGGGGTGTACATAGGGGGTAGGGACTCGGTCCAGCGGCAGCACGGATAGCCATCATCCGGGCGAGGGGGATGCTGGGTCGTAAGACCGGCTAGTCCAGGATACCCGTTTTATTCTTATTCCGCTTCCCCCCGGAGCGGGCGGTAGTAATAAAATGCTTTCCCCGCGACAAAAAAAAAAGGGGCGAACACTCGTCAAAGTTACAAACTTGCATTTAATGTATTCACTAGGGATTTAGACCTCTGACAAACACCCCCCCCCCCCCCCCCCCCCCTTCGATTAGACTTTATTGTTTTATTTTGAGGGTGCCCAATAGAAAACCGCCCCGGGTGGCAACCCTTGCTACGCCGCCACTGCAACACAATCATGCCGGTCTGCTGTGTAGCTTCATCACACTACACCTACTGGAGGATCATGCGAATAGTGTCTGTATATATAATGTTTAACATAAACATATACACTCACGCCTGTAATTCCCGAAGGGGTAGGCAGGGGTGTTATCACTACATACACCTTTCGCCGAATTAAGTGCGGTCTCATAATGTGATAGGGGGCGAGCCTATTGCCATACCGAACACATTCCAGACTCCGCCCTAATACTGAGTATTTCTAAATAGAAAAACCCAATATCACTTTACCCGACCCGGGGATCGAACCCGAGACTTAAGCACAGCAGTTGTAACGCATGCGTAATACGCATAAACCTGATGTCAATGTAATATTATTGGGAGCTGGATCCGGTGTTGCTGCCAGGGCCACCTGCAGACCACCCAATTCCTCAATCACAGCAGCCATATTGTGTTAGGTCGTTAGATTTGTCTTGACAAGATTTTTTTCATTCATTCATACTTATAACTTTAAATCAGTATTTTCTTCTTTTAAAAGTATTTAAATACAAGCTTCTTCACATATTTTTTTAAGATTACATTTATGGTAAACTAGATGTTGCTGGATATTTTTGGAAGTAAAGGTATACAATCCATGGAGGCATCTTAAGCTATTACACCTTTATATATTTTGCTATCCCATAGAAAGTGTGCATTTTTCCGGGATAAAAGTCGCCTATGTGATTCTCTGATCCGTAAACAACCACTGTGCAAGAAATCATGTCGATCCCTGGCTCTGCGAAAAATAAAAATCTATTCCGCGGGAACCTTACAGTTTTCCGGGATATAAAGTAGCCTATGTGCTATTCCAGACTATAATCTATCCCTCTGCCGAATTCCAACCAGACCGTCCAGCCGTTGTAGCGTGATTGAGTAACATCCAAACATTCGCATTTATAATATTAGTAGGATTACGATGTTCTGCTTAGAAGTTACACATACTGGACCCCGACACTCACCTCGCCTGACCATTCTGACCTCAATAATTACAAGTATAATCAGGTAGCCAAAGTTACACGAAGTTGTACATCTTCACCAAGCGTCGGTGATCAAAGCCCTTTGATCAGACACCTGAAGTTTGGACTTAGTTACTTTTAATTACAAGTAATTGATAGCCTTGTTCAACTTTTTGCTTTGTGGATCGGTGTTTGAGTTTGAAGGTGTATTGAGTTTGAGTTATATTGAGGTTAGAGCTGCGAACTGTAATTTGTAGTAGCATTAAGCTAAAGTGATTGTTTGATCGTATATACCAGTCGGATTAGAATAATAAATAAATAATAATAAATACACCCAACAGTCACACATAGTCCTGACTCCACACTAGGTAAAACCTGTATCGTGGGTATCAACAACTACGAGGGACTACGGTCCCACAACATCCAGACCCGAAACAAATATGTCTGTCACACAAACATTTGTCTCGATGCGGCAATCGAACCCACAGCCTCTCGTTTCACATCCGGCTACTCGCCTGCTGCGCCACGGAGGCTGTCAAATAGAGAAGTTCTTTTGTGACATATTGCTCGCGGCTCCGCCCGCGTGGAGGTCATGTTTGGGAGAAAAAGTACACAATACAAAATACCAATTTTCATGCGTTTAACTTAAAAAAATACGATTTTTCATACAAACTTCCATCCCTATTTTACTCCTTTAGGGGCGGAATTTCCAAAAATCCTGGAACATATATTTTTTATTTTTAACTAAATGGCCAAATACTAATTTTCATGAATTTAACTTCAAAAATGACTGATTTTCATACAAACTTTCATCCCCTATTTTACCTCCTTAGGGGTGGTATTTCCAAAAACCCTTTCTTAGTGGATGCCTACGTCATAAAAGGTACCTACTGTCAAAATTTCAAGTCTCTAACCCCAGCCGTTTTGGCTGTGCGTTGATCGATCAGTCAGTCAGTCAGTCAGTTTCTTCTTTTATATATACAGAAGATTGAGAATGGTTATAGACTAAACATCACAAAAAATTGACAGTGCTACTATACGATCGAACTTCTATCTCATTGGTTTGACGATACAGTCAATAGATCAATGACGTCATGTGAACATGGTTCTTTTATCCAAGCCAAAAACTGGGACACAGTTAACTCTCATAAACCGAGCAAGGATCGGCATTACCATGCGAATGGCGCTTGTTTGCGTTGAATTAACCCCGTTCATACCTTCCAACCAGTGTTACCAGATTTACAATAACAAACTACCGTGTCAGCTGACTAAAATTGCCGTGTTTGAAGTATAATTACCTTAGATTTATTTTTAAATTACAGTGTATAATACCGTGTCAACACGAAAAACAACGTTATTCTTTATAATTTTTTTGCAAGATGTAAATTATTCTTCCTAAAAATCCACTTCTTGGTCTAAATAGACGGAGTCTTCTTTTTAACATACCTATACCTCTTCCTAATGTCTACCTTAAGCTGCCAACAGATCTATCTATAATTTTTGGATTCGAATTCGACTATAATTTACACGGTAATTAATATTAATAAATACCGCAGAAAATGACACAGTAATAGATCATTACCGTAGACCGTGTTTTGGTTAAAAATACCGTGCATTTTCGGTAATAGCCGTGTATCTGGTAACACTGCTTCCGACGTACACCGCCCCCTACCGGTTATTCATGACCATTCATGATTTTTATGTGAGTTGTAAATATTGTTTGGTTAACATCGAGCACGCTCTTTGAAGATTTTTATTAGCGATAAAGCATGCAGGGTTCATTGGTGATGTTTTTTAACAAGGTGAAAATTATTTCATTAAACTTTTTATCATGACACGGCAAATTGACTACACTGTACCTGATGGTATGCACAGTGCCGTCGAATTAGAGTATCGAGTAGCGAGAGACAACCTATCCACCGCTACTCGACACACTCACGTGGAAAAAAAAATATTTATTAATGATACTTTTCGACGTGGAATATATTTATATCTCAAATACCGTGAACTACGTTTAAAAAACAACGTTTATATGTTTAAAAAAAAACAAAAAAGAACTAATCATGGAATTGCCATGTTTATTTTTTATTGAATTTAGTTAAATTGTGTTACTTGTGTAAGTTTTGATGTTGTCAAAATGTCTATCTACCGTCTTTTAAACCCTGAGCTAATATCACCGACCCCAGGTCGTCTCGTATCACAATCCATATCCATAAGAACTGTTAGGCATTTGCCCTAAATATTAATTAAAAAGCTGTTACTTATATTTCTTATATAGTCTCGTTCCATTTATTAAGTTGTTTGTTCTATCAATGAGGAAAATAGTCCTTCGAGCCAGACATATTTTAATTATCATTAAAACAATTTCTATCATTCCTTTAATCTAAATTGAATATATTTTCAAAACAATCCTAGAGGAGTTTCAATTGTGTTAACAGAATTGTAACCTTTAAATTCGTTTATTTTTGTAAGAAGATATTTAGTACCGTTACCGTTAAAGCGTCGATGAAATTTTCTGCGCTGTTGTGTTGAGTAAAAATCTCTTTGAATATAATACATTTGTTAGATTTAAGGGTGGAAAATTATACAAGGTGTCAAGGATTAACGAAAATAGTGCTTTAAAAAAATTAACCTAGAATAGTAACGGAAAATTTGTTGATATTGCGGAATCTTTATGAAAATATTCATTAAATGGCTCTCGTTTTCCCTCTTTAGAAACGATCTAGAATGTTCGTGCCTCTTTCGCTGTTATTACTTAAAAGCTGTGAACTATTTTACAAAAAGGAATGGGAATTATCCCAGAGCGGAGAAAGCCAAAAACCAAGCTAACGCCAGTATGAAAAGCATTTTCTATGTCACGTCTAATACATGTTGTGTGTCCCCTAGTGAATATCATTTTTATAGTTGTTTTCAAAGGAAGTCTTAATGTGCTTGTGGAGTTTGCGAAAGATTGCTCTTTTATCTGGAAACTTTCTACTTTGGACTTTAAATGGTTGTATTAGGCTTCTTATGTTGATGTGTTTGAGATTACGGGATAATCTATTTTAAGACGGAAACCATTAGATTTTAGATAGAAAAATATGGGTATTTAATGGTTAAATGACGTGCTGGAACTTATGAATTTATCTGCTTATCTATAAAAGTTCTATAACTACACGTGGCTTTACCTAGCCTTGAATTTGAACTTAAATCTTTCCAATAATCAACCACTCTACCTATTTCTAATTGAGCTGCAACCTCTTCATTACGAAACTAGCCAGCTCCAACAGGCATTTGAAATCGGCAACAAATGCGTCACATTTCAACGCGAATCACTAATGGCGCCCAACGTGGTGTTGACTAGGACAAACTACTTCGTTTGATAAAGTCGCGTTCGCCCACTAACTCTCGTGTGTACCGTTAAAAGTTAACGTACAGGGTAATTGTGCGTGCTATTTCATTAAATCGAGTAAAATGTAATCCAGCATCAACGCGCCGGCGCTCCGGACGCGTAATGGCCGACTAATGTCTTGTGTTTATAATTTGTGTCGTCTCGACAACACACTTCACGTTTTTGTTGCGTTAATTATTTTAATTATAAGGCATCCACAAAGTAATTGCCAGAAGCTGCTTGTATTTTTGTTCGTGACCCAAATTGTGCTCCCAAAAACCCTGTGTGTGTTCATATTCACGATTTAAGGAAGTTGTGAGTGAAATTAATATTTGTTGAAATGAATTGGGCTGTTTATTAATTTCTGCAAAGTTGTACTTGTCACGTTTGTGTATTTTGTTTCTTTAAGTTATATAATAACCAACCTATTTATTTCTTTATATATTGAACACACACACAGCGTGGAGGACTAAGGCCTAACCCCTCTCATTAGTAGAGGAGGCCCGTGCCCAGCAGTGGGACAATGTTTAATACAGGGCTAGTATTATTTTTACTTTTTACCTTTTAGTCTCCTCCAGTACTGGAAGGTTTATAATAACTATACACGGGCCAAAGCCAAGTGCATAATTATTTAGGATTTTAACTTAATTTGATAGAAATTCCCGGACTATGCGACACGTATTTAGTATTACTGACTTTTGAAGTAGGGTGTAAGTGAAAGCGTGAATGGTATAACTCCCGTTGTCGATAGAACAATAGGGACAGTTATCGTGGTGTTTTATTATTATTATTTTTATATTGAACACACTTTATACGTATAAGTATAGACGGTATGTTATAAAATGCTTAATAACATTCCGCATGTTGCATGTTATGGTTGTCCGTAGTCTGAGTTGCAATTAGTTCTATTTTCTGATCGTTATTATTATGTATGTTATATTGTAAACTTTGTTGGCAATCGTCAAATAATAAAATAAAAAACCTCCATCGTCATATATTATTTTTCTAAATACTTATCTCTTACCACAGTTTTTATTTAACGTTATCATGACAAATATTTTCTCTTTGTTACAGGTAAACCTGATCACAATTCCTATATGACTGATTGGCTTCGTGTACAAAACCACCAAGTCGGTAATCTGGTCACTCATGAGCTTAGCAAACTTATTGTCACTAGTTTGCCTCTACCATGCAGGCCGGTATTTATTTATTTGGGAAACAACAACACGTTTAATAATAATAACGTATGATTGTGTTGAGTACCGAGGGATAGATTGTCTCACGCTACTTGATACTTTAACTGGACGGCACAGCACTTACTATCAGGTGCAGTGTGGTCACTTTGCCCTGCCAGGATAAATAAAAAAAAACCTACACCTTAGGGATGGCAATAGATTTCAAAACCTCCATCATAATCTCAACAGAAGCGTGCAGCCGCAATTGCCAAAGTTATGAGTAGCGTCGAGCGACGTGTGCACGAAAAAGTTCACCAACTATGTGGCTGGAACATGCATGTTGCGGTGCAAGTTGTACGCCAGTTTCCATCCGACAGATTTCTTCGTGCAGTTTGTAACGTAGTTGGACCGTGATTTTAGAACATTATGAGAAGATTTTAATACTCCTTCGTCTCATAACTGCGATATCTGAGTAATGTTAACAAATATATTTATATCAGCGTATTGCCGTCGACTGTTCAAGGCAGACCTCCCAAAATGAACGCCAACCATCCCTGTCTTGGGTAGCATCCATTCGCTATCTGCTATCGTTCTTCAAGTCGTCGATCCATCGTGCAGCAGGACATCCCACTCAGCTAATAAAAATATTTGTAATAATATTATTATGGACTCCCAAAGCCCTAGTGTTGAAATGTATTTTCATACAAACTTTTTCTTTATCTCCTAGGATTTGGATTTTGACATACTCCAAAGTGCTCTGAGTTTCCTTCTTTAAACGCAACCATGCTTTTCTTTATTTTTATGAGCTGTAATCATTATTTACCACCAGGTGGTTTGCCCATTTGACCTTCAACTATATACTTCGTACTACAATAAAATAATTATGTTTTATATTCCTCTCTGATGTTTTCTTTGTACAAATAATTACTATCTACATCAAATTTGTTACCAATTCTAAAAGATAGTAAGCCAAGAGAAAGCGGCCCCTGAGACATTGTATCGTACCCTAGCAGGCTGGATAGTAACTGGCTGTTAAAACAACTGGTTACTATAAAGTTTAGTACATCATAAAAACGTGGGGACGATAAAGCCTGGCTACATCATACTACAGAAACTAAATAAAGTGCTCGAAATGGTCTGGAGCTTGAGTGGCCGAATATATTAGGTTTATGGTACTGTATAATAGAGCAGCTTCCTTTGTTTAATTTTGTACATTGATATACAGCCGAAAATAACAACAAAAAAACCCTTTTGCGAAAACTGAATAAAAATTAATGAATGAAGTCTCCATAGTTATTTTAGTATTGGTATGAACAAAAGTAGGAGCATAGTGAGAGCATCTTATCTCCCTCGCACGGCTGCACCGTAATGGCTATTCTAGGAGGTGACGTCATGGCTTATCGAGCATAATTCCCAACAGATTTGAATGACTTCTAAATTATTTGTATTTGAATGGATTTCTTTCGATTATAGGTTTGAATTAAAAATAAAAAAGCCTTTTATTTCTTGCTTTAAAAAGTTACAAAAAAATATAGTAATAATTAATTTCTATTTATTATTTATTTGCATGCATATTTAAAACTAAGATTAAATTAGTAATTATTATTTAGACAATTAAAAAAAGAAAAATTATTTTAAATTAGTATAATCTTAGAGAAACTCTTTGATTTGCAGGATAAATTATTAATGCATGTCATTGTACAATTATTCATTTTTATTCATTTTTTATTCATTTAAAAAATTGGCAAATTGACAATAAAATTAAAATTCTGGCAACTTATGGAGAAATAATAAAAAAATCTTGTCAACTACCCTATTCTTGATAGATAAATCTTTATTGCACACCATCATAAGAACTTCCATAACAAGACACCTTAAAACTATAGAACAATAGGCGATCTTATCGCTAAGAACGATCTCTGCCAGAAAACCTAAATTATAAGGAGAGTATAACAACATATTTGCAGAGATCACTCAAATGTAAACATTTTAGACGTTGCCATATAATGTATTTTTTAACATATTAGATATATGCTAACTGTAATTGCGCATGCGTTACCACTGCCATGCTGAGGTCTCGAGTTCGATTCCCCGGTCGAGTAAAGTGATATTGGGTTTTTAAAAGTACTCAGTATCAGCCCGGAGTCTGGATTTGTGCCCGGTATGGCGATAGGCTTGCCGCCTATCACATTATTTCTGACCGTAATAAATTCGGCACAAAGTGGGTGTAATCCTTACTTCACTGCCTACCCTTTCGGAGATTATAGGCGTGAGTGTGTATGTATGTATGTACATGCTAACTGCAATACATTTCGCGACTATGTTCCTAAGTACGTGCATGTAAAACCTTCCACGTAGTTTTGAAGACACTCATCAGACTAATGGCTGGGTAGGAAGATGCTTCAGTACATACTGCGTTATAGCCTACTCGCTAGTTCATATTAAAACGTTCAGGAGGGTTACTCTTGACACTCGATTCCAATTTAAAATTGGGATTGGGTTCGAAAACTGTACAATTGGCACTCTTGAACGTAACACTAGCGCACGATTTAACTGAATACGGCGGAATTTTTAGTAAATTAATGAAATAGAGTATTTACGATCGCACTCAATCGGTTTTGGCATTCTTAAGTAGATTTTGACATTGACGTATCTGTCATAATTGAAAGACGTGCAGACCAAAACTCCAACATTTTATTTATAAATCATAGACTATTTATAAACATATGTGCCAGTAGTATACGACATCTTCCCTCTTTTCTTTTATTTTTACATATTTACTAACTATGGGCCGGCTGACCCACGTGCGCCGCTATCATCCGCGCCACCACACCGCTGTCGCTGCCGTCCGCATTTAACAATTTACACTCAAAAATAAAAAATATAGCAATGGAGTAAAGACTAATAAACAAAATATACGAAAACACAATAGGTACAAAAATTAAATCTAGGTATAAATTATTATATACATATGTGCCAGTAGTATACAAACTACTATTGCCGGGCGGGCCGGTCGACCCACGCGCCGCTGTCATCCGCGACGCCGCTGTCAATGCCGCCCGCACCGCCAGCTCCGCTACAACACCAAACCACCACGACCCCGTCCGGCCGAGGTGCCTCGCAATATGCCTGCGCCGTCACCGCTCATGCTCTCACGATGCTGGCCGCGCGCATAATTCGCGTACACTGTATTGCCGGGCGGGCCGGCTGACCCACGTGGCCATGTCACCCGCGCCACCACTGTCGCTGCCGCCCGCACCGCCTGCTCCGCCGCACCAAAACGTGCATTGCGGCTGGCACCACGACCCCATCCGGTCGAGGTACCTCGCGATATGCCTGCGCCGTCGCCGCTCGTGCTCGCACGATGCTGGCCGCGCGCATAAATCGCACTCCTATCATTATTCAGCATGAATTTTAATTAAATAAATTTAAATTTAACAGAACCGCTGTCACCATGTCATAATTGAAAGACGTGCAGACCAAAACTAATACTTTTATTATAAACCATAGACTATTTATATACATATATGCCAGTAATATACGACAACAACATTTATTTTATTATGGGACACATTTTCATTTTTTTTTACTATAAATAGGCTTGCGTTTGACCACTATCTCGCCTGATGGTAAGTGATGATGTGGTCTACGGTGGAGCACGCTTGCCTAGAAGATACCTATTCACTCCTGACTTAAAGTGTAGTCATATTTAGTAGTTTCAAAGACAGTTAGTTATTAAAGTTGGTATCGCCTGTGTTTTTTCAAAGATCTTGGAGAACATTTCATAATGAAGCCATGTTTATGAAATGAAATGAAATCGTTTATTGATCAAGTAGGCAATATACATAGCTCTTATGACAAGTCAGAACATTTAAAAAAAACTTTTAGACACATATACATATTTTTTAAACATTTAACTTATATTTTTATATAGGGTTAGGTTTAATTCCGATAGGAATTCTCTGGAAATTATTGGAATTTGGCGATTTTTTTACAATTTATACGACGCTTAACTTGTTTGCTGGTGGTAGGCCATTCATATCCGCCCAGATAGTGACCACCGTACACAGGGTGTAAAACCCGCCATAGTGGCACACGCAAGTCGCGTGTGCCACTATGGCGTGTCGCGTTTCGGGGTCAGCCAGTGTACATCCGGTTTTTGTCGGGGGTCTAGAGTTGAAGTACGATGTTTGGCTATGTTGCGGCCTTCTGAGTACTGTGACACAAGACCCTCTTCTTCACCTTCTTGCCCATGTCGTAGTGTGAAGAAGCAGGCCGGCATGATTGTGTTGAGTAGCGGGGGATAGATTGTCTCTCGCTACTCTCTACTCTAATTGGACAGCACTGCGCCTACCATCAGGTTCAATGTGGTCACTTTGCCGTGCCAGAGAAAGAACTTGAATTCTTATTAGCTTGAAATGGAACGTCATTTACTAAAAATATATTTTATCTAAGTTACTATGAATCTATAAATCTATTTTAACGACAGCTATAAAGTGTAAAACACTAAAACCGCTCATTTTGGTCTGTTCAAACTTTATAAAGCCCAATTTATTCCATTCCACAGGGTCTTGTAGGTACCTAAACTGGGTTGATTAATTACGTAAAATGATTTATAACACCCAGTGAAATCCAAATGGATTTAGCGGATACGCCTCCGCTTTGCCCAGGCTTTAGAGGCCTTCAGCCATTCGACTACCGAATTAGACGCAGAATTTGTTAGATATAAGTATTAGTTAGGAAACATATAACATAATATCTGTGTTTGTATTAGCACTGAATTAAACTGTCCCACTGCTGGGCACGAGGCTATACTAATGAGATAGGTCAGGCCTTAGTCCACCATGTTGGCCTAATTTGTAGACTTTACCTTCGAAATCTTTCATCATTAAAGTCAAATAATTATTATTGAATCCATGAAATGTTATACATCATTTAGATTCAGTCAATTTTTTACTCTACCGCCAGTTTGGAATGCAGTTTCGCTAGAGAAGAACGGGCAAGAAAGTCTAGCGTTGCTCTTTTCACACCGGTTAACAATATTTGGTCATACAATTAATATACAATTTCAGTTTAATTACATTAGATTAGAGCAGCTCAATGTATGTTAAGTTGCCTTATTGCAATATTGTGAATAAAAATCATTACAAGACCTAGTGCCGCACATGACCATCGTGAGTGATGAAAATCTCGATTTCTTGAAGCAGTTAGTCATTCAATCCCAAAACCAAGTTCTACCATGTGAATTTATTGCATAACTTTTAAGCAAGCTGTCCAATATTCAAATAAAACTATTACTTACTTTTTTGCCTTTCTGTCATAAGCGCAGTACCGTCCAATTAGAGTGTCGAGCAGAGAGATACCGCTACTAAACGCAATCATGCCGGCCTGCCGTTTCACACTACGCCATGGGCAAGAAGGTGAAGAAGCGATCGAGGGTCTAGTGGTGGTGGTGGCAGAGTACTCAGAAGGCCGCAAAACGGCCAAACAACGTACCCTGACTCTAGACAGACCGACAAAAACCAATATACACTGGTTGAACCCGGAACGCGACACACTTACGTGTGCCACTATGGCGAGTTTTACACCCTGTGTACGGTGGTCACTATCTGGATAGATATGAATATCCTACCACCACCAAAAGTTGTTTATAGTTTAATCCTGTACCACTAAACTTTAGATATAAAATATACAAAACGTCAATGTGTTACAAGGTTTTTGTACATCGTCGTTACACCCTCATCGTTGTAAATCCTTCTCAAGCCCTCCTTTTAAATAATTTAACAAGCACTATCGACTCTCATTTTGATCTGTATTTGCATATGGGTTAGGGTGCTTACGGTTTGTCATGCATGTTTGTACAAGTATTTTTGTTTTTATAGTATTATTAATATTAGGTATGAATTTACCTGAAGAAGGCCACCGCGGGGTTTTAGCTGGTAGTGTCGGGTGGGGTGTACATAGGGGTTAGGGACTCGGCCCAGCGGCAGCACGGATAGCCATCATCCGTGCGAGGGGGATGCTGGGTCGTAAGACCGGCTAGTCCAGCATACCCGTTTTATTCTTAATCCGCTTCCCTCCGGAGCGGGCGGCAGTAATAAAACGCTTTCCCCGCGATAACAAAAAAAAAAAAGGTATGAATTTACCTATGGGATTTTCATAGCAGTCTGTAAACGAGCGAACACGTCGTTCGCCGGTCTAAAAAGACTATTGGGTGGATTGTAATAGAATGAATATAATACTTGTATAAGTACGTACTGCGTCTTAATGACTTATATTCATGCATTTGCTGGTGGTAGGATATTCATATCCGCCCGGATAGCGACCACCGTACACAGGGTGAAAAACCCGCCATAGTGTCACACGCAAGTGTGTCGCGTTCCGGGATCAGCCAGTGTACATTCGGTTTTTGTCGGGGGTCTTGAGTTGGGGTACGTTTTTTGGCCGTTACGCGGCCTTCTAAGTACTCTGACATTAGACTCTCGACTGCTTTTTCACCTTCTTGCCCATGGCGTAGTGTGAAGAAGCAGGACGGCATGATTGTGTTGAGTAACAGGGGATGGATCGTCTCACGCTACTCGATACTCAAATTGGACCGCACTGCGCTTACCATCAGGTGCAGTGCGGTCACTTTGCCGTGCCAGGATAAAAAAAAATTGTGATCATTATTTACTAAAAAAACCGAGTCCCGAAAAAAAATATTTATTTAAACACCAAAAAATAGCATAAAAAAATTTAAACTGTGGTCAAAAGATGCGTAAAAATTTGATAATTCCGAATATGTATAACTCACACACACATACACTCACGCCTGTAACGAAGGGGAAGGCAGGGGTGTAACTAGTGCACCAACTTTTCGCCGAATTTCCGTCCCATAATGTGATAGGGGGCGAGCCTATGGCCATATCGGGCACAATTGCAGACTCCGAGCTAATACTGAGGAATTTCTAGATAGAAAAACCCCAATATCACTTTACCCGACCCGGGGATGGAACCCGAGACCTCAGCACAGCAGTCATAACACATGCGCAATTACAACTGCGCCACCGAGGCAGTCAGTTTACATAACTCAATATCGCAATAATTGTCGCTAAAATCAAATAGCGTTAACCGTAGATATATTAATTGTATTTAGCTTGTAATTCCCAAATCTATACTACAATCCAATAAACAATATCAACCAAGCTGTTTAGCATAGTATTAAGCACCGCTACCCCTTTTATCCGCCCCTTTTCGCCCCATCGTACCCCATCTAAAGTGGCGTAATTGTCACATTACCCCGACGTTGACGTGATTTCGCCCCGTATTAATGAGGCGTTGGGGCGGATTTTTGCGCGAGGAATAATTGATGTTGTTTGAGTGAAACACGGGTTTCGTTTTAACAGTGTAAATTGTTTTGCGATGGGATTGCAGGGTTCGTTGATTCGTTGTATGCGGTTTTATGTTTTATATCGGGATTCCTTTTGGATATTTGGTAAAATAATTTTATGTAAGATTAATGGGGTGGATCGCAAATGTCTTCTTTAAACAAAGAGTTTTAAATACTGATCGCTAATCGATTCCAGATTCCAGATGTAAATCTCCTTTAGTTTAGTTAATACCTCTTTAGTTCATCATTTGTTTCTCGCTTTGAATAGGAAGTGGACAATTAATATTTCCAACTTCTCCCTTTATTTTTTTTTTGATAAAAGACAATTAAGCATTTCCAGCGACTCGCAGAGTTGTATTACTCTGTTTTAATACGTGCCATTGTCAATTTTTCTAAACAAGGGTTGCAGTGGCGGGTGTGTGGGCTATTTAAATGCCTCTTATTGTTTATACAATCCATACTTCCATACTAATACTATAAATGCGAAAGTTACTTTGTTTGTTTGTTTTTTGTTACCTTTTCACGACGTTGACCGGATTGTGATGAAATTTGGCAAGGAGATAGATTATATCCCGTAGAAGGATATAGGCTATCTTTTTTCTCAAAAAACAATCTTGAAAGGGGTCAAATAGGAGTTCAAAATTTGTATGGCAAATCCATAATTCCTCAAGTTAGGAATCTGAAAATTCATATTTAGGCTTTTGGTAGGAAATAAAGAAATACGTGTTTCACATTTTTTGCAAAATTATCCCTATAGTTATAGCCACCCTAATCTGTATATATAAAAGAAGAAACTGACATATCAACGCACAGCCTAAACGGCTGGAGTTAGAGACTTGAACCTTTTATGACGTATGTATCCATCCACTAAGAAAGGATTTTTGGAAATTCCACTCCTAAGGGGGTAAAAAAGGGGATGAAAATGCGTCTATTTTGATGAGAAAATGAAAATTGGTATTTTGTATTGTATACTTTTTCTCGCAAACATGACCTGCACGCGGGCGGAGCCGCGAGCAACAGCTAGTTCATAATAAACAAACAATTTGGACTTTTGCTGGTGATATGATTACATCCGGTTTCTGTCGGGGGTTTAGAGTTGGGGTACGATATTTGGCCGTGTTACGGCCTTCTGACACTAGAACCTTGGCCGCTTTTACACCTTCTTGTCCATGGCGTAGTGTGAAGAAGCAGGCCGGCATGATTGTGTTGAGTAGCGAGGGATAAATTATTGTCACTCGCTACTCGATACTCTAATTGGACCGCACTGCGCTTATCAGGTGCAGTGTGGTCACTTTGCCGTGCCAGGATAAAAAATAAACACTTTATAAAGTCAATTTAGATATAAATATTCACATACATATTTGTATATTATGGAGATTTGAATACACAGAGCGGTCGGTATAAAAACATATTCTAAATGCTAATTCGATACATGAACTGTAAATGTGGTTCGTTACATTAAAATGCACCGGTTGTTGGCAAGGTATCCGATCACACCGATATCACTGTTTTATAATTGGGTAATCTTTAGTACGAAGACAGCGGCGCACCTGGTTTGACGTGCACATTACATAAAAGCTGTAAAACTAGCCAAACATCAGGTTTAAAAAGTAAAATAATACACTTACGCATGTAATACCCGAAGGGGTAGGCAGAGGTGTAACCAGTACACTCACTTTCGTCTAATTACGGCCCTACAATGTGATCAGTAGTGTTACTCTTGACACTCGATTCCAATTATTTAACACACTTGAACGCAACATCAGCGGACGATTTAACTGTATACGGTGGAATTTTTAGTAATTAAATGAAATAGGCACTTCAATCCAATAACAAAGTGGATTGTGTCAAGAGTGCCAATATCTTCTAGACTTGAATTGAAACTGTATCGAGTTTGGGATTGGAATAGATTTCAAGAGTAGGGCTACAAGATCGCTCTTGTAGCCTATCGCCATACCGGCCACATTGCCAAACTCCGGGCTCATACTGAGTATTTTTAAATAGAAACCCAATATCACTCTGCCCGGGAATCGAACCTCAGCACAGCAGTCATATCGCAAGCACAATTACAACTTTTTTTTTTTTGTCGCGGGGAAAGCGTTTTATTACTGCCGCCCGCTCCGGAGGGAAGCGGATTAAGAATAAAACGGGTATGCTGGACTAGTCAGTCTTACGACCCAGCATCCCCCTCGCACGGATGATGGCTATCCGTGCTGCCGCTGGGCCGAGTCCCTAACCCCCCTATATACACCCCACCCGACACTACCAGCAAAAACCCCGCGGTGGCCTTCTTCGGCGCTTGCGGAGCGATCCCGGGGTATTCTAAGGAGTGCTAGAATTGCTGCCGGAACCGCCCCTGCGCGGTGCTGCGTAGCAGCCCATCTCCATGGAGGGCTAAGGAGCCCCCGCGCACCAAACAACGACAGCGAACGAGGCCTTACCACCCACGCTGCCATCCATCTCGGGGTCGCACGATGCCCCGAATTTGGGAGTGCATCGATACGGGCTGACAGCCCTCCGCTGCGCGCCCGCGACCCCCGATGGCCCCTATTAGTCGCCTCGTACGACAGGCAGGGGTTACCGTGGTGGAATTCAAACGCCCCCATTCCACAGGGCGGGAGACGCCGGTCAGTCGTCCACCCGACGCCTCCTACGTCTTCTCTGGCGGCGGGAGGGATCATATCGTTCCCGATCCCTCTCAGCACTCTCCTTCTGCGAGATGACGTTCTCGCAGAAGTGGGCCACCGCACGCCAGGACCTCCGACTGGCGACCATGGACGACACCACGGCCGGCAGCGAGAGGTCTCCTCCAACGACTGCTCTGAGAGCGCTGCGCTCTTCGTCCCAGGCTGGGCACTTCTCCAACGTATGTTGGGCCGTGTCCTCGCGGCAGTTGCCACAATGGTGGCACACGGCGGACACCTCCTTTCCGATCCGACACAGGAACGAACCGAAACACCCATGGTCCGTTAATACCTGTGTCAGTCGGAACGTAGGCGCCCCGTGGCGCCTGTCTAGCCATGTCTTTAGGACAGGACGCACTGCTGCGACAGTCCTCAAGCCAGCGGTCGGGCTCTCCAGCCTGGTATGCCACTCCTCCACGGCGGTTAAGCGCAATTACAACTGCGCCGAGGTGGTCAGTCAAGTAAAATAAACCGCAACCAAATCCGTAAAATTAGTTTTATTTTTATTTTCATGTAGGATTCCTCGTGTTTTTTGTAAAGCTAATGTTTAAACCTCGGTTGTTGTACACGAACACGCAATAACATGTAAATCTACGCGACGCGCGCCATTATCGTCTCAAGACGTTGTCACAGCGCCGACGAAATGGGGTTTTTATTGGAGCGGAATATGTCACGTATAGGGCTGACGCCGTGTGATGTTGTTTTATTATAGTCGTACGTTATAGCCGACGGGTGTTATGTGTAATAACGTTAATTGAAATTTATGTCGTAAAATTACTGTGCTATCACTCTTATGTACATTATATTTAACGGTAGGCAGCGGCTTTGCTGTGCCCTGGTATTGCAGAAGTCTATGGGCGGCGGTGACTACTTACCATCAGGGGGTTACTCTTGAAACTCGATTCCAATTTAAAATTGGGATTGGGTTCGAAAACTGTACAATTGGCACTCTTGAACGCAACACCAGCGCACGATTTATCTGAAAACGGCGGATTTTTTTGTAACAAAATAAAATAGAGTAGTTACGATCGCTAGTTCAATATTAGTTAAATATTCTATTTCATTTAGTAGAGTGAGTTAGAGTTCCAATATCTTCTAGATTGGAATTGAAACTGTATCGAGCTCGAGATTGGAATTGATTTCAAGAGTAGGCCTATTGGTGGCTCGTCTGCTCGTCTCCTATCGAGGCACTAAAAAAACTGGGTGACTTTTATGTTGTTTTTCTCTCGTATGTGAGAGTGAGTTTTGATTGGTGTTCCTAATAAACATGCGTGGAGATTACCATCAGGCAGACGAGCTACACGTATCATTCTGGATTATACAAGTAACACTAGTACGGAGCTGCTTTAACAGGGCTTAGATTGTCAATGTGTCAAATAATGGCCTTGAATAATTGAAACCGACTATTTTTTCTACTGATTAAGTTCTCAAGTTACAGATTTTACTTGAAAAATCACATGTATTGGAATGGATCACAACATCACAAACGAAAATAAGTTTGGTAACTCTCAGGTACACTGATTAAATAAATAAATATTAAATAACACCCAACAGTGACACAGATAGCCTCGACCCCACACTAAGATAAGAGTCTTGTGTTGTGGGTATCAGGGACTCCGAAAGACGCGCGATCTCTCAACACCCAGACCATGGACACAAATGTCTGTCTTTCACACAAACATTTGTCCCGGTGTGGGAATCGAACCCACGGCACTCGTTTCACAGCCGGCTACTTGCCTACTGCGCCACGGAGGCTGTCGGCTTGTTCCCTGCGAGAGTACAACCGTGAGCTTAGGCAGCCAATAATTACAAAAAGTCATGTCAAACTCAGTCACTGGTAGCCTAAAGCATAAACACCGTAGACTAGTTGGGTTGCAAAACATAATATTAAAGAGTACAAACTACTAAATATCTTAAGGTAATAAGCAACTCTTATAGAACAAGTATATTTTTTAACTTTCCAATATAAACGACGTTGCAAAAAAGGACGTTGCAGCGCGCGCGTTTCTAACAGCAGCATTGTATGGCTATTCAAACTTGATTCTGGCCACAGAAAACTGCTCAGTTGGCCGCATCTTTGACATGGCTGATGTACACCATACTGACTATCCTATTTAATAATATTAATAATACTAGCCCTGTATTAAACATTGTCCCACTGCTGGGCACGGGGCTCCTCTACTAATGAGAGGGGTTAGGCCTTAGTCCACCACGCTGGCCTAATGCGGGTGGGTAGACTTTACATACCTTCGAAGTTAAAAGAATAGGCTATTTGACTAATTTTCGAAAATGATTTAAAACTATTATTTATTACATAATAAGCACACTATATTGATATTTCCGGGAAATCTACTGTATTTTTAGTAAAAATCAATGTTAAAGTTTAAATCTCCAAAACCGCGGCAAAAACGCTATTTCTGTAATGGCGCTGATCATATGACACGTGTGACGTCACATGCAAGTAAACAAGCTAATAATGATAAGCAAAGCTAAGTTTTATGATAATTGTTGATAAAACAAACTGCTTCAAAAATAGATCAACAATAGAATTTATCACCCATAAAACATAAAACGCGAAATAAAATCACTCGAAGAAACTATGTTTACTTGCGTGTGACGTCACCAGAGCTGTAACCAATCACAGAGTGTACACATCTCATATAAAATAAAAAAATGTTGTACTTTATTTCGTTTAATTTGCAAAAAATATACATTATTTTGTTTAAAATTAAGTGAAATATGGTTTTTTAAGCTATTGTCTAACAGGATGACCACAATTTGCAGTGTATTTTCAATGTTGTCAAATAGCCTATTCTATATACGATGTTTTCCTTCCCCGTTAAAGCATGTGAAAATTAATATTAAATACACACGTAACTTTAAAAAAGTCAGCGGTGTATGCCATTTTGTTTTCGAACATATGTAGGTACGACTTTCGTCTTGACAGTCCGTACTGCAACCGACTAGGCTATCGCTGCTTCTATTTACTTCGACAAAATATATTCTCGAACCAAACACCAGTTTA
This sequence comes from Laothoe populi, assembly GCA_905220505.1. Classification (NCBI taxonomy): domain Eukaryota; kingdom Metazoa; phylum Arthropoda; class Insecta; order Lepidoptera; family Sphingidae; genus Laothoe; species Laothoe populi. Next base: position 13,106,738 of record HG992172.1, read on the forward strand.
TAATATGAACATAAAATATATTGCAAAAAAGCATACGATTCGCGTACCGACTCCCGGCAGAATCCCGCAAATCCCGCGGCCTATCCCACCCCACGGTAAACAAACCCGGCTCCCAGCCACGCAAATATATCCACGGGATAAAAGCCACTTGTGGGAGATATTTGGTATGTTCCATATTCGACTTTGAGGTGTCATGTGTTATTTGCCGTAGGATATGTTTGAAATTTCGATTGTATTTTATCGTATTTAAAACGTTGTTTTAGAATAGTGGAGAGAATGGACTGCAGGAACGTAGGTGTCGGGTTTGATGCCAGGATACGGACTTTTTACGTGTGTTTTCAATGGCAACCTGGTGTTCTACAATGAGCTGTTACCTCTTTAAATACACATAAAAGTTAATATTAATTTAACAGCCTCCGAGGCGCAGCGGGCGAGTAGCCGGCTCTGAAACGAGAGGCCGTGGGTTCGATTCCTGCACCGAGACAAATGTTTGTGTGACAGAAAGGTATTTGTTTACCTGGGAGTTGTGGGACCGTAGTTGATACCCACGATACATATTTAACCTAGTGTAGGGTCAGTATTATTTTTGTGACTGTTTGGTGTATTTATTATTAATTATTGAATGTATAAAGATCTTCCTGTTAACATAGTTTTTATACTTTGTTCTCGGCACATTTTGCACTGTCTCCATCTATTTATTATATACATTCAATATATTACGTAAAAGCTCATCGCTGAAATAATTATTACCAAGCAATAATAATATGATATTAATGTAATAGCAAGCCTGAACCCGCCGTATTTTTTTTATATCTAAATAAAAGGGTTTGTATGAATTATTAATTAAAGTTTTTGAATATTGAATGTTCCCTTGAAATTCATTTATTTATTTGATTGACAATAGTGTGCAACATTTTTATATTCTATAAGTTTTTTTTATTATTTTGTCAGTAAACTAATTAATTAAAAGCTTACTGTAGTGACGGTATTTGTGATTAAATTTTTGTCGATTAATTAATGTTTCTATTTTATAATGTGACTAAAAGACATTCTGAAAGGTCTCTTGGGTTAATTAATTATTTAATGTTGTTTAATACACGTTCTAAGCTCACAAAATCAAATCAAATTTGTTTTACTTATTGAATGATACAAGCATTATTTCTATCTAAATGGCAGATTTTCTATACAATACTTGACTTTAAATGAAATAAATAAACATCTTGTTCTGGAGTTATTATTGTGTCATAATATTAGGTACGTTTTATTACAATTAAATGCAGTGTCTAAAAATGTACAGATTGCATATGCTTGCTGCTCCGTAAACATGCAGCAACAGCTAAAAGCGAGCTTTCTAATTTTTTTTTTATACTGGCACGGCAAAGTGACCACACTGCACCTGATGGTAAGCGCAGTGCGGTCCAATTAGAGTATCGAGTAGCGAGAGACAATCTATCCCCCGCTACTCAACACAATTATGCCGGCCTGCTTCTTCACACTACGCCATGGGCAAGAAGGTGAAGAAGAGGTAGAGGGTCTATTGTCAGAGTACTCAGAAGGCCGCAAAACGGCCAAACAACGTACCACCCAACTCTAGACCCCCGACAACAATTTCATTTTGTCCGACTGCATCAAGTAGATGGTTATATTTTTCATTATTTAACGGTAGGCAGCGGCTTTGCTGCCTACCGTATGCCCTTGCATTGCAGAAGTCTATGGGCGGCGGTGACTACTTACCATCAGGTGGCCCATCTGCTCGTCTGCCTATCTCGAGGCAATAAAAAAAATTAGGTTTTATTAACCGGCGTATCTTATTCACAGACCTGCCATACCTGGAGCTGGCGGAGCCTGAGGAGGGCTACCACGGACTGATCAGAGAGAACGAGACGCTTGTGGAGGTGACGCCGCCCATCCGCGCTCGAGGACCATTGTGCTCTTTCCTCATACTTAACAACAAACACCATGGCGAGGCGCCTTTCGAGGTAAGTGAAAACACACACAGAAATTTATGATAATCCGGGACACAGCGGCCGAGTAGCCGGCTATCCGAGGTCAAGATCGTTTTTGACTGGCACGGCAAAGTGACCACACTGAACCTATATACTACCCCGGCCCGAACCAATAGGGCCGCAAATTCATATCTTTGCCGGACCATCAAGCTGTGGAACAGTTTGCTAGCTACCGTGTTCCCTCCTTCCTATGATCCTGGGCCCTTTAGACGTAGTGTGAAGAAGCTACACAGCAGGCTGGCATGATTGTGTTGAGTAGCGAGGGATAGATTAATTATTTCTCTCTACTTGATACTCTAGTTAGACAGCACTGGTCACTTTGCCGTCCCAGAATAATAAAAAAAAGCTGAACTGAACGCCCATAAGAAATGTACCATAAATATGTACATAGAGCAACAGAGGTCGGACAAGTTGCGTGTTTATTCGCTCGGTAATAAATTAATGCGCCACCACCGGCGCGGGCGGGATTTATATAAATGTGATACTTTTTAAAAGTTCTATTTAAATTCTACATTTTTACTGTAATGGTTTGCTAAAAAATAGTTTCACCGTGGTCAAACAGCAATGGCCTTGCGGAGAGTGGAATAGACTGCGATATAGAGGTCGCGGGTTCGATCCCGACCAACGTTTCGAAGTTACGTGTGCCACTGTTAAACTCGCTTTTAGAGTTAAAGAAAATATCCCAATGTAACAAGCAATCTAAAATTGCTCCATAAGGTTTTCGAAAGTATGTTAAGTACCAAAATGAATTAGGCCAGCGTGCTGGAATGAATTCTATCATCTGTAGAATTTACGCGGCTATAAAAATAATTTTCGGTACGGGTATCGAACCCACGACCTTTTGTTTCACAGCAGTCTACTCAATCGCGGCGCCTGGGAGGTTATTAATTTCAACCCAAATTTTAACCATATACTATAATGACCTTGCTAAATAACCTCGCATCATTAACGTAAGACACAGTATGATATAAAATTAAATGACCGATACTTGTTAACTTTTACGAGCTCTCCAGATTTCAACTTGTATCTTGTGAGTTTCGAACTTTCTCGACGTTACGGGGGTGGAGTTAGAGTACAGGCGGGGGGGTGTAAAGTTTCTAGTCTGCTGTAACTTTTTTGGGGCATGTAGAAGTTATATTTGTAGTTTCAGAAGTTCGGTAAGATCTGAAGTTTAGTTACGAAAGCTAGAAGTCTCGAAGTGTGGTCTATTTAAATTAAATATTGACTTTATCAAACACCCGACAGCCACACACATAGTCCTGATCCCACATTAGATCAAGCCTGTATCGTGGGTATCAAGAACTACGAGGGACTACACCCAGACCCGAAACAAATGCTTGTGGATCACACAATCATTTGTCTCGTGTGGTGATCGAACTTGCGGCTTCGCATTTCACAGCCGGATACTCGCCCACTGCGCCACGGAGGCTGTCATTCTCTTATTAGGAAATGTGCATCTATTTTCCGGCGTAATTTACAATATTTGAACCAGTTTTTATTGTATACAACACCAAAAGCCATCCTTCCCAGGTTGGCACCGAGGTCTCACAGAATGCGAATTTTGTGCTGTCAGAGAGATTTGCCAAGATTGCGATTACCGCAGCCTCAAAAATTCCTGCAAATCCAAGGGGATTTGTTGGAATCTTTTACAAACTCTGCAACGCCCGCACAATTCCTTTTATATCGGCAAATCTGTTAAAATGTTCCGTATTTTAAAATGATTTTAAGACCTAACACCTCTTATTAGTAGAAGAGGCCCGTGCCCAGCAGTGGGATTTTTTTTAATACAGGACTGGTATTATTATTACCCTACTAATATAGTTCCCGTGGGATGTTTTAGTTTTCACAGAGCAAGGGATCGACATGATTTTTTGCATAGTGGCAGTTTAGGCATCAGAAAATGACATGGGCCACTTTTTATTCCGGAAAAATGTACGCTTCCTATGGAATAGCAAAATATAGAAAAGTGTAATAGGTTAAGATACATCCGTGAATTGTTTACCTTTTCTTCCAAAAATAACTTCCACGCGGGCGGAGCCGCGGGCTACATCTAGTATTGAATAAAATCAATCATATGGCATTTTACAAAAAGATTTAATCTCAAAGAAATACAAACATCAAATCCAATCAAAACTTAAAAATGCACGTCGTCTGTAGTTATTTGACTTTGCAAACTTATATTTGAAGTGCAGTAAAGTTTGGGGGGTCACACGTCCACGTCCCCTCGTCCGTATATCTGAAGTGCAGTATCGCTGCACGGGACGGAGTTGGAAGCGGCAATAATTTCTTAGTTTCACTTCATAGTTTTCTGACTTCGTTTCGATGCAATATGTGTACGGTTGCAAAGAGATACTCCGTATTGGACATTTCAGGCTAGACTTTCGCGTTATTAGAAAAAAGTATATAGTATATTTTGTGGTCATTTCAGTATGTATACCACTTGGTGCGAATGTGTAGCGGTTTCAGTCAATAAATCCGTAATATTGATTTACCGGTCTAGTAAGTTATAAGTTAGTTAAGTCATTTGGGTATTGTCACATAATTGGATCACCATGCATCTAAAAGAATAGACGTAGGTGCTACCATTACTCCATTTTGCGGTAATCTAATTTCTATCCAATGACGTAATAAATGTTAAATCTATCGCCATATGAAGTAAAACAATCAGTGTAATAAACAATGCTAAATTCGTTCGTTTTTTCGATCAGAAACCGTTTTTTACCCTTTGTGGTGTGACCTTTGAGCCGGAACATTCAAAACTCGTCGCTCCGGATTCAATCGGAAATTTTCACTTTTTGTCCGTTTTTACAAACGTCGACTGCACGCTTCGACAAACGGAACAAAACAATACTCGATTTATTTTGAACTGCGACAGAACGGTTGTTATTTGGACACTGTTAAGCAGAAAAGAGCCAACAAAAAATTTTTAAGAAGTCGAGTTAAATACATAGCCATAATCTCCTAAAATAATAAAAATAAAAAATACTAGCCCTGTATTAAACATTGTCCCACTGCTGTGCACGGGCCTTCTCTACTAATGAGAGGGGTTAGGCCTTAGTCCACCACGCTGGCCGTTGGCAGACTTCTCATACCTTCGAAAAATTCTCAGGTATGCAGGTTTCCTCACGATGTTTTCCTTCACCCTTAAAGCATGAGATAATTAACATTTAATATACATGTTACTTTAGAAAAATCAGAGGTGAATTCCATTTGGGTTTCGAACATACATACGACTTCGTCTTGACAGTCCGTACCGCAACCAACTAGGCTATCGCTACTTACAATATAATACATACGTTTATAGTTATAGATAGAGATATACAATACACTACAGTTGAGGTTATTGCAAGCGACAGGTAATCGATTGTCGGCCGCCGAGACCGATACTTCGGCCACAATATAGTTACTACGTATGTACACAGTTCTATATTCATGTTTAGGGCTAGCTTTGCTTATATGTACTTGTCTCTTACGTGCTTAAGTATGGACTATGGAGCTTTTCTTTTAATGGATAACATTTGTTAGTTAAAAGTAAAGATGAAATTATTTAAAAGGTCAAAAATCTTGGTATAAATGTTTTTGGTAAGTTAACACCCAATAGTCACACACATAGCCCCGATCCCACACTAAGATACGAGTCTTGTGTTGTGGGTATCACGGACAACAAGAGACGCACGGTCTCACGACACCCAGACCCGACACAAATATCTGTCTGTCACACAAACATGTATCCCGGTGTGGGAATCGATCCCACGGCCTCTTGTTTCACAGCCGAATCGCCTACTGCGCCTCGTCGTAATTTGTAAGACATGAGTGACAAATGGCCTCAACTCCGTCAGCAACAAATGTGCTCAAGTATCACGACGTGTTCCAGATCATGGTGATAGACGAGAACGAGGCGCGTCTGCGCGTGCGGTACCCCCTCAACTGCGAGAAACGACGCAACTACAAGTTCGACATCGCCGCCGTCGGCTGTGACGGATCATACTCTAATACGTAAGTACTCGCACCACGCCTTGTATGCTGTATATGCCTTGTATACAGTCCACAAGATACATAGTCTTTGCATTTGATATCTTGAGGTGCAAGATATTTAACATCTCATGTATCACAAAAAGGTAATAAGTGGTGGATAAAAATACAAGCCAAAATCAACTTTATTTTCATAAAATTGACGTTACAAATACGCTTAATACGCACGTCAATATGGGCGAGTATTTTTTTTTATCGAAATATGCTTGCTTTTGACCACTATCTCGCCTGATGGTAAGTGATGATGTGGTCTACGATGGAGCACGCTTGCCTAGAAGATACCTATTCACTCTTGACTTGAAGATACCTAGGTTACCCAGGTACAGTATTGCCATATTGCCAGTCTGGCATGGGCAAATATGTCCAGAAAACAAGAGTGGTTAAACAATTTATCCTCGACTGAACTACCGGGATATTTAATAAGTTTGGCATTATAATAGATACAGTCCACAAGACACATCATCTTTGCTACCAGCTTTTAATTTAGTCATGAGGTGCAAGATATTTAAATGATAGTAGTATAGGGATTCGTCGGTTCCTGAGCACAAATCTAGGCCCGAGCTAGGGAGCTAGGGTCCCTAGACTTGCTCCAGAATCCAGGTACCCTACTACCCGCGAATAGGTTCCCGAACAGGACTCGGCAGCCGCGAATTAAATTTATATCAACCGCGAATTAAATTTATATCAACCGCGAATTAAATTTATATCAACCGCGAATTTAATTCATATCAACCGCGAATTTAATTTATATCAGCCGCGAATAAAATTGATATCACACGCGAATTTGATTTATATCAAAGGAGATTTTATACCTGTCTCGAATTTAATTTATATTTAAACATTTTACGTTTATTTTGCACGTTTGTCAGCCAGCTTGAGGAATGGTCTCATTTTTGTTTGTATGCAGGTATGAATCACTTTTTCTATGAAGTTACGCTTGTCTTCGTACGGTAATAGTCATGTCTCAACGTGTCTGTATAATTTCTTAGTAGTAGTCGTCTTAATATTACCTGCGTTTCAAAGCTTCATTGTTCATAAGGGAAAGCTATTAAAATTAGTGATGGTATGTATTCTTTGAATATAGGTAACAACAGACCACACGGTTCTTTATAAGTTTTAGGTAGCCATTGTCAATAAGAGAAATCGGGTAATTTATTAGGTACATCAATCAAATGTAATGACAAAGCAGTATTACCTATTGTTCAAAGCTTCATTGTTCATATGGGCAAGCGGTGTTAAAATTAATTACGGTACACGTATTGTTTGAATACCAACGGACCACATGGGGTTGTTAATGTCACCCTTAAGCAATGAGTTTTGGGAACCCATTGTCCATAAGAGAAATCGAATACCGGTCTATCGTATCAGTTTTTGCTTTTGCTACAGCAAAATGACCCTTAGCTGCCGTATAAAAGCGATGACAAAAATTATACTACACCGTATTCCACAGTGTGCTCTACACCACAAATGAACTCCGGTTGTTTGTATAGTGAATTTTTAAATAGTGACTCTGCTGCAAAATGAATGTAAGTACCTATGTATAATTCGATGTAATATAATATTAATTATGTTTTATTTACTGTTAATATTGTGTTTTGACCTCAGATTGTTTTAATCAATTGTTGATGATGTATATATTTTTATGTATCCCATATTCCTACACTCCTCTCTATGCCAATACTTATAATAGTTTACTTTTTGTTTCAGTTCGCTGATAATGCTTTCAAAAACTATTATTATGCAGATAACGACGATGATGATCAGCCCAGCGACGAGGAAGGCACCCTGGCATACAAAGTTAAAAAAGCAATAGCAAAGAGATCAAATTGCATCGACGACTTCTTCGAAAAACCTAAGAAGAAAAAGAAGGTGGCAAAAAAGTCGTCAAGTGTTGGTCGCTCTTCCAGTGGTGGAGTTTCATACATCACGTCAAATAAGGACGACATCGCCGATGCATCTCATCTTATAAAGATTGAGATATATGATGTCAACAAGATAAAAAATATCGCTCCGATGGAACACTGGAAACATGCTGAGGTGCGTGTTAAATATTACGCAGAAGCCGACGCAGACAAAAACTTGCAGTCAGTGAGAGATACAATATTTAATATCACCAAGCACTTGGCTACGAAAGAGGACTGTGTGAAATATTTTATAGACACCGATAAATAAGATAGTGCGTAAGCTTATGTGTAAAGTGTTGTAATTGAGTGTTTAAGGTCGTTATTGTAGTATAAGTTATTATAAGTCATTGTGCATGTTAATACTAATTTAGAATATTAATATTTGGTCATGATCATAATTTGAATTGTAAATTAATTGTAAACATTTAGTGCTGTAAGTGAGTGTTTAAGGTCATTGTGTTATTGTAGTATAAGTTATTAAAAGTCATTGTGCATGTTAATACTAATATAGAATATTAATATTTGGTCATGATCATAATTTGGATTGTAAATTAATTGTGAACATTTAAGAATTGTTTGTAAGAATTTGTATATTATTTAATAGTAATAACTTACTTAAATGTAACATATCGGTGAAATGTATTTACTTAGCACTATATAAACTTTTGATCTTTTATCGAAAATATTAATTGTTAAGCAAGCTATTACCATGGATACATTACGCTGTGATGTTTACGACTCAGAGCTCGTCATGCTTCTTAATAACATTGACCCATTGATGTCGTCACAATTCGATGAAGGACTCTACGAGCTTTGTGAGGAAATAGACCAAAACCATTTTGAAATGTAAGTATTAATATCATGTTTATACACGTTTCTGTGATCCATGTAGAGGGGATACATTTTTAAGTATTTAAAACGTTAAAGTCATCTTTTCGAACTCATTCTGTACGCTTGTTCTCATTGTATTTTTTAACCAAACATTAGAAATGTATCACGCTCTTGAGTTACAGAGTTTATGTTTGTCACAAAGTGAGATTGCAAGTTTAAACAAAAATCTTATTTTACACAAGTTTCATCGTTTTATACGACTTTGGTTCATACAAAATTTATTACCCGAGTCAATGATGAAAGATCCTGATTTTATTCCGTATTATACACCATGTTCAGGACATAAAATTTTGAATTTGTCTCATTCCGATGAAGATGAAATTGATGGTGTTTTATCAATGCAAGCATATTGTTTGCAATGTAAAAATGTTAGTAATTAAGGAAAAAAATGTACATGATTATTTTTATTGTTGTTAGGTACGATATATATATATATATATATATTTTTGTTTTTCGATCAGACTTAATCAGAATGGGAGTGGTGGACAAAAGAGATCAGCATCGATGAAGTTAACCGAAGTGGAACCAGCGAAAAAGAGGATAAATACAGCATCATCAAGCTTACAAGCAAGCATACTTGAAGCTCCATCATCAACATCGTTGCCAACACCTATTTCAAATGTGAGTACAGAAAACAATGATAAAATTCAATGTCCTGACTGTCACGTATTTGTATCGAAAAAATATATGACTAACCATTTAAAGAGTAATACTCATAAAAACAATTTACTACGGAATGATAATGAATTAACGAATGTTCAAATAATTGATAGTGCTTTTGGTAATAGAATTCTTACATTTAGAATCATGTCTAATAAAACATCGAACCATCAATTTGAAACGCCTGAATTATTTTTACAAAAAACTAAAGACGTAATATATAAATTACTTACACGTTCCATTCTAGAACACTCTGTTCTGAAAGTTAATTTTATTCTTAATGCAGATTTTACACAGGAAACCAAAAATTTATTTAACACTTTTGACTTTCAAATCTCCAATTATCTTATTTGTCAAGGTGATGATAAGGATATAATTTTTCCATCTATAACAACTGAAATAACAAACAAAATGGCGAATTTTGAAAAAAAAGGTAGTGGGTGGACTTTAGTTAAAATAAATCACTTAGATATGAATATAAACAAATTTAACCCATTACGAGGATCATCATATATAGACTTACCGTTAGATATAAAATATAAGAAAGCTGTAATTAACGTTCAAAATAATGATCACGAGTGCTTTCGTTGGGCTGTATTGTCAGGATTGTATCCGGCTTCTCAAAGTTCTAATAGAGTGTCATCTTATATAAAACATAAAAATAGAATAAAATTTGATAAATTATCTTTTCCTTTCAAAATAAATGATATTCATAAATTTGAAAAACTAAACAATATAAGTATTAATGTTTTTGGTTTACATTATGATTCAATAAAAAAGTCAAATAAAATTATAGGTCCATTACACTTAACAAAACATAGAAAAACTACTCACTTAAACTTATTGTATATATCTCGCGGTGCCAACGGTCATTATTGTTATATTAAAAATCTTTCGAGGTTAGTATCTAAACAGTTATCAACATCCGAACATGCAGTTCATATTTGCGATGGTTGTTTATTAAGTTTCACATCAAGGGATAATTTACAGCGTCATCAAGCAAATGACTGTTTTAACGTTTGCATTAATTTACCATCGGAACATGATAACAAAAGGAATTGGTTTAATGAATTAATTCCATCAAATCAAATCTCATTCAATAATTATGAACGTAAACTAAAGGTCCCTTTCGTTGTATATGCTGATTTTGAAGCATTTTTAAATCCAATAGAAAGTTGTTCTAACAATCCAAATATATCATCAACAACTAACATTCAAAAACATGAGATTTATAGTTTTGGATATTATGTTAAGTGTTCATACGATGACAACTTTTCGATATATCGATCGTATAATGGAAAAGATTGTGCAAAACAATTTATGAAATTTATCAAAACAGATTTAGAAAACATATGTAAAAAAAACACTTTTGTCAAATCTCCATTACCATTAACGAATGAAAATAAAAGAAATATTTCTCAAAGTAAGTTGTGTTATATCTGTAAAAGTAACTTAAATGAAGATGTCACAATAATATACAATTGGCATACTGGTGTTTATGAAGGAGTCGCTCATTCACTTTGTTCTGAGAAATACAGAACATCTAATTTTGTACCAGTATTTTTTCACAATTTAAGTAATTATGATGCTCATTTTATAGTCCATGGTCTTAATTTTGATGAAGGTGATATAGAACTTATTCCTGAGAATAAAGAGAAATATATATCTTTTTCGAAGGTTCTGCATATTAATAACCGTGCTGTGAAACTTAGATTTCTTGATTCTTTAAAATTTATGTCTAGCAGTCTTGATAAATTAGCTCAAAACTTACTACCTAATCAATTCCGCGAACTCAAATTAAACTATCCACGCGAAGATGACTTTAAACGTTTAATAAGGAAAGGTGTTTATCCGTATGAATACATGACTTCATTTGATTCTTTAAAAATAACTTCCCTTCCTGCTCGCGATGAATTCTACAGTTCTTTAAATGATAATCATATTTCAGAAAATGATTACCATCATGCTGAAGATGTATGGAATCACTTTAATTGTAAAAACATGGGTGATTATTCTGATCTTTATTTAAAAACCGATGTTTTATTATTAACAGATATATTTGAAAATTTTAGAAACGTTTGTCTTAAAACTTATGAATTGGATCCTGCTCATTATTATACAGCGCCTGGATTGAGTTGGGATGCTATGTTAATTTATACTAAAATTAATTTAGAGCTCCTAACAGATATTGACAAAATTACTTTTATTGCGAACAATATTAGGGGAGGAATATCGCAGTGTAGTAATAGACATGCTATAGCAAATAACCTATTTATGACTGATTATGATTCTGATAAACCATCTTCCTTTCTCATGTATTTAGACGCAAATAACCTTTACGGTTGGGCTATGTCTCAATGTCTTCCAACAGGTAAATTTGAATGGGTAGATGTAAATACAGATTTTAACATATCCGACGATGCCGAATATGGTTATATTTTAGAAGTAGATTTAGAATATCCAAAAATCTTACACAATTGTCATTCAGATTTTCCCTTTTGTGCTGAAAATATATGCCTAGGGAATACCAAGAATACAAAACTGATTCCAAATCTAAAAGATAAAAAGAAGTATGTTATCCATTACAGAAATCTTAAACAATGTTTAAAAAATGGTTTGAAACTGCTTAAAATACATAGAATTCTTAAATTTGAACAATCTGCATGGTTAAAATGTTACATAGATTTAAATACACATATGCGTTCTTTGGCGACCTCAGATTTTGAAAAAGATTTTTACAAACTTATGAATAATTCAGTTTTTGGGAAAACAATGGAAAATGTTATAAAACGCGTAAACGTTAAATTAGTGAACCATTGGTTGAATCGTGGGAAAACCCAGGGAGCTCAATCTTTGATTGCAAAACCTGAGTTTCACAGTCTATCAATTTTTTCTGAAAATTTAGTTGCAGTGCAATTAAAGAAAACTAGTGTTTTATACAATAAACCAATTTATCTGGGATTTTGTATATTGGATCTTTCAAAAACATTAATGTACACATTTCATTACGATTACATGAAAGAGAAATATCGAGATAATATTAAATTACTTTATACAGACACTGATAGTCTAATCTATCAAATATTTACAGAAAATTTCTATGCTGATATAAAAACTGATTTAGAAAACTATTATGACACCTCTGACTATCCATCTAATAATGAATATGGTTTACCTTTAATAAATAAAAAACGGTTAGGGTTTTTCAAAGATGAAACTAACGGTAAAATTTTAAAAGAGTTTGTAGGCCTGCGATCAAAAATGTATGCAATAGATGTCCAAAATAAATGTATATGTAAAGCAAAAGGTGTTAATAAATGCATCACAAAAAATTTTTGTCTTAATGATTATAAATCATGTTTATATGAAAACAAAACTCAGTATAGTGAAATGTTAAGATTTAAATCCATTAAACACATAATATATACTCAAAAAATAAACAAAATATCTCTATCACATAATGATACAAAACGGTACTTATTACAAAATTCCACTGATACTCTTGCTTGGGGTCATTATAAGATAAAGGACATTTAATTTTTTCATATTTTCTGTACAATAATAAGAATTATTTATTTATATTTTTGTGTATTATTAAATTAAATTAAAGCACTGTAATTATAGCTGTAATCTAATTATTATGTGCTTAATTAGAAAGTTGGTGTTGCTTTCTAGATCACTGGGTATTTGTGAAGCACCAGTAGATTGGTAACGGACGTGTATATTATAAAATCAATACATATAAGACATTTAATTTTAATGAAATGTTTTATTCATTCCAATACCTCTTCAGAGTTTACACGTATATTCAAAATGATTCATTTTATTCATCCTTTTACTGCCATAGTCGCAGGTCCAACTGGATGTGGAAAATCTAATTTTGTTACAAATTTCATTAAATATATTAAAGAAATATGTAATAGAAACTTCAGTCAAATAACTTGGTGTTTTGATGAAATGCAGCCTTTGTATAATCTACCAAACGTGAATTATTATCAAGGCATACCAGATTTGAATATGTTTGATGGAAATGAACCAAACCTCATTATTATTGATGACCTTATGAGGGAATCTGATGGTCGTGTTGTTGATATATTTACCAAAGGTAGTCATCATAGAAACTTAAGTGTGTTTTACATAACTCAAAATTTATTTCATCAAGGTAAAGGTCAAAGAGACATTTCTTTGAATTCAAGTTATATAATTTATTTCAAAAACCCTCGCGATAAAACTCAAATTCGTTATTTGGCACGACAAGTTTCACCCGAAAATAACAAATTCATCGAAGATGCCTACAGAGATTCTACTAAGGAAGCACATGGATATCTGATGATAGATCTAAAACAAGATACCAGCGATATATGTCGAATAAAGTCGAAAATATTTCCATCCGATGGTTATTGCACGGTATACATCCCTAAAAAAGAGTTTAAATATATCAAGAATCAACAAATACCCGTCATTTACAAATGATGGACCGACACCTCAAGACGCATAAAGATTTATTAAATGCACTGTATAAACTTAAGCCGAAACATCAACAAGCTCTTTTAAAAGCCTGTAACGAAAAAGAAATTAATTTTATTTGTGAGTGCATTCATAACGTTCTACAAGGAAATATAAAGCTTGAAGAAAAATCTAAGAATAAGCTACAAAAATTTAAAAATATACTTCGTAAATTAGTGCGTAAAAGCACAAAAAAAATAAGAAAGAATATAATAGTTCAAAAAGGTGGTGCTTTTTTACCGATTATATTGGGATCTATTTTAAGTGGATTAATAAGTTGTCTTGTTTAAAATGGATCATGCAAAAAAAATGTTATTAGTTGAACCAGGTTTCATAGATAAATTAAATCAAAGTAGAAATGAAAATCCTGCCACTCGGTTGGATGCTGAAATGCAAAACATTTTGAATAGTAATATGGAAGACCGAAAAAAATGTAAATTGTACTTACAAATTTTACAAAGGTATCTCCATTTCACGGAAGAAGATCGAAAACCGTTTGAGCTCCCTATAATAACTCAAAATAATGATTTTACTGAACAAATGGATAAAAGTGAAAATCTAAATATAAATAACGACATCAAAATTAAAGATCTAGTTGCCAGTCAGACATCACGTAACCAAGAGAAAAAGCAAGATAATTGTGCGGATGAAAAAAATCCTCTCTACACAAGAAATCAAATTCTAAGCTCTATAAAATCTGTAACATTATCACCCAAATTAAGTTTACAATTGGGATATGAACCAGGTAGAAACCTTGTTGATAAAAATATTGCAAAATGTCCAGCTAATTTGCATTTAGGATTACCATCTCAGTTATTTGTTTATTGTGATATAGTTGAACCTCAAATTGTTGGTGACGTAATGACTCCTCTTCTAAGAATCATACCATTGGACCCTTCAAAATACATCTACGGAGCCAATAAAATGCATGTTTTTTCACCACCTCATTATTTATCTGTAATGCGTAGAGAATTCGATACCATTGAAATAGATATAAGGTCAAGCACTGGCCAAAAGATACCATTCCAATTTGGAACAGTGTGTGTTAAACTGCATTTCAAGAAACTATAATGTATTCTCAACACAATAACAACACATGCCCTTACGAACGCTATTATTCTCATCAAGCTGGGTCGGGTATAGGAGTGATTTATAAAGGAGCACAGTATCAAAAGGGTCATGGAATTGGTAGTTTTCTTGGGGGTTTATTTAGATCAGTTTTACCATTACTATCTAGTGGTGTCCGCGCTGTTGGTAAGGAGGCATTGAGTGCTGGTGTAGGTCTTTTAACGGATATGGTTAGTGCCCGACCTATGGAAGATTCAATAAAAGCACGTCTTAAAGAAGTTGGTTCAAATTTAAAACGAAAAGCAGATGAAAAAATAGATAGAATTATTATGTCTGGATCGGGATATATAACAAAACGAAAACGAGCATCTGCATTCAGTCCATCGCTGACTGCGAAAGGGAAAGCTATAAAAAAATTGAAAACTAGATCCAAACAAATTAAAGACATATTTTGTAATTAATCAAAATGTCTTTTTTACATAGTCATTCCTGTGAATGCATTAAGTCGGAATTGGATTTATTTGCATTACCATCTACTCAGACTAGCATTGAAAGTGGAATATGGATCCACTATAAACCAATTTCATCACTTGCTGATGATGGTCCTATTGAATTTCAAGTACCTGGAGCAGGTGACGACTACATAGACCTATCGCATACATTAATTCACATAAAAGCTAAAATATTGAATCAAGATAACACTAAACTAATGTCATCTACAGTTGTAGCTCCAGTTAATAATTGGTTACATTCACTCTTTAATCAACTTGATGTTTACTTAAATCAAAAACTTGTATCACCACCCAATAACACATATGCCTACCGTGCTTACATAGAAAATTTGTTGAACTATGCTCCGGCAGCTAAGGAATCTCATCTTACTTGTGCCCTATGGTATGAAGATACAGCTGGAAAAATGAATTCTATCGATGAAACTAATAAAGGATTTGTTAAAAGACAAGAGTTGGCTAACGAAAGTAAAGAAATTGAAATGATTGGACACCTACACGGTGATTTGTTCAACCAAGAAAAGTTTTTGATAAATGGTGTTGATATGTGTGTTAAATTAGTTCGTTCTCGAGAAAATTTCAATTTAATGGCTTCTACAGTTGATCTTAAATTAAAAGTTTGTATTACGGATGCAACTTTGATTATTCGTAGAGCTCGCATCAATCCTTCTGTTTTACTTGCCCATCAAAAAGTCTTAGCATCTACAACTGCCAAATACCCAATTACACGTGCAGAAGTTAAAGTTTTAACTATACCATCAGGAGTTCAAGGAAAAACTCTTGATAACATTTTCCTTGGTCAAGTACCTAAAAGATGTATAGTTGGATTTGTGAATAATGCCGCATTTAATGGGAACCTTACTAAAAACCCATTCAACTTTGAAAATTACAATATTAATACATTTTGTTTGTATATAGATGGTCATCAAATACCCTCAAAAGCTCTACAACCTTCGTTTGATAGCAATGTTTATACTACAGTCTATCATACCTTGTTTTCCGGGACTGGTATACATTTTCTTAACGAAGGTAATGGAATATCCCGTGAGAAATATGCTAATGGATACTGTATGTTAGCGTTTGATTTAACGCCTGATTTATCAGCAAACTCTTCTGGTCATTGGAATCTTATAAAGCATGGGAGTGTGAGATTAGAAGTTCGTTTTGAATCAGCTCTAACACAAACTATTAACTGTATTGTATATGCAGAGTTTGATAATGTTATAGAAATAGACAAAAATCGCAATATTTCGGTAGATTATAGTAGCTAAGAAGAAAAATATTTGTAAATTAAGTATGGTATATTTTAATTAAGGTGTATTTATTTATTGTCGACTGTTCAATAAAATAAATATAAATTATTTCAGTTTTTTATTATGACTATCCTTGCAACCCTCTTCAACTGGTTACTTTAATTATAAACTACCATAATTACCTATTTCACTATTATTCCATAACATTACTTCTTAAACATTCGACCGGATAACGTTCCCTTTATTTAATAAAATGAACACAACAGAGATAATGAATTACTTGATGAAAATAGATTCATCCATCCAACATAATGTGTATGCAGCCAATCGATTGCCAATATATGTAGTAACTCCTACATACATAATCAGCAACCTAGATCCAGATAATAAACCGGGTTCTCACTGGATTGCTATACATATAGATAAAAACGGGATTGGCTATCATCGAATGTTTTTAGCAAGGAATTCTAGGATGTGGAATTATAATACTAATCGAATCCAAAACGACTTTACTATCGTTTGTGGAGAGTATTGTATAATGTATCTATATTACAAATACCATGGCATGAGTTTAAACGATTTTCAAAAACTATTTGATGCCAATACAATGTGTAATGATGTATTATTATCTGGATTGTTTAAGTCATGTTTTAAAATAAATAAATAAAATACGAATAAAGAGTTTCTTATATTTTTTATTGATTACTAATAACCTTATTTAATTATAAATACAAATTCTTACAAACAATTCTTAAATGTTCACAATTAATTTACAATCCAAATTATGATCATGACCAAATATTAATATTCTATATTAGTATTAACATGCACAATGACTTTTAATAACTTATACTACAATAACACAATGACCTTAAACACTCACTTACAGCACTAAATGTTTACAATTAATTTACAATTCAAATTATGATCATGACCAAATATTAATATTCTAAATTAGTATTAACATGCACAATGACTTATAATAACTTATACTACAATAACGACCTTAAACACTCAATTACAACACTTTACACATAAGCTTACGCACTATCTTATTTATCGGTGTCTATAAAATATTTCACACAGTCCTCTTTCGTAGCCAAGTGCTTGGTGATATTAAATATTGTATCTCTCACTGACTGCAAGTTTTTGTCTGCGTCGGCTTCTGCGTAATATTTAACACGCACCTCAGCATGTTTCCAGTGTTCCATCGGAGCGATATTTTTTATCTTGTTGACATCATATATCTCAATCTTTATAAGATGAGATGCATCGGCGATGTCGTCCTTATTTGACGTGATGTATGAAACTCCACCACTGGAAGAGCGACCAACACTTGACGACTTTTTTGCCACCTTCTTTTTCTTCTTAGGTTTTTCGAAGAAGTCGTCGATGCAATTTGATCTCTTTGCTATTGCTTTTTTAACTTTGTATGCCAGGGTGCCTTCCTCGTCGCTGGGCTGATCATCATCGTCGTTATCTGCATAATAATAGTTTTTGAAAGCATTATCAGCGAACTGAAACAAAAAGTAAACTATTATAAGTATTGGCATAGAGAGGAGTGTAGGAATATGGGATACATAAAAATATATACATCATCAACAATTGATTAAAACAATCTGAGGTCAAAACACAATATTAACAGTAAATAAAACATAATTAATATTATATTACATCGAATTATACATAGGTACTTACATTCATTTTGCAGCAGAGTCACTATTTAAAAATTCACTATACAAACAACCGGAGTTCATTTGTGGTGTAGAGCACACTGTGGAATACGGTGTAGTATAATTTTTGTCATCGCTTTTATACGGCAGCTAAGGGTCATTTTGCTGTAGCAAAAGCAAAAACTGATACGATAGACCGGTATTCGATTTCTCTTATGGACAATGGGTTCCCAAAACTCATTGCTTAAGGGTGACATTAACAACCCCATGTGGTCCGTTGGTATTCAAACAATACGTGTACCGTAATTAATTTTAACACCGCTTGCCCATATGAACAATGAAGCTTTGAACAATAGGTAATACTGCTTTGTCATTACATTTGATTGATGTACCTAATAAATTACCCGATTTCTCTTATTGACAATGGCTACCTAAAACTTATAAAGAACCGTGTGGTCTGTTGTTACCTATATTCAAAGAATACATACCATCACTAATTTTAATAGCTTTCCCTTATGAACAATGAAGCTTTGAAACGCAGGTAATATTAAGACGACTACTACTAAGAAATTATACAGACACGTTGAGACATGACTATTACCGTACGAAGACAAGCGTAACTTCATAGAAAAAGTGATTCATACCTGCATACAAACAAAAATGAGACCATTCCTCAAGCTGGCTGACAAACGTGCAAAATAAACGTAAAATGTTTAAATATAAATTAAATTCGAGACAGGTATAAAATCTCCTTTGATATAAATCAAATTCGCGTGTGATATCAATTTTATTCGCGGCTGATATAAATTAAATTCGCGGTTGATATGAATTTAATTCGCGGTTGATATAAATTTAATTCGCGGTTGATATAAATTTAATTCGCGGTTGGTATAAATTTAATTCGCGGTTGATATAAATTTAATTCGCGGTTGATATAAATTTAATTCGCGGCTGCCGAGTCCTGTTCGGGAACCTATTCGCGGGTAGTAGGGTACCTGGATTCTGGAGCAAGTCTAGGGACCCTAGCTCCCTAGCTCGACCTAGCTCGGGCCTAGATTTGTGCTCAGGAACCGACGAATCCCTATACTACTAATGATCCCCAACACATGTCAACAAAATTTTGATAGTTACCTATTATATCAGAGGTTGGTGATAATGTACGTCACATGATGGTAATCTCCGCTGCCCTAGGACACACGGAAGCAGAATCCTTGGCCTCCAAGGAACGGAAAAGGGATAAAGTGGAAATTAAACCTCTGGAAATCTTACTCTCTGTACAAAACGTAACAACAAACTGTTATTTTATGTCAGTGTGTGAGACAGTGGGAATTACACTGTCGAACTGGGACTCTCAGCTACTTAACGTTTTACTTCTCGAAGTTTTTATCTTAGATATCGGTCCTAAAAGAATATTCGACTGGTACGGAGTGCTGCTTAACTGTGTCTCTAGCTTAGCTGATGTTCAGAGATAATGGAAACTATTTAACCCTCGTCTAGGCTTTCACCTTTGAATGCTATACGAGAGTATCCCGCCCACACACCCGCCACTGCAAGTCCTGTTAGCTAGGATGAAGCGTGACGTATCTCTGGGAATGCTTAACTGATTATTCCGCAATGGAATCAAATATAAATATAGAGAGTTGTTGCAAATATTATCATTCAGGACTAGTAAAAAATCTTTCAGAGTCTTCTGTTTATTCTTTGTTTATTATTAAGCTCCGTGGCGTGGCGGGCGAGTAGCAGACTGTGAAACGAGAGGCCGTGGGTTCAACTCCCGCGCCGAGACAAATGTTTGTGTGACAGACAGATATTTGTTTCGGGTCTGGGTGTTGTGGGACCGTAGTCCCTCGTAGTTCTTGATACCGACAATACAGATTTTACCTAATGTGTGGTCAGAACTATGTGTTTACTTTTTTTTGCTTAATCCCTGTTATCTTTCCAACCAGCGTCCCGGTGCACATAACTGTGATGGACGTCAACGAATTCGCGCCGGTGTTCGGTCAGGCGTCATACGTGAAGTCTGTGGACGAGGGCCGCATCTACGAGGAGATCCTGCGCGTCGACGCCACCGACAAGGACTGCACTCCTCGCTACGGGGACGTGTGCAAGTACGAGATCATCACTGACAAGAGCCAGCCCTTCGCTATTAATGATGACGGTACGTTGCTCTGAGTTTACTAAATGAAGTTGGTGTTTTAAGCGTGGCATGATTATGCCGAGAAGCAAGGTATAGTTTATTCTCGCTCTTCTTCTATATCGTTCTCTCACTATGACCATATATGATTCGTTGTAGAGTTTC
This sequence comes from Laothoe populi, assembly GCA_905220505.1. NCBI lineage: Eukaryota > Metazoa > Arthropoda > Insecta > Lepidoptera > Sphingidae > Laothoe > Laothoe populi. The sequence goes on from HG992172.1 coordinate 13,127,539, forward strand.
TCCTGTTGCCTCTACATTACTTTTACACCATCGTGTTGGAATTCGGCCCCTGGAGTGATTCCTCTGCATCTGTCCCACGATAATGCTTCTCCAACTCATGCATATGTGATTTAGTGTGGTAATTTTGCAATTAAGCTTTTTGTGGAGGCCGTGTTTAACTTGTCTCTCATAGTTTCAACTATACTCTTACTTGCTGTTGCAACTATTAAAAATAAACAACTATCAAGTCCGAAAGAGATCCCTGCTAAAACATCTCGATATATTTGACTTGAAAAACTCATCATCATCGGCAAAGAAGAGGGCAAAAGAGAGAGAGGTCGCAATCCAACACGTTGGCCCGACCAAATCCGCCACAACCTTTCCATGAAAGTCAATGATGCTATTCGAGTTGCCGGTAATCGTGGGAGATGGAAGAACATCATACTAGAGAAAGTCATGAAGGAGATCATGACCTTCAGCAATGAGAAAAGCGATGCAACTTCACGACGGTACACGTAACTATTATTTCACAGCCTCCATGGCGCAGTAGCCGAGTAGCTGGCTGTGAAACGAGAGGCCGTGGGCTCGATTCCCACACCGGCACAAATTTTTGTGTGACAGACAGATATTTGTGTCCGGGGTCTGGGTGTTGTGAGACCGTGCGTCTCTCTAGGTCCCTGATACCCACAACAAGGGACTCGTATCTTAGAGTGGGGTCGGGGCTATGTGTGTGACTGTTGGGTGTTATTTATTTATTTATAAACTTTATCCAGGTGTGATCCGCAACACGGAGCCACTGGACTACGAGAAGTCGCACAACCACATCCTGTCGGTGGTGGCGTACGACTGCGGCATGATGCAGTCAGCGCCGGTGATGGTCACCATCAAGGTCAACAAGCCTTGCAGGCCAGGCTGGAAAGGTTAGTTATGCTGTAGGTTTTTGAAGTAGCTGATAAGGGTACTGGGCTTTTATTGGATACTAGCTGCACCCGACATGCGTTGTAATACCACTTAAAATTTGATTAATTGCGATCGGTTGAACGGTATTGAAGTTGATGTTCTGCAGCGCCATCTAGAGAGTTCTTTTATTTTTTGGGCGAGGAACCATCGTGATCGTATAAAGATCAATCTACCAAAGTTTCATCATAATCAGATGAATAGTTTAGGAGTCCATAGAGGACAAACATACTTACATTGATTTTTATTTATAAAGATGATTCGGAATCTATACTTACTACTGGTCCGGGGGGTGATGTCAAATTTACCCGGACCATTTCAGCACAATTTATTTCAATTTTAGATGATAGTTTTTGCTTTATAAACAAAGAAAAAAATTGTCAGCTGACCCAACTCTGTGGCGTTTGGGTGTGGCAGATCGGAAAACTCTTAAGAAAAACTTATTTTTGTAGTCATTTCAGCAAAGCTGAAACTTCGTAGATTATTTATTTATATTATTTATGTCATGAAAAAATGTGTCAGCTGCACGGAATAGGTGGAAAACTTTGTCAGTTTCCCATGTTAAAATGTATGAAAAATAAGGAAAATCGGGTGATTTCAGCAAAGCTGAAAATCATTTGTAAAATAGTTTACGACCTAAATATTGTATTTATAAGTGTCAGCTGGTATTAAAATGTGGCAAAACCTGTTAGCTACCATTTCAAAGCGCAGCGTAGCGATCAAGCGCGCGCGGTACAATTAACAATGTATCTTCGCAGCTTTCGAAACTCGTATGAGAATTCTCAGGTATGCCAGATTTCCGCACGATGTTTTCCTTCACCGTTAAAGGAAGCGATAATTAACATTTTAATTTTTTTTTTTTTTTTTTATTCTGGCGCGGCAAAGTGACCACACTGCACCTGATGGTAAGCGCAGTGCCGTCCAGATAGAGTATCAAGTAGCGAGAGACAGTCTATCCCCCGCTACTCAACACAATCATGCCGGCCTGCTGTTTAGCTTCTTCACATTACGCCTAAAGGACCCAGGATCATAGGAAGGAGGGAATACACACATAAGTTTAGAAAAGTCAGAGGTGTTTAGATTTAGAGGGTTTCGAACATAAGACTTTTGTATTCACAGTCTGTACCGCAACCAACTAGGCTATCACTGCTTGTTAAAGTAATTTATATAAAATAAAAGTCACTGATATGGTCCATCTGATGAAAAATAGTCGATAAATGTATAAAAAGAATTCTGAGAAAATATTTAAATAAAATATGTATTTGTGCTATTTAAAAATAAAAAAATATATATGAAAATCTTTCGAACATCAATATAGTTTTCTAAGAAATACAGTTGTAATTATAATGTATTGTTCATGCAAATGTATGAAACGAGGCTTCAATCGACACTTTAAAAATGATATTTTATAGCTTTCATTTTACCGTAAAATAAAAACAAAAAATAGCTTTACTATACATTTATATAATAAAACCTTATTTTAAACTTTCTACAAATAATACTTTGCTATTATTGTTGTTAGAAAAAAAAAATGTTTTAATTAAATGTTGAGTGAATTTGAATAACATATCATAAACGTGCGTAATTTTTACTTTGATATTCTACAAAACATACTTCTGAAAATATTTTATAATTTATTGGCAAACTATAATTACCTTTGCGCGGCTAATGTTGATGCTTCAACATTAGCTTCTGAATTTTCTGTGGATGACGTTGAAATATTTGATGATTCTAGAGATGATCTATATTTTTGTGGCAATGCTGTAAAACGCTGGTAGCACGAGCGATGATACAAATGGTTGCTAGTTAATGTTGCTGATGGTAATACGACATCTTTCAAGGATAAATTGTTTTTCTCGAGAATTGCTAAAACTATTTTAGACTTTTTAAAAGTAATTTCTGAGAGTGCCGTCAACTTTGGCTTACTTTGTAAACAAAAATTACAATAAGGCTTCGTCATTTTCGTATAATACAACACTTCCTTAAATTATTTTCGTTTATGACTGTTCGTTTGGGGAATAGTCAAGAAACTGAGCCAATGCTCCGCTCAGTGTTGCCATCTTGCGAAAAAAAACTAAAGAGTAGAAAAGAATTCGTTTAATTTGATTGTAAAAGATTGTGGAGTGCTTGATATCATATGTTACAAATACTTCATTGGTAGCTGTTTACCATTAGAAAACATAGTCTTTGCTGCTTGAAATCATATTTTCATATAAGATACATTTTCAAATGATAAAAGATACTGTTATCCATTATTTGTAACATTATAATATCATGTTTCGTGCCGTTTTACTCCTGCATTCAATTTCAACCACATTTAGTTAGTAATGTGATATCAGCAACTATATAAATGATAACACCCCTAGTTTATTATATAAAGAATACGAAACGATTTGTCAGCTGCCAATAAAAAGTGGAAAAATGTGTTAGCTGCGATGTTACATTATGTATTGGACCGCGCGGGCCTGGACGCTACGCTGCGCTTTGAAATGGTAGCTAACAGGTTTTGCCACATTTTAATACCAGCTGACACTTATAAATACAATATTTAGGTCGTAAACTATTTTACAAATGATTTTCAGCTTTGCTGAAATCACCCGATTTTCCTTATTTTTCATACATTTTAACATGGGAAACTGACAAAGTTTTCCACCTATCCCGTGCAGCTGACACATTTTATCATGACAGAAATAATATAAATAAATAATCTACGAAGTTTCAGCTTTGCTGAAATGACTACAAAAATAAGTTTTTCTTAAGAGTTTTTCGATCTGCCACGCCCAAACGCCACAGAGTCGCGTCAGCTGACAATTTTATTCTTTGTTTCTTAAGTAAAATCTACCATATTCAATAAAGGTACCTTATGCTGAAATGACCCATGAAATTTTGACACTACCTCCCGGAGTATACTGCTGTAATTTTTATTGAATGCCTGTGTGACAGAACAGCACGCGCAGTATGATTACTAAACGCAAATTCTTCCTGAATCGCGGTAGCAAAGTTTGCGCCACGCTTCACAGGCGCTATACCTGCGTGACTGGGGATCTTCCCCTTCTCCAGAGTAACACAATCAGCAATCTCTCTAAAACTGTAATAAAAAGTGAATGGACTATATATTCTTTTAAAAAATATTATAAAAAGGTTTTAGAGTAAATTTCTTTTTATTCGCTAGAATGATGCTGGTTGTCTGTAAGCGCACTGCCTATCCATAACCAGCTGTACTTAACTACATCCTACTCGTAAGCTCGACACATGGCCAGGAAATATCGCTGGCATCAATGTTTTTCATACTGGAACACCATAAAGACTGCATACTACAATTGACTACAAATAATCAAATCAAATTCGCAGACTAGCGACCCAACTAGTACTTAATATTTTAGTGTAATACAACAGAGTAGTTGACAGTAAGTAAAAACCTGAATATTGTTTCTTATAATAGGTTTTAGTCTATAAAATAATAAATAAATTGTAATATATCTAAAATTAAACCAATTTGTTCATTTATATGTGATTATTTAATATTTTCAAGAAACAAATATGTAAAAATAAAGCATTTTGTCACGTGACATGCAACACAAAACAATCATGCATGACGTCGCAGTATGAAACATCTATAAAACGCTGAGCCAAATGACTATTAGTTTTGGTCATGTCACACGAGAGGCCATGACAGTTGATAGCGTTTTGGTGGGAAAAATAAAGGCTTATAAAAATGCAAATAAAATCTTGAAAACATATGTTTTATTTTATTAATGATCATATTTTAATAATATAGACTACCAAGAATAACATAAAACGGTTTCCTAAAAACAGTGAACTAGCCTATTCTTACTTAAGGTATATAAAATTGTAAAATAAAAACAAACGACACTGCAAAAACTATATTAAGCAGCTTATTTATACACCTGAACGCGCTTTTCGTAGCAAATTGATGCTTTTAATGAGGTTTGATCGAAGCCGGGACGTGCGTCCCACGGGATTACAATAATAAGTGCGAGGTCCCTCCAACCGGGCGCGGGATTACGCACCTCCCGCCGGACGCTGTTTAAATATCTCGCAGCCTCCCGTTTTAAATATTAACGAGACGGATATGTCGCTAATGAGCGGCGCTTGGAACAAAATAATTGGTATAAAAATATGAAATGGAGTTTTATTTGAAGTAGGTACGGGATTTTTTTATCAGTGCGTTTTTTTTAAGTTAGTCGTGAGTAATTATACTCAAAAATATAATTTATTTAGATTGAATATTAGACCTTAAACTAAATAATAAGCTGCCAAAGTACTTTAAGTTGAACGTGCGGTCGTTAAACTGAGAATCAGCTGATTTTATATTATCGTTACATTACGTTGTTACAAAAAATATAATTTTATTTAATGAGTAATGGATGTATTTATTTATGCGAGACAGCATGATGATGCTAAAAATAAAAAAATGTATATTTATTTCGTGAAATTATAGTGGTAGTTATTGTGTTCATTACTCGAAGTACATACAGCACACCAGTAGGCAACGCAACACGACTATAAGGTGCTATGTCCACGTCGAATATCTTTTGAAAATAAATAACTTGGTTATTAGCAAATCAACCACGTCGACTATCTTTTGAAAATAAATAACTTGGTTATTAGCAAATCAACCACGTCGACTATCTTTTGCAAATAAATAACTTGGTTATTAGCAAATCAACCACGTCGAATATCTTTTGCAAATAAATAACTTGGTTATTAGCAAATCAACCACGTCGAATATCTTTTGAAAATAAATAACCAAGTTATTAGCAAATCAACCACGTCGACTATCTTTTGAAAATAAATAACTTGGTTATTAGCAAATCAACCACGTCGACTATCTTTTGCAAATAAATAACTTGGTTATAAGCAAATCAACCACGTCGACTATCTTTTGCAAATAAATAACTTGGTTATAAGCAAATCAACCACGTCGACTATCTTTTGCAAATAAATAACTTGGTTATAAGCAAATCAACCACGTCGACTATCTTTTGCAAATAAATAACTTGGTTATTAGCAAATCAACCACGTCGACTATCTTTTGCAAATAAATAACTTGGTTATAAGCAAATCAACCACGTCGACTATCTTTTGCAAATAAATAACTTGGTTATTAGCAAATCAACCACGTCGAATATCTTTTGCAAATAAATAACTTGGTTATTAGCAAATCAACCACGTCGACTATCTTTTGCAAATAAATAACTTGGTTATTAGCAAATCAACCACGTCGAATATCTTTTGCAAATAAATAACTTGGTTATTAGCAAATCAACCACGTCGACTATCTTTTGCAAATAAATAACTTGGTTATTAGCAAATCAACCACGTCGAATATCTTTTGCAAATAAATAACTTGGTTATTAGCAAATCAACCACGTCGACTATCTTTTGCAAATAAATAACTTGGTTATTAGCAAATCAACCACGTCGACTATCTTTTGCAAATAAATAACTTGGTTATTAGCAAATCAACCACGTCGACTATCTTTTGCAAATAAATAACTTGGTTATTAGCAAATCAACCACGTCGAATATCTTTTGCAAATAAATAACTTGGTTATTAGCAAATCAACCACGTCGACTATCTTTTGCAAATAAATAACTTGGTTATTAGCAAATCAACCACGTCGACTATCTTTTGCAAATAAATAACTTGGTTATTAGCAAATCAACCACGTCGACTATCTTTTGCAAATAAATAACTTGGTTATTAGCAAATCAACCACGTCGACTATCTTTTGCAAATAAATAACTTGGTTATTAGCAAATCAACCACGTCGAATATCTTTTGCAAATAAATAACTTGGTTATTAGCAAATCAACCACGTCGAATATCTTTTGCAAATAAATAACTTGGTTATTAGCAAATCAACCACGTCGAATATCTTTTGCAAATAAATAACTTGGTTATTAGCAAATCAAAGCAATAAGAAAACATATCACATTGTGTTAATCAGGCGTATATTAAAATATCTGCTGTGGTTAAAAATTACTCTAAATGTAGTAAGTTACCAAAAATCCAAAAGTCAATCAAAATGTTGATCCAATTGCAAAACTTCACAGGATTACTTGCTAAAGTAATTTGAACATTACCTGAAAATTTATTCAAATTCGCTCCCGACTTTGTCGAGTTTTGCAGACATAAACATACGGAAACTATTTTTTTATATTTATACTCGTAGATATTAAATTCTGTGGCCTGGTGCTAATAGGGCCAATATCAATAAATCATTATTTTCAGTAATGAGCGTTATAACAATGAATCAGCATACATAGTTATTATTTAGGTGTTATATTGTAGTATGGCAAAAATATTTTACTTTTAATTGATTTATGTTTTTAAGAAGATTTATGAATTAAATTCTAATTTAAGAAAAAAATGTTATTTTGGAAAATATTAACAACTTATGCCCCTTTAGCACTGATGATAATTATTATGTTAGTTCCCAATTATGTATAAAATTAAAAAGGCCAATGTTGTTTTTCTAAGAAATTTTATTATGGAGAGATTACAATATTTTTAATTTTCTTCATCAGAACATGACACAATATCCTCCATTTCGGGGCCAGTCTCCAAAGACTCATAAAATGGACGGCTGGATGGTTGGAGGTACTCCAGAAATGATTGCAGGTCTCTAACTTTTGGTGCAGGGAGTTTAATAGGTCTCTGATTTAGGGGCATGAGAGGTGCTACTGGTGCAGTATCTTCTGATTGTGAACGTGTCATATTTCGGTTTCTTTTTAAACTTAGCACTTTGAATAATTCTTCACTATCATCAAATGAGTATTTGTAGTATAATACCCCTGGATCTACTTCTCTACACTGTATCCATTTTATTTTATTCCAATTGACCTTTTCTTTCACTGAATTTATCTTTCGGTGTACGTATTGTGTAGTGAGCAGTTTTTGGAAGTTGTAGAACTGTGACTGTTGCATTTCTACAACATTTATTTTTGGGTTCCTATGGACTGTTCTGATTAGGTTTGCCCAGTCTTTTGGTAATTGGACTAAAATTATATCACAAAAAGGGCTAATGTTAACCTTTGATCGTTTTAGTTCTTACTGTATTACTAGGAAAGTGAAAAATAATAATAATTTATCGGCTTAAGTATACTGCAGCCCTTTTAACATATATTTTTTTTACTTAACTGTATGAAAGCGCACACTACATTGGCCTTTTTTACATAGTAACTTTTGAGAGATTGTTAATACACTAACGCCCTTTAAGCACAAAAAGCACAATATCATACTTTTACAATAAACTGGCATTACAATCTCGTTTCTTACAAAAACGTATTTTGGCCCTTTTAGCACCAGGCCACAGAATTTAAACTTGACATATATTTGATAAACTAACACTTATTAAAGATTGTGTCTTGAAGCCATTTTTAAATAATCGATATTAAAAACTATAAAACACATTTTAAAATCTTATTTCGCTCTCACATTTTATCTGTCTTGTTGCTTTATTTATGATTGCTCGCGGCTCCGCCTGCGTGGAGGTCATGTTTGAGACAAAAAGTATACACTACAAAATACCAATTTTCATGCATTTAACTTCAAAAATGAAGGATTTTCATACAAACTTTCTTCCCCTATTTTAACCCCTTCGGGGTGGAATTTCCAAAAAACCGGTAATATATATTTTTTTATTTTTGACTAAAAGGCCAAATACTAATTTTCGTAAACTAACTTCAAAAATGACGGATTTTCATACAAACTATCATCCCCTATTTTACCCCCTTAGAAAGGGTTTTGGGAAATACCACCCGTATTTCCAAAAACCCTTCCTTAGTCAAAATTTCAAGTCTCTAACCCCAGCCGTTTTGGCTGTGCGTTGATCGATCAGTCAGTCATTCAGTCAGTCAGTCAGTTTCTTCTTTTATATATACAGAAATAAGAAATATATTGTGGCCATATTTCAACTCGATAACCTGTTACAAAAATATAAAAGTTTCATTTAATTTATAGTTTGAAATTCGCACTCACGCTGAAGGGGTAGGCAGAGGTGTAATCAGTACAGCTTATTACCGTCCCATGACAGTCTCAATCCAGACTCCGGACGGATACTGAATATTTCGTGAGATAAAACCAAATATTACTTTAACTTGACCCGGGGAACGAACCCGAGACCTCAGCACAGCATTCGTACCGCGTACGCCATTATAAATCACACGTACTGGCTTGCAGAGTCACAGCTGGTGTCTACTACCCCGGCCCGAATCAAGATGTTGGAAATTAATATATTTGCCGCTCCATCAAGCTGTGGAACAGTTTGCCAGCTACCGTGTTCCCTCCTTCCTATGATCCTGGCTCCTTTAGGCGTAATGTAAAGAAGCTACACAGCAGGCCGGCGATATTGTCTCTCGCTACTTGATACTCTAACTGGACGGCATTGCGTTTACGATCAGGTGCAGTGTGGTCAATTTTCTGAATGAAAAAAAGCTGCACTGAAGCAATAAGTTAGTTTATCATTTTCAATGGTAGGCAGCGGCTCTGCTGTGCCCTGGTATTGCAGAAGTCTATGGGTGGCGGTGACTACTTACCATCAGGTGGCCCGTCAGCTCGCCTGCCTATCGAGGCAATAAAAAAATATTTGCCTTAAATTTGTAATAAAACATTTTTGTTTTCCAGGTGTGGCGGAACGTGTTGACTACGCCCCAGGTTCGGGTCCACTCGCTCTGTTCCCGGCCGCTCGCCTGGAGACGTGCCAGTCTGACGAGCGCTGTCCAGGAGTCACGCGCATCCAGGCGGCTGTGACCCTGCAGGCTTCCCGGGCAGGGACCGGCTGTGACCGGGATACATATTCCTTGCATGCTCAGAGGACTATTTGTGGTTAGTATATGGTCTTGAATTATTTACTTCCAATTATCAATAGTATTGAATATTGAGATTATTGACATGACTTTTTTTATTATTAAAGTCACTATGTTACGATACAGAGAACCTGTTGTGGAAAGAATATCATAAATCTGCTCATTAATAACTTAAAAGCCATACAAATCTGGTGGAAATAGTCAACTGACAGAAAAAGGATGCACGATATGAGTTATGACGTCATCGCTCGTAATAGTCATTATGGTGCATGCGTGATATAGTAAGATGCTCTCATTGCGCACCCACTCTGGCTCATAAAAATAATAATTGCGATGTAATTTTTTCTTGTATTTAGATTCTATTTTCGCCAAAGTGTTTATTTTGTATTATTTTTAGTTGCATATTAATTGTATAATATAAAACATATGAAATATCGTATTGCATGATTAAGAGAAATATACACAGTCAGGTCATAAGTATTGTCACACAGTAAAAACTTTTATTTTAGAATGCTGGCCACAAAAAAGTTTATTGAATTCGAATTTCAAATTGTTCATGAAAATAAAAATGTACTCTTTTTAGAATTTTACTCATTTTTAAATATGGAGTGGACGCTTAAAGAAGACCGTGTTGCAGTAATTGCGTTGCATCGTTGCGGTTACGCGCCAATTCAAATTTTTTACATACTGAAAAATTTTAATATAACCAAAAGATTCGTTTATCGTACCATCAAACGATACAATGAAGACTCTAGTGTAGATGACAGGTCAAGAAGTGGTCGCCCTCGGTCTGTTAGGACTCCAGCAGTGATAAAAGCTGTGAAGGCGCGAATTCAAAGAAATCCCAAACGTAAGCAGAAAATGTTGGCCCTTCAGATGGGGTTAAGCAGAACCACGGTGAAAAGGGTGTTAAATGAAGACTTAGGGCTTCGGGCATATCGAAGGAAAACAGGACATCGTTTGAATGCTCGTCTAATGGACCTGAGACTGAAGAGATGCCGCGCTTTGTTGAAGCGGTACGCGGGAAAAAAATATCTGGAAATTCTTTTTTCAGATGAAAATTTTTTTTCCGTAGAAGAGAGCTACAACAAACAAAATGATAAGGTGTACGCACACAGTAGTGAAGAAGCGAGCAACCGTATTCCGCGTGTCCAACGAGGTCATTTTCCATCCTCGCTCATGGTATGGTTGGGAGTTTCTTATTGGGGCTTAACAGAGGTACATTTTTGTGAGAAAGGTGTAAAAACGAATGCAGTTGTGTATCAAAATACAGTCCTGATGAACCTTGTGGAACCTGTTTCTCATACCATGTTCAATAACAGGCACTGGGTATTCCAACAAGACTCGGCGCCAGCTCATAGAGCGAAGAGCACACAAGACTGGGTGGCGGCGCGTGAAATCGACTTCATCCGGCACGAAGACTGGCCCTCCTCCAGTCCAGATTTGAATCCGATAGATTACAAGATATGGCAACACTTGGAGGAAAAGGCGTTCTCAAAGCCTCATCCCAATTTGGAGTCACTCAAGACATCCTTGATTAAGGCAGCCGCCGATATTGACATGGACCTCGTTCGTGCTGCGATAGACAACTGGCCGCGCAGATTGAAGGCCTGTATTCAAAATCACGGAGGTCATTTTGAATAAACTTTAGTGTCATAAGAATCTATGTTTTGTTAAGTTCATTTTGGTATATAAATAGTTACATAATGAATAAACTTGTTTCAATTATTTTATATTAAACATGTGACAGAATTTATGACCTGACTAGGTAGTATTTTTTTTTTATTTTTTATCCCGGCACGGCAAAGTGACCGCACTGTACCTGATGGTAAGCGCAGTGCGGTCCAAATAGAGTACTGAGTAGCGAGAGACGATCTATCCCCGCTACTCAACACACTCATGCCGGCCTGCTTCTTCACACTACGCCATGGGCCAGAAGGTGAAGAAGGGGTCGAGGGCCTAGTGTCAGAGTACTAAGAAGGCCGTAAAATGGCCATTGTACCCCAACTCTAGACCCCCGACAAAAACCGGATGTACACTGGCTGATCCCAGAACGCGACACACTTGCGTGTGCCACTATGGCTGGTTTTTCGCCGTGTGTACGGTGGTCGCTATCCGGGCGGATATGAATATCCTACCACCAGCTATAATAGTATGCAATGTTATCACTGTCATCCTATAAACCTTTTATGTAAGTATCTATATCGAGTAACTATCGTCGAAATTGGAATTCGACGATTATTGACAAGCGTGAATTTACCAGTACTTACCCGATAAATATAAAAATCGATTAGTCGATATAAAGTATCTATAACCTAATAATCGCTTAGAAGCTCAGGTAATATAGTTGAAATAAAGTTGCATGCAGCAACAAAAAGCAGCGATAGCCTAGTTGGTTGCGGTACGGACCCGTTAATTTCCCGAAAATTATAATATGGGTATCTTTAAGTCAAGAGTGAATAGGTATCTTCTAGGCAAGCGTGCTCCACCGTAGACCACATCATCACTTACCATCAGGCGAGATAGTGGTCAAACGCAAGCCTATTTAAGTAAAAAAAAAAAGATCTGATCATGCTCAGTAACGCATTTTAGATCTGTCATCTAACTCATGACGGCCATTAGTTGATCGCCTAAATAATAATAATGTACGTTTTTTTTACAGGATTGGACCCGAATACCATTGACCTGCTGCCGAGTCCAGGAGCCGGCAACGAATGGACCAAGTCGTTGAAACCTGACTCCGGTAAGAGATATTAACCTCTTTATTCAAAACAGTTTCAGGGCTTTATTATAATTAACCGACTTCAAAAAAGGAGGAGGTTAACAATTCGCCGGAATCTTTTTTTTTATGTATGTTACCCGATTACTCGAAGACGCCTGGACCGATTCGAGAAATTCTTTTTTTGTTTAAAAGGGTATACTTCCCAGATGGTCCCATTGGCACCAAGTCAGGATCTGATGATGGGATCTCAGAAAAATCAACGGAAACCCACAACAATAAATACTACAATCATGCCGTCCTGCTCCTTCACACTACGCCATGGGCAAGTAGGTGAAGAAGCGGTCGAGGGTCAGTGTCAGAATACTCAGAAGGCCGCAAAACGGCCAAACATTGTACCTCAACTCTAGACCCCCGACAAAAACCCGATGTACACTGGCTGATCCCGGAACGCGACACACTTGCGTGTGCCACTATGTCGGGTTTTACATCCTGTGTACGGTGGTCGCTATCCGGGCGGATATATCCTACCACCAGCAACTCATTAGTTATTTATACTCATATGTTTGATGTCGTGATCAGGTCGTGACGGCGAGCAGATGTTCGAGTTCGACGGCGAAACGACGATGGCGGTGGTGCCGGAGCGGCTCGTCACCCACGCTCTGGCCACCACCTTCGCCTTCTCCACCTGGATGAGGCACGCACCACCCTCGACATCCTCACCATCGTCACCTACAGACAACGACAAGCACAAGAAAGAGCATGTGCTGTGTCTCGCTGATGATCATAGTATGTATTTTTTAGTGCCTCGATAGGTAGACGAGCAGACGGGCCTCCTGATGTAGTCACCGCCGTCCATAGACTTCTGCAATGCCAGGGCACAGCAAATCCGTTGCTTACCGTTGTGATGACCTAAGACTACACTATGGGGTTCTTGAAGGGAGTAAATAATAATAATAATTTAATAATGATAATAATTTATTTATTTACAATATAAAATTCTTTCAAATATACAACATGTGCATCTGTGTCTGAACTGGATTCAGAATCTGTATTTCAGATATACATTCCTCCGTAATGATACAGCAATTTAAGCAAATAAAAATCAATAAAAATATAACTTACATACATATACACTCATGCCTGTAATCCCCGAAGGGGTAGGCAGAGGTGTAACCAGTACACCCACTTTTCGCCGAATTTCGGTCCCATAATGTGATAGGGGGCGAGCCTATCGCCATACCGGGCACAGGTTCCAGACTCCGGGCTTATACTGAGAATTTCTAGATAGAAAAACCCAATATCACTTTACCCGACCCAGGGATCGAACCCGAGACCTCAGCACAGCGGTTGTAACGCATGCGCAATTACAACTGCGCCACCAAGGCAGTCTTATCTAATATAACTGAAAGTAATTAAAAGTGATAAAATAAATTTTTATACCAACACGATAGGTGTATGAAGGGTCGGCAACGCGCATATGATGCTCCTGGTGTTGCAAGCGTCCATAGGCTACGAACTACGGTAACCGCTTACTATAAGACCGTAAGCTTGTTTTCCACCATCGTGGTATAAAAAAAAATTATTTACACCAGCATTGTGTCTCTGTGGCGGGCGATTAGCCAGTGAAACGGGAGGCTGTGGGTTCGATTCCTGCATCGAGATTTTTTTTTTGTGTGTAATATTTGTTTCGGGCCAAGGTGTTGTGTAATGGTTACACTACTGCCTATCCCTTAAGGGATTACAGGCATGAGTGTATGTATGTGTATTATTTTCTTATAATGGCTGGTCTATGTTCCACTCTATTGTGCCTATTTTTAGTCTTTAGTATTATGTTTTTATGTATAAGACGTGAATTTTGTCAATTTTGCGAGTTCCTTCAATACATATAAGAATATGATTTTTAACATCTAATATTAGATTTTAAAAATGTGTGCACTGTTGGAAGACGTTATTGAATTAAATAAATACAAGAACAATAATAATAATAAATGCTCTATCATGGTTTCAACTAGTCTGTAGTTCCCAATAACCATTTTTTTGCCGCCACAGAAATGAACCGACACCACTACGCATTGTTCGTGCGCAACTGCCGCCTGATCTTGTTGCTGCGACGCGACTTCGGCGAAGGGGACCTCAATATATTCCGACCCGCAGAGTGGCGCTGGAAGCTGCCGGAGGTACCCTCAATTCATTTGACTATTTTTATATTAGGCTTTTTAGGCACGCACTTTTAACTATTTAACTGAAAGATTCGCAGTTGCAGCATTAAAAGGCTGAAAAACTAGTGAGATTCTGGATCGTCTCAAGAGTGAATAGGTACTTATAGGCAAGCGTGCTCCACCGAAGACCACATCATCACTTACCATCAGGCGAGATAGTGGTCAAACGCGAGCCTATTAATGTGCAAATTTGAGCTAGAGGTCAAGCTATTATAATATATGTTTATGTTTGAGATTCTAAAAGTTACACATGTCTGTACCCAATTTTCCGATAGCCTTGCCACTTATCACATCATGGGATATAAATAAGTTCGGCAAACCAGGGGTGAACTATTGCCCACCCCTTCAGACATACAGACGTGTGAGCATGTATGTCTGTATTTATCATCATGTTTTGTAGGTGTGCGACAACGAATGGCATCACTACGCCGTGAACGTTCGCTTCCCGAACGTGGAACTATACGTGGACGGGGAACTGTACCGCGCACCCGACGGCAAGGGGCCTGAGGTGATCGACGACTGGCCCCTTCACCCTGCGCATGACGTCAACACCACGCTCGTGGTCGGCGCCTGCTGGCAAGGTAACCATCACCATTA
Source organism: Laothoe populi (assembly GCA_905220505.1). Lineage (NCBI taxonomy): Eukaryota > Metazoa > Arthropoda > Insecta > Lepidoptera > Sphingidae > Laothoe > Laothoe populi. The sequence goes on from HG992172.1 coordinate 13,142,848, forward strand.
CCGGCACTATGTGTACACTGAACATCGTGCCATCCGATATAGAGATATAACTGTAAATATATATTGCAAGTACTTCGGTATGAATCTAAGCATAAAACATATTTTATTTAAAATGTTTCATATTTTAATATCACTCCAGATATGTTTGCAATACTTTAGCAACGTTGAATACGTATTAAATCAAAAAACGCCTGCGTTAGATGTTGTACAAAATATAATTTCACAGCTTGCGAAATGGGTACATTTGCGTTGTCTATTTAGATCTTTATCTATGGATTTTTTTGTCGTGCTACGTTATTTTATCAATTATCCCTGTATATTAGGTACTGAAAGTGAAACGAAACACGGCCTGCGCGGGTGGTTGGCCGGTTTAGGAGTACTGCGTGGCGCAGTGCAGCCAGCACGCGCTCTGGCCTGCGTCGCGCGGTGTCGGGAGGGACTCAGCCTCGCGCCTGAGCTGTACCTGCGAGCTGTCTCCGTGCAGGCTGACGGAGTGGCTGACGTTGAGACCTTGCTGCGGAGGGTGGCCTATGGAGACGCGAGGGCCTTCCCCACTCCTGGAAGGCGGAACGTCCATCTTGATACTACCGTCACGTGAGTGTTGTAGTATTTGAAGTGTTTGACAGCTTCATGGCGCAATGGAGGAGTAGGCAGAAATGTTGAACCAGAAATATTTGTTTAGGATCTAGGTGTTGTGAGACTAAAAGCGCAGTGCCGAACAGTAGAGTATCTACTTGACACAATCATGTCAGCCTGCTGTCTTCACACTACGTCTAAAGGGCCCAGGATAGAAGGGAGCACGGTAGCTGGCAAACTGTTCCACAGCTTGATGGCAAATAGATGCGGCAAAAATACGAATTTGCTCTGCTCTTGTTCGGGCCGGGGTAGTAGACACCACGAAGCTGTGACTCTGCAAGCCAGTACGCGTGGTTCTGGTATGGAAGGGAGAGGATAGGATAAGATCAAACAATTCTTCAGAGCATTGGCCATTATACAGGCTACGCTAAGCGATAAAATATCCCTTCGCAGCTGTAACGGCTCTGGGCTGTTACTCACTGTACATTGTTCCTTTGTGATGTATACAGATGCGACAACGGGCGCGTGGTGAAGGCTCGTCCTGCAGAATCATACGTGATGGTGCTGGCGCCGCAGACGCCCAGCATCCTGCTGAACGGCAGCGCCGAGGTCTCCCGCGACTACGCGCACTTCCGCGCCGGCCTACCAGTGTTCCCGGACCTGGTTGTGCGCGTCTCATCCGCACCGCACGCGCCGCCGCTAGACGGTAACTATATAGACACGACACGACATGTCGCGTTATAAGTTTGACCACTTTATTTAATTGCCCTATAATGTACGTATAAAAGTCTAATATTACCAATAATTCCACAGAAGAGAGCCAGAAGCTGGATTCATGCGTGGTGTCAGTGTACCCGGCACTGAACCCCGACCACGAGGCGCTGTCGCTGGCGGGCGCGGGTTCGTTGCCGCTGCGGTACGACATCCGCGCCGCCGTCACACGCGACGGCGTCATACTCACTGGAGCCGACACCGTGCACAACTACCGACAGGTATGTTATTATCTGTTATCTGTATATATAAAACTAGCTGTTGCTCGCGGCTCCGCCCCCGTGGAGGTTATTTTCGGGAGCAGAAATATCAATGCAAGGAGTTGTCTTCTGCACTGAGACACCTATAGCGATCGTCCTGAATCTCAGGTGTTGTGACTGTCTAGATGGCTAGACAGGCACAACTCCTAACTTAAACTTCTAGCACTCCTTATAATACCCCGGGATCACTCCGTAAGTGTCGAAGAAGGCCACCGCGGGGTTTTAGCTGGTAGTGTCCGGTTGGGTGTACATAAGTAGTAGGGACTCGGCCCAGCGGCAGCCATGATAGCCATCATCCGGGCGAGGGGGGGCTGGGTTGTAAAACCGGCTAGTCCAGCATAACCGTTTTATTCTCATGCCGCTTCCTCCCGGAGCGGACGGCAGTAATAAAATGCTTTCCCCGCGACAAAAAAAAAGTGTTGTGCCTGAAGCTTGAGATTACATTTAAAGAATACCTCATAACTTAACTCCTCACTTCGCCCTTTAAGGGATGATTTGGTAAAAACGTTGAAACACGTATTTCTTTATTTTTTACCAAAAGCCTAAATATGAATTTACAGATCCCTAAGTTGAAGTATTTCGGATTGCCCATACAAACTTTTAACCTCTATTTCACCCCTTTCAAGATAATTTTTGAGACAAAAGATACCCTATGTCCTTCCCTAGGATATATTCTATCCCTCTACTGAATTTCATTAGGATTCGTTCACCCGTTTAGTCATGAAAAGGTAAGAAACAGACATACAAACCACAATATTAATTTTGCTGCGGAGATATTTTAAAACTGTTATATCTCCTGAGATATTCATTGAAATCAAATGACGTAAAGGGCAACTTTGTTCAAAATTAAATACTCGTGATGAATAAAGTATTTATTTGGATAAGGATTAATACCATGTTTATAAAAACCCCTTTCCAAATAATGCATTGTTTCAGAACAAATTCGATAACCATTAAAAAGGTTATAGTGAGCCAATCGAAATAGATAGACATATGCTATCGCGGACTTTTTTTTAGAACTTTTTAAGAGGAACAATTTCGTCGTACATGATTGTTATGTAACTTGAACCGTTAACGCAGCGTACGCAACGGAAGCTCTCAAAAGGAATCAATTTTCCCCGTTTTTGCAACATTTTTCATTGCTGCTCCGCTCCTATTGGTCAGAGCGTGATGTTATATAGCCTATAGCGCTCCTCGATAGGTAAATGGGCTATCCAACACTAAAAGATTTTTTCAATTCGAACCAGTAGTTCCTGAGATTAGCCCGTTCAAATAAATAAACAAACAAACAAACAAAGCAAACAAACTCTTCAGCTTTATATAATAGTATAGATTTGCAAAAAAAACGGGCGGTTTTGATTTTAATTCTTCTTTAAAAAAATACGGTACCAAAATGATTTCAATCATTTGTACATGTTACTGGCCGGTTTTAAAAATGCCGTGGTGTTTAAAACAGTACGTTCTAAATTCAAATTTTCGTTTGATGCTCGTTTTTACAGAAAACCACTTTTTATCCTACATTTTTGGTGCGAAGTTGACGCTTTTAGTCAATTTTTATGAATTTATTTCATATTCTTAATTGTCAAAGCTTCATTTATTGCTGTTTAGCTGTCTCAATAATGTTAGAGAAAGTGGTAAAAGCTACCAAAATTATTGCGCTGCTCGAAGAGGGTTGCAGCCAATTCTTCGTGGCTCAGAGGCTAAGTGTGAGTCGCTCGACGGTTCAAAGGACCTGGCAGCGGTATCAAGACACCGGTTCCGTCGAGAGAAGGCCTGGTTCTGGAAGAAAACCATGTACCCAACCACGGGATGATCGTTTTCTTGTGAGTCGCGCATTGAGAAATCGCAAGTCTTCGTATATGGACCTTAAGAACAACCTCGAAGAAGTAAGAAATGTGCATATTAGTCTATGGACGGTCAGGAGGAGGCTTCTCGCGGCCAATATACGCAGTCATCGCCCGGCCCGCGGCCCTAAGTTACTCCGTGAGCACAGAGTTGCCAGGCTTAGGTTTGCTCGAAATTGTGAGTCATGGACTCAATAAGACTGGAATAGGGTATTGTTCTCCGATGAAGCCAGGATATCTCTGTTCGGTGAAGATCGACGTCGGCGAGTGCTACGAAGACGAGGAGAACGCTTTGCAGAGGCTTGTTTTGAAGAAATCACACCTTATGGTGGGGGCTCTGTTATGTTTTGGGCAGGAATAAATTCAATGGATTGTACAGAGTTAGTCTTCATTGAAAACGGCTCACTGATTGGACATCGATACATAACGGAAGTTCTAATTCCTCATGCACAACCCGCATTGGCTGCTTTAGGCGAAGACTCAATTTTTACGGACGACAACGCTCGCGCCCACCGGTCTGGCGATGTGGAAGCGTATGTGCAAGAGGTCGGCATTCGTCGTTTGGATTGGCCAGCTCGAAGTCCCGACCTCAATCCTATAGAGCATGTCTGGGACGTTCTGAAACGACGCGTGAGATCAGTACAACCGGCTCCTCAGACCATCAGAGAGCTGAAGAATGTGATTACCGCGGAGTGGGAACGTATTCCGCAAGCAAGTATCCGGGATATCCTCGCTAGCATACCCAGACGAATTCAAGCTGTGATTTCAGCTAGAGGGGGTCACACTCGATATTAAACATTTATCTGCTTTTACTTTATTAAAGAAAAAACAAACAAAAATCTTTGCTAACTTTTACTTCACGAGCATATGCACTACTAGCGAGCATACACTACTAGTGAACTTTAGCATTAAAACCCATAAATTTTATCAACATTTTATGATAATACTGACGAAAACGATTTGCTTATTAATTTACAAAATTGTGAAAGTAAAACTACCTATAATTATCAAACAAACCAATAGTAACATTTGAAATGGTTCATTGCTTAGGTGCCCGTTTTTTTTGCAAATGAGTTTATAATAGTATATAGATAAGAAACTGACTGACTGATTGACTGACTAACTGACTGATCGATCAACGCACAACCAAAACGGCTGGGGTTAGAGACTTGAAATTTTGACAGGAGGTACCTTTTATGACGTAGGCATCCACTAAGGAAGGGTTTTTGGAAATACCACACCTAAGGGTGTGAAATAGGGGATGATAGTTTGTATGAAAATCCGTCATTATTTAATTTAAATTCATGAAAAATAGTAATTGGACTTTTAGTTAAAAATAAAAAATATATGTTTCAGGATTTTTGGAAATTCCGTCCCTAAGGGGGTAAAATAGGGGATGATAGTTTGTATGAAAATCCGTCATTCTTGAAGTAAAACGCATGCAAATTGGTATTTGGCCTTTCAGTTAAAAATAAAAAATATATATTTCAGGATTTTTGGAAATTCCACCCCTAAGGGGGTAAAATAGGTGAAGAAAGTTTGTATGAAAATCCGTCATTCTTGATGTTAAACGCATTAAAATTGGTATTTGGCCTTTCAGTTAAAAATAAAAAATACATATTTCAGGATTTGTGGAAATTCCACCACTAAGCGGGTAAAATAGGGAATGAAAGTTTATATGAACTCTTTTGTCGGGGGTTTATCAACAATCCTAGTAGGATTGATATAACAAATACGAATATTTGGACTGATGGATGTTTGTTACTCAATCAGGCTACAACGGCTCGACAGATCTGGTTGAGATTTGGCACAGAGATAGATTATATTCTGGAATAGCACATAGGCTACATTAATCCCGTTAAAATGTACGGTTCCCGTGGGATAGTTTTGTTTTTTTTAGCAAGGGATCCAATTGAATTTATGCATAGTGTTATTTGAGGGACTACTTATACAGGAAAATTTAATAGCTTAAGAGGTCTTCATGAATTTTATACCTTTTCTTCCAAAAATAACCACCACGCGGGCGTAGCCGCGGGCATATATTATATACAATATTAAGACTAAATATATAACATACAGTACATAGTAGCAGCGATTCTAGTTGGTTGCGGTACGGACTGCCAAGAGGAAAGTCGTAGGTTCGAACCCAAGTGGCATACACCTCTGACTTTTCTAAAGTTATGTGTGTATTAAAATGTTAATTATCGCTTGCTTTAACGGTGAAGGAAAACATCGTGAGGAAACCTGCATATCTGAGAATTTTTCGAAGGTATGAGAAGTCTGCCAACCCGCATTAGGTGGTGGACTACGGCCTAACCCCTCTCATTAGTAGAGGTGGCCCGTGCCCAGCAGTGGGACAATGTTTAATACAGGGCTAGCATTATTATTATTATTATTATATAACATACAGTATACATCTGAATAGCCCAAGCAGTTCTTGTCGATATCAATTCAGATCACATCTTCAGTTAACTTGCTACCTTATATATAAACATGTGAGTTGAATTTTTCTTTAACGCTCGCTTCTTATCAACTGTATTTAATGTTAGATTGAACATTGAGTGGCAGCGTGGTGGTGGCAGATATTAAGTGATCTATATGTTAATGTATTTATATTCCTTCCCATTCTCCTGATCATCATAAATAAATAAATAACACCTCACAGTCACACACATAGCCCCGACCCCACACTAAGATACGAGTCTTGTGTTGTGGGTATCAGGGACTACGAGAGACAGTCTCACAACACCTACACCCCGGACACAAATATCTGTCTGTCACACAATCATTTCTCCCGGTGCGGGAATCGAACCCACGGTCTCTCGTTTCACAGCCGGCTACTCGCCTACTGAGCCAGGGAGGCTGTCTTATCTCCCGTCACTTCCCTTATAGAAGATCACGATACCTTTTATTTTTCGGTCCTCCTCTTTTCTCCTTTTCCAGTCCTATCCTCTTCGCTGTATCCCTGTCTACCAGCCCTCGACCGTGGTTTCAAAGTTCCTACACTGTTCACCATAATTATTCATTCCGTATGGAGAATTTCCATTTGTGTTTTGACCTCTCATTAAGTGCCAAGATTTTATTAAAGTGAAAACTTCTTTAGGCACTTTGGTATGGGGAAAAAGCCCTGAACTCGGTGACCGTCACCTGGGTATCTTCAAGTCAAGAATGAATAGGTATCTTCTAGGCAAGTGTGCTCCACCGTAGACCACATCATCACTTACCATCAGGCGAGATAGTGGTCAAACGCGAGCCTATTTCGCTACAAAAAAAAATAGAACACAGTGATTCCAAAGTTTTAAGTTTTCACTTGTGTCGGTAGTCCCCATGACTGCATAAGTTTATTATTTTATTATAGGTGCTGCGTGAAATCGAGTACAGCAACAAGAAGCCGGCGTATTACCTCAACCGAGTGTTTAAACTGACCTGCTCCGAGCTGAACGGACGGTTCACCAGCAATGAGTACGTGCAGACGGTAAGTACATACAAATGTCACATATTTACTTATAACTAACTTGAATCTGCATCTTCGCTTCATTTTTTTCACACGGCAAAGTGATCACATTGCACCTGGTAAGCGCGTTGCTGTTCAGTTAGAGTATCAAGTAGCGAGAGACAATCTATCCTCCGCTACTCAACACAATCATGCCGGCCTGCTTCTTCACACTACGACATGGGCAAGAAGGTGAAGAAGCGGTCGAGGGTCTAGTGTCAGAGTACTCAGAAGGCCGCAAAACGGCGAAACATCGTACCCCAAGTCAAGACCCCGAAAACCAGATGTATACTGGCTGACCCCGGAACACAACACACTTGCGTGTGCCACTATGACGGGTTTTACACCCTGTGTATGAATGACAGCGTTTGTTGGTACCTTATGAGACTCAAATCCCATAGAAATATCTAGGACAAAATATTATAGTTTTTTTTTACCACTGCGGAAGTTTTAATATTTTTTTAACTTGTTTTCCTACGTTAGACTTTTATGTCTCAAAACTTTGGCCTTCGATATTTGTTCCTTTGTAGAGGTGGAAATTTCATTATTTTGTTTTTACAGTTGACAGTAGTGCATCCCCACATGGCTGGGGGTGGTGAGGTGGGACTGTCCCGGGAGCTGCACCCCAGCGGCATGGCGGACAAGGCTGACGTCGCCAGGGACTCGCAGGTCACATATCTTTACTATCTATAATACTACTGTCCCACTGCAGGCTATAGATGCTGGGACAATGCCCAGCAATGGAACTCTCCTTATAATGTAGGCTGGTAGAATTTACATAAATGAAATTCTTACATTCATATACACTCACGCCTGTAATCCCCGAAGAGGTAGGCAGAGGTGAAACCAGTACACACACTTTTCGCCGTATCTTGGTCCGATAATGTGTTAGGGGGCGAGCCTATCGCCATCCATACTAATACTATAAATGCGAAAGTACCTCTGTTTGTTTGTTTGTTACCTCTTCACGACTAAACGGCTGAACGGATTGTAATGAAATTTGGTAAGGGAATAGATTATATCCTGGAGAAGGACATAGGCTATCTTTTTTCTCAAAAGACAACCTTGAAAGGGGTTAAATAGGAGTTCAAAATTTGTATGGGAAATCCATAATTCCTCGACTTAGGGATCTGTAAATTTAGGCTTTATATTTAGGCTTTTGGTAGGAAATAAAGAAATACGCGTTTCAACGTTTTTGAAAAATCATCGCTAAAAGGGGCAAAGTGAAGTTAAACTTATGGGGTATTCTTTAGATGCAATCTCAAGATTCAGGCACAACACCTGAGAGGCTGGACAATCACTATATGTGCCTCAGTGCAGAAGACAACTCCTTGGATTGTATACTTCTGCTCCCGAATATAACCTCCACGCAGGCGGAGCTGCGGGCCACAGCTAGTTCTTAATATATATCAGCGGCAGAAGGGCCGATCCATTTTCGACATGGTCCTACGGCGTGGGTACAGCGGGCGAGGAGAATGAGACGTCACTCGCACAATAAATCACTTTTTATTCCGTTATACAAAGATTAACAGATCAGCTTAACATAAACTATTTTGAAGGTAACTTGGTGACTATGTGTTCCGTGAGGTACCGAACGTTGCACCAAAACCCAACAGACTCCCGCCATTTTGCTTCGCTTGCGTCCGCGGGCCATTCACTAGCGCCGCTGCCGGATCGCCCGTGAAACTTTTTACCGACCGCTGATTGGCTAGCCAAATACCACACCACCTGGCTAACGACCAATCAGCGAGCAGCGTTCGTTACCAACGTTACATCAGAGACGGCGCCAATTCCGTCTCTAGTTCACCAAAACAAAACTAGGTGGCGGTAGACATTTTACAATAAAACGAGCTATTTAAAGTTCAATTCAGTGTCCGTATTCTTGATGCTCCGACATATACAGTGTAAACTCCATGTAACGTCACTCTATTTAACGACAAACTCTCTTAAGCGTCGAAATCAATTGGCTTTGGTTGGTTTAGCTTGTTTTTCATACAATGTTTCACTCTATATAGCATTACACCCACTCTCAATAACGACAACAATTAAGTTGCTAAAATTAGTAAAAACTGCGCAGCTGTGTACGATCTATTGTCGCTTTATTATCCTAGCCCGCAATAAACTCGACTGTCGGCATCATGCATACCGAACTTTCTAAGAAATTCATTCTTTTGTTTACAAATTGGGATTGCTTGCACGTGTAGACTGTTATTGACCATGATTCATAACTAGGAGTCATGGATTATCTATACCTTATCATATTCTTAGTTGCTCACAAACTTGCAAACTGTAAACATGGCTACTAAAAGAAAATCACTGTGTATTGACGAAAAAGTTTTACTGATACGCGCAATAGAAACGGGAGAGAAGATAAGTGATGTTGGCAAACGCTTTGGATTTAGTCGCTCTACCGTGTACACAATATGGAAAAATAAAGAAAAAATCCTCCACGCTGCGGGCGAGGGAAAATCTTCCAAAAAATTAAAGAAACCTATATACGAAGATTTGGATAAAGCTGTACTATCATGGTTTCATCGACAGCGCCAGAATAATATGCCTATCTCGGGGCCGCTCGTGAAAGCTAAGGCGGAGAATTTTGCTGCTGAACTTGGTTTAACTTCTTTCAAAGCATCAGAAGGATGGCTCGGAAAATTCAAGCAGCGTCATCATATCAACTATGGTAAAATAAGTGGGGAAGCACGAAGTGTTGATACAAATGTGGCAGGAAATACGGAAATCTTCAAACCTACATTGAAGTGGACGACCGCCTGCTTACAACGGCTTCACTCACAGACGAAGAAATTTTGGATTCAGTGAGAAAAACTGAGGATCAAGAACAAGGTGATGAAGAAGATGAGACGGATGAGCCTGAGCTTCCGCCGAGCATTAAAGAAGCTCTGGAAGCAGCAAAATTATTGGAAAAATATTTCCTTTATAACCAAGATGCCTCAGTATTGCTAGATATTAATAAAATAACTAAAAAAATACAATAAAATTACTGGTGCAGCAAAAGACGTCAGACAAAAATAACAGACTATACTCAATACAATAGCGTTCAAATAACATTCTTTTTTATGCACATAACTACTAACAATAGTCAGAAATAAACTTTTTATTTTTCTAATTCTGATGTTTCTTCTCTCCATTTAACGACAACTCTCTATAACGCCATAAAATGCACAGTCCCTTCAGTGTCGCTATATAGAGTTTACACTGTATATGAAATTCTTATTTTTTTTATGTTATTTTTCTTCTCTGTTAATCGAATGATAGTATCATATTAATCATAAGATCAATCAATCAATACGATTTATAAGATACCATTGTTTATTGGGTATGTATTGTATATGTATACCGACACGATTTATCGTATATGTAATTCGGAAACTTTTTTTTATGTAAATATTGATAATGTCGTTTATTAGTGAAGTAAGTATAAAATCATTCACCTATTAGTATTGACCAATAAAACAATATAATATGTTGCTTTACAATATTTTGAAGTTCATTAATAAAAAAAAATTTAATACAATTTCCTTCAATAGGAGCTTGTTAAAAGTGTTATTCATAATGGCTCAATAGAGATAAAACGCTCAATTTTTTTTATTTAACAAGCTTCTATTAACGGCCTTATAAAGCTCCGATAACTCATTATGAATAAGACCGTGAATCTTTACTAAAACTATAATCTGAAAAGATTTTTTAAAAACTGTCGGTTGACATGAGAAATCATTTTTTCTTTTACGTACAATATTTTAGGTATAATATTATTAAAGAGGTTGTAATACTAATGGCATCATCTTTACATATTATGTTTGTGTGTGTAGTGGGAGGGCGGCGCCCGGCGCGCCATGCAGCCGCGCGCGTTCGCGGCGCACGCCCAGCGCGACGTGCACTCCGCCGACGTGCCCGCGCCGCGCCTCCGGGAGCTGCACGCACAGCACCCCGCTAACAGTAAACAACGAACATTCTTTATTTATTGCACATTTTATTTTTACTCAAAACATTATATATGTATGGTTTAGTCGTACACCTTTTATGACATAAATGAAACACGGTAAATTTCATCTTATATGATAATTAATATATTGCGTTCTCTTGTTTTGTGCAACGTAAATTTTTGTGTTAGAAATGATATCGTAATATTTTCGTATATTTAATAATACAGAATATTTTGTTATCTTTATATTTTCTGTTGAAGAAAAGCATTTATTTTCGAAAAATAAATGAATATTTTTTAAATACTATATCGATAAACACCCTATATAATTACAATTTCGAAGACACTAAGTCTGTGCCGTTACCTGCAGACCACGTGGCGCTGGTGATCGGCGTGGTGTCGTGCGGCGCGGTGGTAGCTGTGGCGGCGCTGGCGCTGGTCCGAGCCCGCGCCTCCCGTCGCCCCCGCACCACCCCCGCCACACCCCGCGCACCCCGCACCGCCCGCGCTGCCCGCACGCCGCGTCCGCCCCGCCCCCTGCACGCTCTGCGTACGGACGAGCGCGCCGACCCCGAGCTGACGTGGGACGACTCCGCTCTCACCATCACCGTCAACCCTATGGAGGAGGTATTACTATTTGAGAGACAAACAGTTCATTTTTTTTATCTTAGCACGGCAAAGTAACAGCAAGCAAGCAAGTAAACAAACAGCACCTCATGATAAGCTTGGTGCCGTCCGGTTAGAGTAGCGAGAGACAACCTATACCCGCCACTCAACACTATCATGCTAGCCTACTGTGTAGCCTCTTCACACTACGCCATGGGGCAACGAGGTGAAGAAGCGGTTGAGGGTAGACCCTCTGATATCCACTGGCTGATCCCGGAACGCGACACACTTGCGTGTGCAACTATGTGTATGGCGGGTTTTACACCCTGTGTACGGTGGTCGCTATCCGGGCGCATATGACTATCCTACCACCAGTGAACGTCTTCACACAAAAAAATCAAAATTCTATTTTTATTCTTAAGGATTCGTTCACTACGAATAATGGTTTAAAAATTTCAGGTACCGTATAGAAAGTGACTAAATTATTAATATTTGGCAGCTTCCGTAGCGCAGCGGGTAAGTAGCCGGCTGTAAAACGAGAGGCCGTGGGTTCGATTCCCGCACCGAGACAAATGTTTGTGTGACAGACAGATATTTGTTTCGGGTCTGGGTGTAGTCCCTCGTAGTTCTTGATACCCACGATACAGGTTTGACCTAGTGTGGGGTCAGAACTATGTGTATGACTGATGGGCGTATTTATTTAAAAAAATATATATATTTGAATAGCAGGCCCCGCCCACATGCGGTACTAACGCGAATGCACCAGATAGCTCTGAAGATAGCTCCGACTCCGAATTTGGCTGGCACTCCTCCGACGATGAAGAAGAAGGTAAATTTAATGATATATAACATTAGCACTATATACTGTCCCACTGTTGAGCCTTATATACTAACATCAGGAGTTAAGCTTGCATACACCTGTATAACGCCAGTGTGAAGGACGAAGGTAATACACCAATCGGTCGATTGACCTCATATTTTTTCACAATTAGACGCTCTGTTCACTGTTATATTTAGCATATTAAAAAGTCGCTAAACCCATCTGACATGATTTTTGCATCTGTGAAATAATCTTAGAATTAAATAAGTTTATTCCGAAACAAGCTTTTATTTGAAATGTTCTAAAAAGTTGAAAATAGTGACATAAAATTAATGAAAAAGTACTTTGTTACTTGTAACAAAAATCAAACAAACAAATCTATTGAGGAGTGGTATGCAGGTGGACCTGGCAGCAGCATCAAGTCCAGCTCACCATAATATTGCATTGTCATCAGGTTTAGGCATGAATACCAAATTGCAGCATATTCGGGCTACGAGAACTGGTGCAAAGTTCAATTGTAAAATGTTGACCCAAACAACATACAAATATTACAAGTTAAATAAAAGCTTTTTTTTATCCTGCTACTGCAAAGTGACCACACTACTCCTGATGGTAAGCGCAGTGCCGTCCAATTAGAGTATCGAGTAGCGAGAGACAATCTATTCCCCGCTACTCAATACAATCACGCCTACTTCTTCACACTACGCCATGGGCAAGAAGGTAGAGCGTTAGAGGGTCTAGTGTCAGATTACCCAGAAAGCCGCAAAACGGCCAAACATCGCACCTCAACTCTAGACCCCCAACAAAAACCGGATGTAAACTGGCTGATCTCGGAACGCAACACACTTGCGTGTGCCACTATGTCGGGTTTACACCCTGTGTACGGTGGTCGCTATCCGGGCGGATATAATTATCCTACCACCAGAAAGTTCAACGTGTATTTGTAATGTTTCCAGCGGCGCCGGACAAGCAACACAAATACAGAAACATAAGCCAGCTAGAGTGGGACAACAGCACGATGTAACGTGCGCGCGTACTCGCGGCCCGTACTTACTGTCGCCATCTCGCTCGCACCCGCCCGCCACCCGCACACTGCACTTCCGTGACGTTTCACACCATACGTTATTGCTATACGATTTGTCGTCCGGTCTAAACATTCCTCTCTGTAGATATTCCAGCCTGAGTACTTCATGGGTGAGAATGTGTTTAAAGTGTTAATGTGGTTTTATGTATTTAATGTTCTAGATGCAGGACACGGAGCATTATGTCGTTATTGACTATTACAGATTTTCTGTATTTACACATACAATGCAGCTTATTTTATGCCAGGTTACTGTAACACTATCAACACATTCCCAAACATTAGTACATAGAAACGTCATGATTATACATTTCGTACATACCGGGAATTGATTTTGATAACTTTGTGTCCTATCGGTAAATTTAGTATAACGCTTCAGCACAAACACGCGCGGCACAAAATGTTCGCGAGAACCGATCACGGCGGACACGACATTACGATTACGATTTTCTATATTTTTTATATCGAACAGTGTAAATGGCATGGGAATCTTGTTTGGAATAGAGTTTAGGACGATATAATGTGGTTTGAAATAAGAATGCCTCGTTTTGAAAATCGAATATCAAAAAATGTCGCCGAAAGTAGTCGATTTCAAATGTTGTGGTTAAGCTGTAACAAACTTTATCTCATACAAGATTTCCTGCAGTAAATACTATATGTATGTATGTTCATTAACCCCCATGTTTTCGTACGTCCGCGTCGTGTTCGCAGCGCTCGGTTCCAAGGCGTCCGTAGTTTTATCTGTAAGTCTCAAAACTAAAATCATATCAATTTATACGTAAACGGTTTTAACTGGTCGCTTGCTTACGTAGTGACGTTCTCCGGCCATGGCTCCATCGTTTCACGAGTGTCGCATCAAAAACGCTGTAGTTGTTAATTTGATGATAAGGTTTAGGATAAGACCACTATCATTGTATATTACTATCCTAAGGTTATATATGCTTCTGTCAACTTCAAAATGGCGTCCAATTCCGTATACGTCACATACGGATGCTTCGCATTTTACGTTCAAAAACCGGCATTTATTTTACAGTACAAAAAACTTAGTAGTATTTCGATTGTCGTTAGACGATATGTCCAAAAAGAAACCCTTTACGAGCTTTCAACGAACGGCTTAAATGTACATTAGGCACAGAGTTATTTGAGAGTAATAAAAAAAATAAAAATATAATGTACGTATACACACTATACAGATGTCGTTTAGGATCAGCTACTTATAACTATATTATATATATATTTTGAATGCGTTAAGGGATTTTTACTAACAATTAGATTAAGCTGTCGGTGACGTGCAAGGGGAATGGCAGAAACGACGCGTCGACCCATAGGAGTAAGTGTAGGTAGGTTCTATTCTGTTCTCTTCTTATATGCTGTTTTATCGGGGGATGGGGTGGTAGTAAAAAGTATTTTAATTTTAAGCACTGTGTTGCTGTGTTATTCCAAAATTCACACAGAAAATCGATATAAAAATATCGATACTAACTTTACACTTATTTATGTCGATTTTTGTCTTGAAGAGATGTAAATGAGGTTAGAATTATTTCTGATAGCACAATACACGTCTCGTACTACAAGCTGGAATTGTGCATACACTAGTAAGACTATCTTGGGTAAAGGCGTGAAAATTGTATCGATAGTTGAATGCCGCCCTGTCCCAACCGAAGATCATATCAATATTTTGCCATATTAGTGTATAGCGTAAATGTTTGTAAGTGAAACACTGACTATACAAAACGTAAAGCAATCGTTGTGAACATAATCATTGGTGTATCTTATAGTTGAACGTGTTGTTATCTCTCTGGCTGACTACTGCACAACCTTATTTTATATTCCTTATGTCACCTTTGACAGTTGTAAAAATTTCATACTTTACCAAACGGTAACGAGATTTTTTTTATTTACATTTATGACGGTATCGGTGTTTTATAGATCGATATTTTGATATACTGTCCATTATACTACTAACTGTCTAATCTTACTAACTTCTTGACTATCTATAACTAATTGACATAACAATTAACTGTCAAGTTGACAGCTGTCACTGGTGACGTAACGAGAGGAGTGCAATGCGCTGTGTTTCGTTTCTAAATTATTGCATTTTTTATATTGTTTGATGAAGTTTTGTGTCATTGTTTTCCGTGGGACCTCACGGCACACAGCGTGTTGTAATTGTTTTTAATGTTGGAATGTCATTGTTTTGTTAATTCCACTCGACAACCGTCCAATGACCATTTCCCCGTTTATAATTTTAAGATCTGAATCTTGGATGGCTCAAGCGAAGCACAAAGCCTGTGTAACAGTTTTTATTGGAATCCTGAAGTATTAAGTGGTTGCTATTATTATTATTTTGTATTTTATGAAATAATTATTTTTCCTTTATTATTTTCTAATGCGGTATTATTACATATGATTAGGAAACTTCTTTGATGTATGAATTATTATATTTTAGCTAAAAATAAAGTTGGTTTAAAATACATGATGTTTTTTATTTATACTCCTTGTAGAATAAGAATCCATACTTATATTATAAACGCCTAAACCGCTGAACCGATTTTATTGAAATTTGGTATAAGGACGTTATTTTTTAATCAACCCTTAAAGGTATGTAAGAGGGGATGAAAGGTCGTATGTGTATTAAAACAAATGAAACGAAAGTAAACCACAAGATTTTGATTAAATTCAGTATGAAGATGTAATAAACTGTGAGAATTGACATGACCCTTAATTTTTTAATAAACATCTTTGATATCATGCAATAGGTGGTGAAAATAAATCCGGATTTGAGGCCTACGTCCAACAGTGGACGGCAACAGGCTGAGTATATATATTTCAATCATAGACCAATCAAGTCGATAATTACGACTTATCTGAATCATAACCACAGACTATAAACAGAAATTATCACCACATTTGCAACGTTCCCTTTTCTTCTAAATGTATTTTCTTTCTGTAAAGTACTCAAGTCTGTTTCTGTCGGGGGTCTAGAGTTGGGGTACGATGTTTAGCCGTTTTGCGGCCTTCTGAGTACTCTGACACTAGACCCTCGACCGCTTCTTCACCATCTTGCTCATGGCGTAGTGTGAAGAAGCAGGCCGGCATGATTGTGTTGAGTAGCGGAGGATAGATCGCCTCTCGCTACTCGATATTCTAATTGGACCGCACTGCGCTTACCATCAGGTGCAGTGTAGACTGTAGTCACTTTGCCGTGCCAGTATAAAAAAAAGTATAAAACAAAATCGATAGTGATGAAAACTATTACAAGAATATATTGGTGTAAGTATCAGTGTAAGTAAGGTGTAAGTATTCATCCATAAGACTTAATAAACATTAAACAGAATATATACATAAGCATAAACACTGACAAGTAACGGAACAAGGATTTGGCGCGAAATGCGAAGCATTGACAATAAATAAAATCAGCATTTAAATCTAGTTATACATTCCATTAGTATTGGATACATTAATATTGGACAGACATATTAATTGTATGACCAAATATAGTTAATCAGTGTCCGAAAAGAGCAACGCTAGAGTTTCTTGCCCGTTCTTCTCTAGCGAAACTGCATTCCGAACTGGCGGTAGAGTAAAAATAGATTGCCTGAATCTAAATAATGTATAACATCTATTAAATAAATATGTATTTGATTTTATTTGAATTGACTGAACTCTTGTATACTGGGTACATACGAAATTGCTCTCCTTCCAGCAGTCGGGTAACTATAAACCCACAAACTGGATTACAAAACATCAAAATTTACTTTCATATAGTTTATAATTTCTCGCGGTAGCTGAATATTACACAATCTAATATTGATAAAATAAGAATAAATAATTTTATAAATAAAAAAATTCTATGAGGTTAGAAAGTTTTGTAATGAAGCTATATTTGACTTTTTGCGATAGGATCAGCAGATCTTCTGAATTTCTTGGAAATAAACGTTGGTTTACAAGTTACAAATGCATACACACCACATTGATTAGCCATAAGCGACTACCTGATTGCTTATGATCAGCGCCGCCCCTAGCCCTTAATCAATTTAGAGTCATGTCAAGCTCAGTCACTGATGGGCAGAAAGCATGATAACAATAGACTAGACGGGCAGCAAAGACTAATCTTAAAGAAGACAATATACTGAAAATCTTAACAAAAAAATAATATTACGGGAAGTATATTTATTAATTTTCCAATAAAAAGGACATTATAAAAAAGACCTTTGCAGCGTGCGCTTTTTTAACACGCTCGGGGGCCGCCTTATCGGGCCGTTTTCAAAAATTGATTCGGGCCGTAGGAAATCGCTCAATGGCTCGCATGCAAGATTGTCTTTCGGCGCTCATTGGTCGACTCTTTCACACCATAAATGTTTTTCAGTAACTTTTAACGGATTCAACAGGAATAAACGCATAAAAAGAAATTAATACTTATTTGTTCCTCAAAATAAAATTGATTTGTTCCTATAAAGAGCTACGGTCAGGTGGTGCGGATGCCGTGCCACTATGATTAACTATTGTTTTGAATTAATCGGAAATGACTTGCCGAACAAACTAATAAAGTTTTTTTTTATATAAATGAAAGACCAATTTTTAATATTTAAATAAATATTTGTTAATTTATATGTTTTCCATACTTGTTTAGTACCTTTTCCATTTTATGTTGTTATTCTCCGGTTTGCCTAGATTGCCTTTATTGTGTCTTAATCAGCCTCAACAGGCCTTCCAGACGTGGTGCATCTTTAACATCAAAATAGTCGGATAAAAATTTAGCAAACCAGTTTTGGCGCTGGCGTTCTGTCAATACATCTTCTCCATACACATCGGATATTTTTATATCGGATATCGACAGTAAAAAACTGAAATATACCGAAAACGTTGCTTTTCACTTTCCATATTTTAAAAGGTACCAACCAATAACTACTGCATAGAATCTACAGATTTTTTCACAAGCAAGCCTTGCAGCACCAGCTGTCGAAATATATGATGATATGGCTTCAGTGTGACGTTAGATATGAAAAAATACAAATTAGTCCTTAGTTGGGAATAACGAAATTACTTTCCGAACAACCTAATATTTTCCTTAATTCAATTTTCATAAAGTGCTGCCCCGTGCCTTTTAAGGCGCCATAAAGATTATATTTTTCGCTCGAAATAGTTTTTTGCATTTGTCATTTGCCCTTGCTACCTGGTGCATAGAGCGACCGCAACTCTCGCTCTACCCTAGAACCGCCGCTGCTTACTAGACACAGATTATAACAGGTATATAGATAGATGGACATCTAGAATACCTACTACAAACTTCGGTCTAACATTGCATTTTTTATTTGGGAAACAGCAGAATTTTTTTTACATCTATACTTATATTCATACTAATATTATAAATGCGAATGTTTGAATGGATGGATGGATATTTGTTACTTTATCACGCTACAACGGCTGGACGGATCTGGTTGAAATTGGTTGGCACAGAAATAGGTTATAGTCTGGAATAGCACACGGTCTACTTTTTATCTCGAAAAAATGTACAGTTGGGGCAGTTTAGTTTTTCACAGAGCAAGGGATCGACATATCTTTTGCATAGTGGCAGTTTAGGGATCAGAAAATGACATAGGCTACTGTAAGGGTACTTTAGATTTTATGGAAATATTGGAGGTCACTTACGTAATATTTGTGGGTAGATTGGATAGGTTGTGGAATCGGCAACGCTCGCGGGGCAGTCTATACGAAATTAGTGGAAGTGTTTCAGTTTTAAACAGTGTGCGTACAATCGTTTTCAGTGTAGTTTGTGTTTAATCGATGATGGCTAATAGTCATTTTATCCAGGAAAAGTGCACGCTTCCTATGGCCTAGCAAAATTTAGAAATGTGTAATAGCTGATGCCTCCATGGATTGTCTACCGTTTCTTCTAAAAATATCTTACGCGAGGAGACGCGGGCAATATCTAGTAATATTATAAAGAGGTAAAGTTTGTATGTTCGGGGTAATATCCGGAACTACAGGTTCGAATTGAAAAAATATTTAACTATATAACATCACGCTTTGACCAATAGGAGCAGAGTATCAATGAAAATGTTGCAAAAACGGATAAAAATGTATTCCTTTTGAGAGCTTCCGTTGCGTGCGTTGCGTAAAGGCGATTGGGCGATAATTGTATATTGTCTGACCGGTCACCGCTTTAGAGGATCGGCTGCACGCCTCTCTCTATGATTATTACTACTATTGTAGGACGATCGGTACAGGTGCGACAGTGCAGGAGACAACTCCTTGAATTGTATACTTTTGCTCCCAAAAATAAACTCGACGCGGGCAGAGCTACGCGAAACAGCTAGTACAAAATAAGAAAGAACAAACAATAATACATGTTCCATTACATTTACACTATCTTACAAATGAATAGACGCCACTATATACATACGTACACATAATTAATTTATATCGCTAAAGTGTAGAGTTCACATTCGACACGGTAGATTATTTGGAGGTCATCAAAATATGTATGTGATGCGCCTTCAGCAGCATGGGCGTTTCCTTATCAGGTACACTATTGTCAATTTTCTCTGATGTGATAAACGGAACAGATTAAACCTAATTTAAAGAGGCAGTAAACACTAGTAAACAACAATATTTAATTGAAATACCTATACAGTAAACATAGAGGCAGTATCTGCTCTACACTACACTGTGTCATGTTGCGCAAACCCCATAAAATGTTCACCAAACACGCTGCATAATGCACGCACCAGACCCACCTAATGAGTAGAAGGGAGATGTAAATACACACAGCCAACCAGAAAGAGCAGGATGCAAAGCTAAGTGGGGAAATGCGCAACAAAACTGAGCGAGATAGAGCCATGTCGAATGAGGAATGCGGAAAGGAGGGGCCAGTTGCTGTTGGTGCCTGGGTGAATTATTGAACACCTCCCTTCAGGCGGGGTGGAGCGAGAACTGGCGGGGATTGTTTGCCGCTCGCCTTTCTGACGACACACCAATTTCGAGTTTGCAACGGCTGAGCGGTCGGCCATCTTCGGTTTTTTTTTGTGTTTTCCGTGATGTGCACTTGGCTGGTGTGAGTGCTGGACCTGGCTGTGACCCTCGGAGACAGGTTGGTACCGTAGGATGGGATTGACTGGTGTATTTTTATGTGGTGTACCTACTTCATAATAATAACTGGATATTAATAAATTAAATTAATTTTATATTAAGTGTAATCTAGATTGTGATAAATTATACTGAAATTAAACTATACGATCCTAATCTCATATTGTTATAAATGGGGGTTTCTATATACCTAACAAATTGTCAAGTTCGGTTCGGTACACTTTTTAATTAGCTAGTTAAAAATTACACTTATAATGACCAAATTAATTCAATATTAAGGAAAGCTATAAATTCGAGTACCTATCATTATAGCAATCTATTAAATTAATTATTTATTCTTTCTCACCATTAAATACTTTAGATTTAAATGTAGGTATCATTATTTAATAGAATACATGAAGTGATAGTTAACTTTGTTGTTTGGTTTGATTGTGTTGAGTAGCGGAGGATAGATTGTCTCTCGCTATTCGATACTCTAATTGGACCGCACTGCACTTACCATCAGGTGCAGTGTGGTCACTTTGCCGTGTCAGTATAAAAAAAGTAGCTAAGTATTAAGTTTCCTACAGTGAATTTACAATACGTAAATACGTATACGTACGCCTTGGTGGAGCAGTTGTAATTGCGTAAGCATTCCAACTGATGTGCTGAGGTCTCGGGTTCGATCCCGGGTAAACGTGGTGTTGCGTTTTTCTATCACAAGATACTCGGTATCAGGCCAGAGTCTTGAGTTGTGCCCGGTATGGCGATAGGCTCGCCCTTTATCACATGCGACCGTAATAAGCTAAAATGTGGGTGTACTAGTTACATCCCTACCTACCCCTTCGAAGACTATAGACGTGAGTGCGTATGTATTATCCCTATAGTAAAGTAAGCTGCTTTCGGAAGCTAGATCCATCATAGCATTCATGATTCTTCTGATATTGTAGATGTTCATAGGCAGTAGTGACTTACCATATGGTAAACAAAGATTCATTTAATGAATAAAGGCATATTTTCCAAAAATTAAGGGTCATAAGTAAGGGTGTAGTTTTAGTTTTACAAAAAAACAAAAGTCATAAACGCAATTTAATTTGACGTCAACATTTTTTTTTTATTGACAAACAAGCATGTGGGTCACCTGATGTTAAGTGATCTCCACCGCCCATGAACATCCACAATACCGAAAGTATCATGTATGCGCTGTCGGCCTTAAAGGACAGGAATAGCGATTAAGGAAGGGAGGGGGAATCTGGGCCTCCGGATATCTCACTTACCATACGAAACGCGACAGTAAACTGTCACTTTACGTTGGTTTTCTGTGAGACAGTGGTACTACGCCGGTCGAGCCGGCCCATTCATGCTGCAGACAAATATGTCTACAGCATGGCTCTACCACTATAAATGACCACCTACTACCACGACATGGTGGCAATATGGCATGGCATGGCGGGAAATGAGTATGGTATCTGATAGTCATCTCGTCAAACCAAATCGTTCAAAAACGTTTTGAAATTAGGCTACGAGGTGCACGTTACTTTTTTTACACCCAACAGTCCCACTTATAGTTCTGACCCCACACTAGGTAAAACCTGTATCGTATCGTATCGTATTAAAAACTACGAGGAACCCGAAAACAAATATCTGTCTATAACACAAATATATTTATCTTGCTTATACATTTTATATCCTAATTCTATGTTATACATGGCTTTGGTATTTTAAACGAAGAAAACTACAGGCATGGCTTTAACCTTTTCATACATCTGTGACTCTTCAATATAAAAAAAACAAATATTCTTATCATTTCCAGTAGAGAATTAAACAAACTAACGACAAAGTAGGCTGCACGGTTAAGAACCCTTTGCCTTTTTTTATAACATTTAGAAGAAATATAAAACAAAATGATATGGGAAGACTAGGCATGACATCGACCTCCTTCTCATTCAGACAAATAAAATATTAAATCATATATTTAATTATTTATCTTTTAACAAGTATTACGGAACTAAAGTATCAATTATTACCTATGTCTTCACAATTTTTATTGCCATTACACAATTCTCATCAAAAACACAAATCTCGGCCTCAAGAATCAAATAAGGAAGTCGTCTCGGAATGAGTTTGACCTGACAATGAGTGCAATTGAAGCGATTGCACGCCCTTCGTAGTCACTTGTGTTGATGAGTACTCGACGCCGGCTTCTTACGCCTCCATAAAATATGGGGTGATATTTAAATAAAACACCTACTGCACTGTATCTCGTCTGACTATATGATAAAATATCAACTCTTGAACTGCGAGAATTTTAAACTTAATTAAATTTTAAAATTAATCATAAAGAGAGAAATTGAAATAAATATGAATATTTCTACATACATCTATGATGAATATTTCTACATGCATGCATTTATCATGAAAATCCTATAAGCAAATAGGCATGTCTCTACTGACAATAACTTTGAAACCCATAGCATTTGCCGGACGCGACTGAATCAAAATTGCTAAATGAGTTTACAATATTTATTTTAAATATTGGTATGTCCAAAAATGGTGTAGTGGAAACATGTCACTATCTCCTTCACACAACGGCACAATAATGGCCATTCTAAGAGGTGACGTCACGGCTCATATCATGCATCCATTTAATGCCATTTGACAACTACCCCTTCCAGCTGATTTTAATGGCGATTAATTTACTTATTTTTGTTCGTATTCATAGAATTCCTGATAAGTAGATTTAAGGTAATGTTTACTAGTTGATAAAAAAAATTTAAAAAATCCTTTTTTTTCATATTGATTTGTGCTGTTAGCTCACACTTGCTTTTACAGCTTCACCGAACATTGTGGCCGGCGCTTATGGCGCTCCAGCCAGAAGAAGCAACTTTTGTCAACGGCTAGCTCAAAGATGCCTTCTATAAGACCTTTGATTAAGCCGTCGCGTCACTTGGAATATTTACAGGGCCTCTCGATACGTTAGTGTATCGAGAATCTGAGCCCGGGCCGGGTTCCTTGGACTCGTCGGCGAGTCCCACGTCGACGTGCGTTTAGAATAGAATTGTAATTGTCATTGGGCAGGGACAGTGCTGTCTCGACAGCGACCGTGATGGGATCATTTGTATCTCCCAAAACATGTTTAGGGCGACGACGGAGGGAGATGGGCGACGACGGAGCGTGTCAAATACCGTCTTGTATGGAAAGTCACACGTCTCAATCACCTGCCTAGGACGCATTAAGTAGACGTTTCACTGTCTCAGCCGCGGATTTAAAACTCTACCTTAATACTCATAAAATTATTAATTGCTCCTCCTTTTGTCTCGTATTCCTCAGTATTGAGGGTCGTGACCTCCCTTCTGCATCACTTTCTCTCGTACGATCTTTCTCCATGTTTCTGTCTCTGGCGGTGTGGAGGGCGTTGTGAACTGTAGAGTCAAGAGCGGTGCGGATCTGGTCAGACCAACGTATTGGGTTGCGTCCACGAGGCCTTTCCCATCTACTTTGCCGGTCGCGATGAGCTTCTCGAGGTTACCACCGTCTTTCTTTGCAATGTGGTTCTGGTGGTAGGATATTCATATCCACCCGAATAAACACCACCGTACACAGGGTGTAAAACCCGACATAGTGCCACACGCAAGTGTGTCGTGTTCCTGGATCACCCAATGTACATCCGGTTTTTGTCGGGGGTCTAGGGTTGGGGTACGATGTTTGGCCGTTTTGCGGCCTTCTGAATACTTTGACACTAGACCCTCGACAGCTTCTTCACCTTCTTGCCCATGGCGTAGTGTGAAGAAGCAGACCGGCATGATCGTGTCACTTTGTCGTGCCAGGATAAAAAAATGTGACCATATTAATTACTAAGTAATAATAATGAACACTTGACAGACGTCATGGCGCAGTGTGCGAGTAGCTGTAAAACAGACCATGGGTCCTATTCCCGCGCCGAGACAAATGTTTCTGTACTCCAACAGTATTTATTTCGGGTCCGAGTGTTTTGTGTAGTCCCTCGTAGATGATACCCATGATGCAAGTTTGACGTAGTGTGGGGTCAGGACTACTTTTTTTTTATCCTGGCACGGCAAAGTGACTACACTGCACCTGATGGTAAGCGCAGTGCCGTCTAATTAGAATATCGAGTAGCGAGAGACAATCTGTCCCCCGCTACTCAACACAATCATGCCGGCCTGCTTCTTCACACTACGCCATGGGCAAGAAGGTGAAGAAGCTGTCGAGGGTCTAGTGTAAGAGTACTCAGAAGGCCGCAAAACGGCCAAACATCGTACCCCAACTATGGCGAGTTTTACACCCTGTGTACAGTGGTCGTATAAATATCCTACCACCAGCAAAACTATGTGACAGTTAGGTGTATTATTTTATATTATTAATGTTCTAAAAATTCCATCTTCATTCAGATACGATTACACAACTCGCTGCACTTATTAAGTATTGATATTAACACCGTTAAACTACCAGTTAAATGGAGCCCTTAACACTTTCCTAAGCAGTTAATCCTTCCGGCGGCCGAAGCTTTAGCCACTGCTCATCCCATTGTACATAGGTGTAAAGACGCCGCGCAGGAAGTTTGCAAACAAACGCCTTTGGATCATTACTTCCAAAAGAATTTAAGAACTTCCGAAATAGAAAAACGTGGAAATAACGAGTAAAGTATTTTTTTTGCAAACCCTACAATATAAAGCACAGCTAGTATTAGTGGAAACGCAATACAAACATAATAGTACACATTAGAAATGCTTGATTTATAAATGACAATAGTCTTTGAAGCTATAATACTCAGACCTTGCGCCTAGTTCGTTTTACTTACATTCGTTTTCAATACAATTCGCTAGGGGAACTGTATCGGTCTACTACATATGTCATATAGGATTGCTGACGCTACTGTTATCCAAAACTTACACTGGACACACTGGACGGTCTTTTGCGGAGTATCTGATGCTTTCTAGAGACTATCCCGCCCACACACCCGCCATTGTAACTCCTGTTTAGCCAGGATCAACAATGGCACGCATTTTTTCGACACCGAGTAATGAAACTCAGCGAGTCTCTGGGAATGCTTTATAACTGTCTTTTATCCCGCAACGAAATTAATCAAATAGAAATATAGGGAGGAGTTGGAAATATAAGTTGTCCACTTCCCTCCATAGCAAAGCGGGAGACAAATAGGTACTGAATAACTAAGTATAGTAATAACTAAGTATCTGATGCTTATGTAGATTGGTTAAAGTCTTCTAAAAACAAACCAATCATGACGAGCCGCGTTAGTCAGGGTATATATCCAACGACTTCAGACTAGCGAGTCTAGCGATCGGATTTAGTATAGCCATTTCTCCGTGGCAACATTTTTTTATACCAGAGGCTGTCAAACAATAGGTACCTAATTTGATGATAAGTGTCATTTCCGTCCATTACCTTACAATACGAGAGAATCAGGGCTTTATCGACACTAATAGAAAGACATAGGAACTGAGAAAAGTAATTCGAACTCAAGAGATCATATTCATCGTATGGAAAACAACATCTAGCTGTTCACATTGTGTTGAGTAGCGAGTGATAGATTGTATCTCGCTACTTGATACTCTAACTGCACGGCACTGCGCTTACCACCAGATGCAGTGTGGTCACTTTACCGTCCCAGGATCAAAAAAAGATTTCTTAGCCAAGCCAGATCATTCGTCGTATAGACAAAACTATAGCGTGCCTCTGATACTTAAAAGTATAAGTAAGGTTTATTGTAAAAAGATAAATAATATTAACAACAGCCTCCGTGGCGAAGTAGGCGACTAGCCGGCTGTGAAACAAGAGGCCGTGGGTTCGATTCCCACACCCGTCTCTCTTAATCCTTGATACCCACGACACAAGACTCGTATCTTAGTGTGGAATCGGAGCTATGTGTGTGACTGTTGGGTGCTATTTATTATATATTGCGGTATTTCATAGTAACGTATTGGCCACAATTATTGTTTTTTAAATCACTATTTTGAATATAGATCACTACACACTTTACTAAAAGGAGATTCGTCTAACTGCATGTTTTCTTTCATGTCGCTGTACGCAAAATTCAAATTTTTTGCTAACACGCCAAAAATTATCTTCAAAAAGTTTATGTATAATTTTTAGTTAGGCTGATTTAACTCCCTGCTTACATTCACAATAGACCAAGTGTACCGTGAGGTGTGAGGGCTAATTGTCGCCCTCCGCCCTCGCTCGTGTCAGGTGTAAAAGGTTCAGTGAAATGTATAACAGGATCACGACACCTCGATGTGTTGGGCACTGATGTGACAATCAATTGTTATAAAAGGGGTATTTATATATCGCTACATCTGATGCCATGTACTAAAATACAATAGCCTAGTTGGGTTACGGACTGCCGATGCCAAAATAGCAGGTTTGAATCAAATGGCATATAACTCATACTTTTCTAAAGTTACGTGTGTATTCATTGTTAATTATCGCTTTAACGGTGAAGGTAAACATCGTGAGGAAACCTGCATATCTGTAAATTCTCATAAGAATTTTAAAGTGTTTTCAAATGTGTAGTCTACCAACCCGCATAAACCAGGGTGGTGGACAGGCCTAACTCCTTTCAGTAATGGAGGCCCGGACCCAGCAGTGGAACTTTACAGATATTTAAATATTGAAATATAATTAATATTACGGATTTTACCACGTTTTTGAAGTTATATTGAAGTTATACTTCTTAGGCGCGTTATGAAAAAAATATTAGAGTGAAATTTTAAGAAGCGCGCGCATACCGTGACACAAAAGTAGCACCGTTATGAAAAATTATGAGAGTGAAATTAATTTTTCGAAAAATAGCTACCACATAAATAAAATATCACATAAAGTTATCTATAAGTTATATTCAGTAGTGATTTAAATTGAATATTATTTACTATTCGTAAATATTAGAGAAAAAAATTGTGTTTATATACTTTCAAGTGCTCCAATATAATTGAGGTTAACTATCAGTATGTATTATTTATTGATATAAAATAAAATGTTATTAATATTTGCATGCAATTAAAAACTATTAAATTTAACTTCTCACGCGCGTACATAAGTACACGCACCCATTTTTTTTTATTTTATTAGCCCCGAAGATTTACAGCCTTCATGGTCACGGTGCGGACTGATATTTAAATAAATAAATAACACCCAGCAGACATACATACAGTACCGATCCTACAATAAGATATAATTATCTTATGTCAAGGGTATATGACAAACTTAGCCTAGAAGGAGCTTAGACTATCGGTCTCACACCACGAAGGCCCGAAACAAAAACTTGTGAACCACACAAAAATTTGCTTGGTGCCGGAATTGAACCGTGTCTTCCAGTTAGTCAAATGGTTACTCGTCCACCGCGCTACGGAGGCTGTTAAATATTTCCATGGTGTCAGTATGGTTTTCCACCAGATACATAAAGAATAAAGATAATAATGGTTCCACATAACCTTACAAATTCGTCTTACATCTTTCGTCGATGATTCAAACATGAGAATTAAACTCAAACACCTACCACAATCCCAACGGTTTTGAAATAATGACATCAAATATTTGCAGTGTAGTAATAGGTGGCGGTTCGAATCCCGACACAATTATCTGTATTGACATAGAGCGTGAAACCACTCTACCGCGTGATGCGGATGATTGAAACAAATATTAAGGGGTGGAATTGTGTGCCGACTTTTAATAGATGCGGCCCTAAGTAATTGGCCCATCAATATTAAGATCTACGCCAACTACCATAGTGATTTGAACCCTGACAGCCGAATGCGGCGGCTGGAGCGGAGGTTTCAGGTGCCCGAGATGCATGTATGATTTTATGAGATGTGTATGTTATATATGGACGCCAAAACGTCTGGAGCGATTTTGATGAAATGAAGCGGTAATCCTGGTGTTTGCTAGCGATCGGATCAACAGTTTTTTTTCAGTCTTGGTGATTTTGTGACATATTTTGTGATATATTTCCCGAAAATTATAACCTGGGTACCTTTAAGTCAAGAATGAATAGGTATCTTCTAGGCAAGCGTGCTCCACCGTAGACCACATCATCACTTACCATCAGGCGAGATAGTGGTCTAACGCAAGCCTATTTAGGTAAAAAAAAAGCTTTGTTGGCTTGCACAGTTATTAAGTCACAAAACTTTACAAATCGGCTTCCGTCGGAACCACGCTCCTTTTACCCCCCGACAACGCTAATCCCTATTATAACACCGCTTTTTGCCGACGGAATCGGTTATTATTGTCAACTACCATATTTACGCAAGATTATCAATTACTGGGTAAATAAAAGTGTTTATTGTATTGGATTTAATTTTGTCTGACATATTTTATGCATTGTACAATATTGTTTGTTAACTAATTTCAAAAATGAGATTCTAAATAATAAATAAATACACCCAATAGTTACACACATAGTTCTGACCCCACAGTAGGTCAAACCTGTATTGTGGGTGTCAAGAACTACGAGGGACTACGGTCCCACAACACACAGACCCGAAACAAATCCATTTGTAACACAAACATTTGTCTCGATGCGGGAATCGAACCCACGACCTCTCCTTTCACAGGCGGCTACTCGCCCGCTGCGCCACGGAGTCTGGCAATATAATCCAATAAAACTCTTATTTGTTTTGTTATTTGTTTCACTTATTTTGTGTACAATATATTCATGTAGGTACAGTGTAAACCATTTTCCCCGCTGTAGAAACGGATTTAAAAAAATTGGTAGGATTTATGTTCCAATTGATCGCATATAAATTTAGGTAGTCTGATTTCGTAATATTAATTATAAATGACGTTTACAAACGGATCAAATAAATCAATAATATAAAGCATTGACACAAAATTTGTTACATAGTAGCTAATTTAGTTGTTGGCTCGCAGTTTTCTCACGGTATTTTTTTAAAATTCTGAACGGAAAAGAGATAAAGTACCTAATGTTTAAACGGTTTATACAAATATGAAATTAAATCTACTGAATTAACAATGCAAACTTAACCCTCTTTTTATGCAATGGCACTAATTTAATTGCATTATAAATTCACTATCAATTAATAAATGTAGACATGAATTGCACTCTAATACTTTAATATTAAATAAACTCCCCCATCTCAAGATGGAACCCACTTACTGTCAGCTTCGGTCTGCGTCACCGCCAGCCTGGAGTGTCCAACCGCTCGGAAATCTAAATTCAAACACCCATTATTGGCATGTCATATTTATCAACGCTCGAATTAATGTATTTTTAAATGTCATCAATTTATTGGAGACCGAAAAAAATTTACAATGGTAGTTCCATAGATATAGTTCTAATTAGACAACGCAACTACAAACGGTTTAAAAGCATTTCACATACTTGTAAGGCTAAATATTTTCATGCTAAGAAATACTCGAAGTCTCGTGTGATTGTCTTGCGAATACAGAAGAATGCTTTCATTTTGTAATACTTAGCATAATATGTAAATCCCATAGTCTGTGAAATTTAAAAAAGATTGCGGGAAACATACATTTTCCGGGATAAAAAGGAGCCTATGAAATCTTAATCCCTATACTACCATTTCAAAAAATCATGTCGATCCCTTGCTCTGTGAAAAACAAAAACCTATACCGCGGGAATCGTTCTATTTCTTTGGATAAATAGTAGCCTATGTCGTTCTCTGATCCCTAAACTGCCACTATGCAAAAAGGTCATGTCGATCCCTTGCTCTATGAAAAACAAAAAACTACCTCGCGGGAACCGGAAAATTTTCTAGGATAAAAGTTGCGCGATCATATGATCTAACTGCAAAACTTCAGGTGAGACCGTTTTTGAGTTAAGCCCGGACATACATACAGACAGACCGACAGACAAAAATTATAAAAATTGCAAAATCGAGTAAATTACTCAAATGTACACGCAGTCGCTACAGTTTTATATATATAGATGAGATAGTTTAAGATGACTCCATGGACTTTATTCCCTTTCTTTAAAAAAATAACTACCACGCGGGCGTAGCCGCGGATAACAACTAGTTCGTATATAAAATTAAAACCATTAACACTTTACTTTGTTCTAAAATATGTGTGGAATCGTTTAAATAAAATCCATCCACTGCTTGCAGTTAATTGAAAAGTACCCTCGAAATATCCTGTTATATCCGCAATAACTTGTAACAAACCAGCAACATTGGTGTTTGTAAGAACCAACACATTACCGGATAATCAAAAATCCTCATTTCAATAATAAATTTCCAATTACCGCCCCTAGAACAGCCCCTGCGGTAGCAAACCGCACGGATACATGACCAGTATAAATTGATCCTTGGGTAATTTACGAATGAACTGCTGAGCATATTGTGGGGTGCTATGAAGCGGAATGACGAGTTGTTTTTCGAAACTTTCTATGTATTTATCAAGTTCATGTTATGTAGTTTTTTTTCATAACCATATTTCTCTATTACTTATTAATTAAATTGTAATATATTTAGTTTTAAACATTCATCTTTCGGAAATAGCTACATAATAGCGAAAACCACATTAAAATATGTTGTCCGTAGTCCGAACGAGCTAAGAAGTCAGACAGACAGATGCGGATATCGACCATATTTCACACTATTTAGTATTTATATAATCCATTGGGTGGTAACAAACTATAATGACAGAAAAGTTTAGTTTCACAGGACTAAAATACACTAAAGATTGACACACGGGACACTGGGTATTGAACTTAAACCGAAATAAATTAATATGTTTTAAGCCCAACAGAACTAAGGTGATTTTAGATGTCTCTAGACTTCATATACACATAGAAATAAATTAAAGTCCTTCTTTATAAGAATTGATCTAAAGGTCACTTATTCAAATATGGCAATATTTTAAACTCTTTCGAAAATAAATACTTCAAGTAAATTTATAATTCTAAATTGCTATTTTATGAATAAGTATAGTCCAATTTAGGAAATCCCCTACGAATGAGTCCCCCGAAAATCCACAAATCACACCACAGAGCTCTTCATAAATTGGTCTGTCAAAATTCAATTGGAAGAGAGACAGACATATTCACTTTTAGCACGATAAACAGAGAGGGCTCGCCCGATTACCGTTTTAGCGGATTACCGTGACGCCTGTCGCGAACATTAATGATTTGACGCCGATTCGATTCCCGTAATGGCGTCTTGAGATGACAGATGTCAAGGGATAACACCTCCAGTGACAGCCATTGAGTACTTCAAATAAGGAGTTTATTAACCTTTATTTAGTGCAATTAGTTTTTTTTTGTATAGAGAAATTTGTATATTCGGTTTGCAGTTATTGATTTGCAGTTTGTGTACACCTTTGAGGAAGGTGTACACAAACTGATATTTTATTTCATTGAATCTTAGATTTAATTTCAAGAAAGAGACATTCCATCACGCAGTTTTCTGTGCGCTTTTTTATTCGATTTGGTGTATTACAGAAAAAATTATGTACTTTAATGTACCACATGTGGTAGGATATTAGCTGGTGGTAAGATATTCATATAGTATATTTATATTCAACCGAATAGCGACCACCGTACACAGAGTGTAAAATCTGCCATAGTGGCCCACGCAAGTGTGTCGCGTTCCGAGATTAGCCAGTGTACATCCGGTTTTTATCGGGCGTCTAGATTTTTGGCCGTGTTGCGGTCTGAGTACTCTGTCAATAGAACCTCGACCGCTTCTTCACCTTCATGCCCATGGCGTAGTGTGAAGAAGCATGATTGTGTTGAGTAGCGAGGGATAGATTGTCTCTTGCTACTTGATACTCTAACTGAACTTCACTGCGCTTTCCATCAGGTGCAGTGTGGTCACTTTGCGGTGCCAGGATGAAAAAACTGTTTTATTAGAACAGCTTGTAAGTATTTCATTTTAAAGTTTCCAAAATTGCAACGCCAGTTCTTCTTGCCGGTTATCTGAGGCAACTGTATTCCAAATACGCAGAAGACAATTTCAAAATCCAAATAACGTATATTTATGGTTAATATACAAAGATTGAAGCAGCGATAGCCTAGTTGGTTGCGGTAAGGACTGTCAAGACGAAAGTCGTATGTTCGAAACCCAATTGGCATACACCTCTGACTTTTCTAAAGTTACGTGAGTATTAATTGTTAATTATCGCTTGCTTTAACGGTGAAGGAAAACATCGTGAGGAAACCTGCATACCTGAGAATTCTCTAAGAATTTCGAAGGCATGTGAAGTCTACCAATCCGCATTAGGCCAGCGTGGTGGACTAAAGCCTAACCCCTCTCATTAGTAGAGGAGGCCCGTGCCCAGCAGTGGGACAATGTTTAATACAGGGCTAGTATTATATACAAAGATTTGTGAATTTAAGTGACGAGTCAACCATTTCGCGTTCTTTGGATTAAAAACTGCCAGTAAGTAATGGGGAGTGTTATCAGTTAATAATCTAGAAGCGTGTGTAAGATGAGATGTACGGGAGTGATAATGCGTGCTCCATTAGATAACTGATAAGGCCACTTCGGAGTAGAGCTGTCAAGGGTCATTGATACTTTGATTTAAACCCCTTGTTAATATCAGTAATGGGTGATATCATCACACAATTACTTGCTTCGGTGCGGGGATAGAATCTATGGCCTCTCGTTTTATAGATGACCCGTCCACTGCGCCAAAGTGTCTGTCTGCAGATACAAACATAAAATGCTTTCTTAAACAACTGGATCTAGAGTTGGGGTACGATGTTTACCTGTTTTGCGGCCCTCTGAGTACTCTGACCCTCGACCGCTTCTTCACCTTCTTGCCCATGGCGTAGTGTGAAGAAGCAGACCAGCATGATTGTGGTTAGTAGCGGGGGACCGTCTCACGCTTCTCGATACATTAACTGGACGGCACTGCGCTTACCATCAGGTGCAGTGTGGTCACAATGCCGGAAAAAAAACTTAATTTCCGTAAAATATTTTAGCCATACTTAAACAAACGTGCAATACTAGTCAATAATCATTCCCAACGGTCTCAACTTGAGACTTGAATAAACAAAACAAATTGTTCTGTGGCCCAAACAATATGTGCCGCGCATTGTTTCGAACCCGGACCCCTCCACTCACTGCACTAGTGCCACAACATTCATTATTTGCCACCTGGCATGTTTATACCTATAAAATTACATATTCTGCATTTAGACGAAACTACTTGACCGAAAAAGATGAAATTTTGATAGCGTATTTCTATGACATTGATAATTACGATACTTCACACCTACAAGAGTCGTTTGAAAATATTGTATGTTTAAATATTTTTGGTCTTTTCTCAAAATGTATAAATTTCCCCAAATTCTACTTCCAAGAAATTTCATGAGAGTTTGTACGGGACATAATACATTTTTAACAAGTAGGAAGAAAAAGTAACTAATGCAGATACCTACATTTATAGTTTTGTTCTACGACGATCAAAAGGATTTTTTCTCGCACACACTTGAACAACTAGACGGCTTATTAAGTTCACTGAAATAAGTAAATACTAGGTAAGAACTTAATAAAATAAAAAGAATTATTCTTTGTATATCAGCTTTTTATATCTCAAAAAATATTACGTAATATTAAACATAAACAAACACATTATTGACTTATAACAACCCTTAAAGAGGTCCAAACATCAACCCTACCGCACGAACACAATCACATTTAATACGGAACGACAAAGCGCGCGAAACAATAGCCGGGGCCCAAAAGACCCCGTTCCAATTAGTGCGAGCGGGTTGCATTGGCGGGCACACGAGCATATTTCGCGGGTTAACCGTGCCCGCGGCGCGCATTGTTGCCGCGTTAATTGCCGCGATGCGTCCAAATACTGTTAACCCTCCCGCGCTCGTCAGCGCTGAGACAAACGGCGCGGTACTTTAGACCCTCGACAGTTACAAGTGCCGGCTTATTTGTATATTTGATTGGAAAAAAACTAAGTGATATCCTGCGTGTGGCATGTAGTGATGGGAAATTAATTGCGTACATTTTTATACTAGATGTTGGATTACGACTAATAATAATAAATTTAGGTATTAGCAGTGGCGGCGTAGCATGGGTTTGCACCCGGGGCGGTTTTTTATTGAGCACCCTCAAAATAAAACAATAAATACTAAATATAGTCCTGTCAGTACGGATAAAGACCTTTTTTACACCACCTACAAAAGTAGGTGGTTGGTGGTAATCTGATCACGGGCGTGTAGCCGAGGGGGGGGGGGGGGGCTAAATCCCTAGCGAAGTATTCAAAATACTATGAGGCGAGGAGTATAAATGATTACTTGAATTTGATTTTTTTTTAACTTCCGCCGATACACAAATCTGGCTCGTGATTCTGATAAAAAATCCAAGTTTGTAACTTTGACGAGTGGTCGCTCGGACGGCCATCTTGGATGAAAGTTGCAAAAATCTAGGTTTTTCAATATAATACCTCAACGGATGATCCTACGGCAACGTTCAATACAAAATTGAAGAAAATAAAATTTCACGCATAATAATGTTGTTTCGGTTTTTTTTTTGTAAGTCTCACATGTATCGAGTTATAGCAGCGTAAAAATGAATATTTGCTTAAAAAACTTTTTTTTTTTTTTCTTGATTTATTATATCTTCATAAGACTAGATTTGACTGGCCTAGGATCCGGGCGGGACTTTTCTTCCATTTGGTTCATGAGTTCATTAAGGAAACATTGAGATTCTTCAAAAATATACGAAAATATTGCGTCACACAGTGCATTGAAAATCGGCTTTCGTAGACATAGGAATCTGATGTTTAAATTGTAATGTTTTATGGTTGGAACGGCTTATATTACTACTATGCTCAAATAAGTCATGTGAAATAATTTGGCTTGAAAATTAAAGAGTTACATAACGGTTTCTTATGTTTACGCGAATACTATACATTGTAATAAAACGAAATTTACGGATTATATCTATAAAAAAATCTAATCTATAAAATAGATTGTGACTGTGATTGTGACTGACTCTCTTATATTGGTCAAACAAAAAGAAATATAGGGACCCGCGTAAAATACCATATAGCTGACATAAAACACCGACGCTCTACGAAGTCTGCAGTTGCTGAACATTCAGAGGAAGGCTCTAAGCATTATCTTCGATTTGACAAACCACAAATCCTTGCCAAAGAACACCGATTCCTGCCTAGGATGATTCGCGAGGCTATTGAAATTAAAAAACATCAAAATTTCAATAGAGAAGATGTTTGGAAGCTAGCACCAGACTGCGATCGAATTATAGGTACATTTAATTGAATCCGAACCCAAAAGACCAACTGCCAGACCTGAAGACATTGTGAGCTCCTTCTGTCTGTGTAGATCGGACTACAACAAATAAAAATTAAATATCAACTATTTGGAGGGTAGAAACATTGCACTATACGTTTTTAGACTCTCGCGATTTGAATACATATTATAAAATTAGGAACGGGTCTTAATCGCGCAATACTTTAATGGTATAAATACCACAATTATTTCCCGACGTTTCGACCGAGTTGCATCGGCCGTGGTCACGGGCTGATTGAGTGAAAATTTAATGCCGTCTTCGTAAGGTGGGCTTTCGTGTGGTGGGAGTATCGGTAACCAGTTTAGTGGGGGTTTTGATAACTACCTTCCCTTGGTTTTTATTTTTATCAAAAATACTGTCGGTACTTCGACAAACCACACTGACAGTATCCGCGCGCTGAAGAGTTGACTCATTCTGTCGACGCGGTTTACATATACTTATGACAGGATTCCATGTTGTTGACAAACGGTATCCATCCTCTCGGTTGAAATTCTGATGTTTTTTGATTTGAAGCGGTAGAACACTCTTCAGCGCGAGGATACTGTCAGTGTGGTTTGTCGAAGTACCGAAAACAATAAGTGTTGCTCACGGCTTCACCCACATGAAAAGCCGCCCCCGGTACAAAACAATAAATCACTGTATGGCTCCGTGCAATGGCATCTGTACGATGCCAGCGCCATTTATTTGAAAAATTAGATGGAACAGTCAAACTATTTCCCATTGAAGCAAATACCCGGGATAAAAGTTATAGTACTTATTATTCATGATTTTTGGTATACATATAATAGCGGAAAATGCCGCGGAAGTTTTTTTTAAAATATCATCACAGTTAAAACATCGGATTCCTTTTTTTTATTCTGGCGCGGCAAAGTGACCACACTGCACCTGATGGTAAGCGCAGTGCCATCTGGATAGAGTATCAAGTAGCGAGAGACAGTCTATCCCCCGCTACTCAACACAATCATGCCGGCCTGCTGTTTAGCTTCTTCACATTACGCCTAAAGGACCCAGGATCATAGGAGGGAGGGAACACGGTAGCTGGCAATCTGTTCCACAGCTTGATGGTGTGGCAAAAATACGAATTTGCGAACCTCTTGGTTCGGGCCAGGGTAGTAGACACCACGAAGCTGTGGCTCCGCAAGCCAGTACGCGTGGTTCTGGTATGGAAGGGAGAGGATGGGATAAGATCAAACAATTCTTCAGAGCATTCGCCATGATACAGACGGTAGAACACGCTAAGCGAGGAAATATCCCTACGCAGCTGTAGCGGCTCCAGGCTGTTACTCACGTCTGCATCATTCACAATGCGGATGTCCCGCCGCAGCAACCCATCCAAGGCATCGTTACGGAACCGTCCCAGAGGTG
Organism: Laothoe populi; assembly: GCA_905220505.1. Classification (NCBI taxonomy): domain Eukaryota; kingdom Metazoa; phylum Arthropoda; class Insecta; order Lepidoptera; family Sphingidae; genus Laothoe; species Laothoe populi. The sequence goes on from HG992172.1 coordinate 13,179,962, forward strand.
CGAGCAGTATTCCATTCCCGGCCGCACCTGCGCTTTATATAAGCGGTAAAGCTGACCGGGCGTGAAAAACCGCCGCAACCTGTTCAAGATTCCGACCCTGCGTAAAGTGGCGGATATTACGCCCTCGATGTGACTCCTTGGATTAAGATCGCAGCGGATATCCATACCTAGGACACTAAGGTCATTCCGCATAGCGAGTGGAACACCCTGAAGAACGGGGATGGGAGAAAGCGGAGACTTCTTGCATGAGAACGCGCACACCTGGGTTTTCTTGGCATTAAACTCAACCCGATTCCTGGTACCCCATGATGAGATGAGATCCAAGGTTGAGATGAGGCTGATTGAGCTCAATGACAAGATCCTCGCTCCTCCTAAGTCTTCAAAGGCCGATTTTCGATCCACTGCGCGTCGTCGACGTTCGTCTCAGGCCCATATCCTCGTTTCTGTCCCGACATATGATATATTTCTTTCACGGCAACCAAGTCCATCACATGTTGTATGCGCTCTATTGTTTGTCGCCCATTCATTACCACGTTCACGGTCCATTTGACCCCTTCTAGAAAATAAATTCTAGCAGCGCAAAACTTCCGATTTTGTCAAAATTGGAAATGTACCACGAAGTTCGCTTTAGCAGAACTTAAGGCTGAACAACACCAAATGTTATGAGAATGTCATTCATTGCCTTATAACTATGATCTAGGTCTCCGTGAAATCTATGAAGACGTTCTAATATAGCTCTGCAGCTCTTCTGGCAATCTTAGTCCAGCATGTTGGGTCATTTCTCCTGGCCGCCCGTACCGTCCTCGTCGGGCATATGAGATGCGCAAATGGTTACTGAGCTGCTCGAGTGAGTTATCATCACGATGACACCCCTTGGTGCTTGGTACCCGGGGCGGACCGCCCCCACCGCCCCCCCCTTACGCCGCCACTGGGTATTAGCAGCTATAGCCTAGTTGGTTGTGGTACGGACTGTCAAGACGAAAGTCGTATGTTCGAAACCCAAATGGCATACACCTCTGACTTTTCTAAGTTACGTGTGTATTAAATATTAATTATCGCTTGCTTTAACGGTGAAGGTAAACATCGTGAGGAAACCTGCATACCTGAGAATTTCGAAGGTATGTGAAGTCTACCAATCTCTCATCAGTAGAGGAGGCCCGTTTCCAGCAGCGGGACAATGTTTAATACAAGGCTAGTATTATTATTTTTCAGGAGAATTGGTACAGAAACGTCAGTATGTAAAGATCGGCTTCCAATTCTTTGTCAGTAGGTTTCTTTCATCATTGGTCAAATGCCTCGTCGGTCAACGCTCTATAGTGCCAATGTAGATGAAAGATAGAACAAATCTATTTTATGTAGACGTGCTTTAAACCTAACTTTTTGTTGCTCATTTTATGTTCTTGTAACAATGTCATCTAAAGTATTGATCAAAGAGTTATTATTTTTTTACTTACTTCTTTTTTCTAGTTTATGTTAAATAAAAAATCACATACTTTAAACACCAGTAAAATGAAGTTTCAAGGACTGAAACAATGATCCGCGAGCTTGGTAGTGCGAGCCAAAAAAGCAGCCAACCTGTTCTTGAAGAGTTTCGTGGTATTTTTCTAATCCTTATAACTTCGTTCTGGATAATACTAGAGAGCCCAAACTCTCAACTGTAATTAGCAGACTTATAAAACACATTAAGTTACATTTATCTAGCTTCGAATACCTCAATACGATAGGTAACGGCATTGCAGAAGTCTATGGGCGGCGGTGTCTACTAACCTTGAGGTGACCCGTCTGTTCGTATGCCTATCTAGGCAGTAACAAAAATACGTTTATATCGTCACTGTCTGATTCACTCACTAACCTGAATGACCGTCATATCATTAAAGCCAGTCATATAATTTTTTCTCGTGGAAAATCCATCTCACCTACCTTATCCAATTGGGGAACGGATCAAAATACTACCTAAATCCCCACAAAAGCAAAAATTTGGCGAAAAATGGGTGTACTGGTTACACCTCAGCCTACCCCTTCGGTGATTACAGGCATCAGGTTATATGTATGTACATTTACTATACTCTTACAAAACATTATAATTGACGGTAGAAATCTCATTCAAAGCTTTGCACGAATGTCAACCACATAGCTAGTGGTGCGGCGTAATCAAACCCCAGCCCCAATAGACTCGTAGAAAGAGTGCCGCGGTGAGTCTCTCAAACGAACCTACAAAACACTTTCTACGAATCAAAAACGGTAGCCGTCAAACGCATTCGGAGGAGGCGAGAACGGTGCGACGACTTTCAGAATTTGAAAATGTTACCTACTTTACATATGGGTATGGAATCTTTGTGGTCTAAATAATATTGTACATTAACAGTCGTCAAAAAGAAGAATGATTTAAATTTTACATTTTTTTTTTATCTTTGTCTAGGGCTACACTTAGTCCTATTGCCGTGACAGGATAAAAAAATGTTAAGCACCAGATGGTTAACACATTGTTGTCCAGGTAGAGTATCAAGTAGCGAGAGACAACTATCCTATTCGACACAAGTCAATGCCAGCTGAGTAGCTTTTTCACGCTAAGCTTAAAGGAATATATTTATTTTTTCTTAGGGAAATAACACCTTGCTCTACACAATTTTTATCAATCACACAGTTGAATTACTATTGATTAATTTGTAACTTGTTTAAGTTATCGAACTATTTTAAGTATTTTTTAGAGAAAGATAAACATTGTCTTTAATCAAATTAGATTGTATGGAAACCAAACTAAAAGCACTTTGTTACTAAAACATTCAAATTTAAAATAACTAAAATCAAGTACTGGCTATTATTTACGCACTCACCTTACCGTTTCTCTCCTACCCCATCCCACCCTAGACGCTTTCCAATTTACTTAAAACAACCTGAACGACGCGACACCGCGGCTCGTCATTGTTGCGTCACTGTCGCCCGTCACGCCTACAATAACAGCACTTGCGATCTATTGAGCGTGCAATCACTGGATGTAGGTTTTTGTCGTGGTTTAATTGTCTGTCTACAGACAAAGAGCAACAACATATAGTCTATGTACATATAGAGGCTATTTTCTCGTACATTAAATGGAAGGGGTGTCTTCAATATGCGTTTAACGATTTAGGTCCCACGATGAAATGTTCTTAATGGCCAAAAGGCTAAGAGTATTTCCGTTAAGAGCTTTTTTAATTTATCGTAATATTTATTAATTAAGCTACTAGGCATTTCACATGGGATATGTTTGAAATTTAACGGTGTTTTGAAACGCTCACTGGTCTACGAAGCTCCAAGTAAGTGGTCTTGGGATCAGGCTCATATAAGCAGAATAACTTTTATACATAATTTGCATCAGTACAACAATAAAAAAAAATACACGTCGAATTGAGAACCTCCTCCTTTTTTTTAATTCGGTTAATGAATCGAAAAATGACAATATTAATTTGACGTGTAATGCAAAGTTTAGAGCAATATGTACACTTGTTTCAAAAGGGATAAGTTAGGATATATAGCATTTTTCATGTTTATTATTTATCTTATTTATAAGTATTTGTTTTACTATATTTCTGATCAAATAACATTAAATGCACACTATTATTTACACTAGAACTATACATTGCACTTCCGCAAATATATAGTGTCAAAAAAAAGAACTGATTTTACAGCAGAGGCAAAAAACTTTTTTTTGTTGTTAAATAATTCGCTAAATGTATGACATGCTTATAATGATATAACGCTATTAAGACCTATATAATAACAGGCAAATAATCCCGGAAACAGATGCGACCGGATACAGGATCGCGATCATTTTAACAAAAAAAAATATATTTTTTTTTGACATGGAACGTATTGCAATATCACCAACGATATATAGTTATACAATATTTATGAAATTAAACTTGAGTACAACTCAAGTTCGAAAGGGACCTCAAATATTTCACCTATACTGGCACCGAATACAAATTGACCTGTCTACCGTATAATTTATATCAGAAATAATGTCATTCTTTCTGTGTTGATTGTTATTTTTTTGTTTAACATACACTTTCATGTTTCAGTTATTATTAGAATTAAAACAATGAACCTCATTGGACGGGGAAATTTAATACAACTAAAAACTTGTCAAACTCTAACTTTTCTCATTTTATAATTGTTGAAAATGTGTTTTAAAATGCTATTATCTCAACATCATTTCTCTTACCAGGTACAAAAAACCAAAGATGCAGCCGTTCCAGTCTACTACCAGACCCGAGGGTCCGCGGGAGTCGTCTCCAGAGCGCGCCAAGTCTCCAGACACACCGACGGCGCCTGTCCTCAACTTCTCAATCGCCAAACTCATGGAACCCGATAGAAAGAAGTCTGTCTCACCTGAAATCCCACCGCCTCCAGGCTTCTTATCTTATGGAGCACACCTCCTAGATTCTGCCTTCAAGCAGTACATACCAGCGACTCGAAGGCAATTAGTCTCCCACTACCCTCTTCTATATTATGGCCCAGATTTAGTATCATTGACATACGCACACCAACTGCATCTTCCCCGGCCGCCACCAGCTCCATCACCAGTCCAAAGACAGCCAAGTCCTCGCCCACCAGCAGCTGAACACGCCGTCTCCTCTACTACAGGTCCTACACCGTCTCCAGCGAAAAATAAGAGCTTCGCATGTGGCGATTGTGGTAAAGTTTTCAACGCTCACTATAATTTGACCAGGCACATGCCAGTCCACACGGGAGCCAGACCTTTTGTGTGCAAGATTTGTGGGAAAGGATTCCGTCAAGCATCTACTTTGTGTAGGCATAAGATTATCCACACTTCAGAAAAACCTCATAAATGTTTGACGTGTGGTAAAGCGTTTAACCGATCCTCGACCTTGAATACACACGCCAGGATCCATGCTGGGTACAAACCCTTTGTCTGCGAGTTTTGTGGCAAAGGTTTCCACCAGAAAGGGAATTACAAGAATCACCGACTGACCCACAGTGGAGAGAAGGCCTATAAATGCAACATTTGTAACAAAGCTTTCCACCAGGTTTATAACCTAACGTTTCACATGCACACACACAATGAAAGGAAACCCTTCACTTGCAGTATTTGCGCTAAAGGTTTCTGCAGGAATTTCGACTTGAAGAAGCATACCAGAAAATTACACATGGGTGGTTCGAATAACGACTCTTCTCTCGATACCCAAGACGAATCAACTCAGGAGGCTTCCACCAGCCCAGGGGAGGAGGCTAGCAGGGTGGCATTCAGGCCTTTCCTGGGTGCTACGTACCCTAGGATCCTTGACCCTGCGCGTATGACGGCGCCTAATACGTTCTTTTCGAAGCTATTGTGACCAACGGGTTTTAATAGCTACGATGAAAATAACGGATGAATTGATGTGGGATTTGATGTAGAAAACACATATTTTGTTTAAGTAATTCTGTAATTAATTAATTAATTGTATTCATGTAATTTGTAAATAATTTCAATATCCTTGACAAGATACATTATTAATAGTTTGTACATATTCTATTTCCTTTAAACTTAGTATTGTATCATCCCTTTGAGAAACTATCTACTTTTCGATGTTTAAAATTTCACAATAATTGTACTGACTGCCTTGGTGGCGCAGTTGTAATTGCGCATGCATTAGGACTGCTGTGATGAGGTCTCGGGTTCGATTCCCGGGGTGGGGTGAAAAGATATTGTTTTTTTTTATTTAGAAATACTCAGTATCAGCCCGAAGTCTGGAATTGGGCACGGTATCACACTATCACATTGTGGAACCGTAATGAATTCGGCGAAATGTGGTTGTACTGGTTACACCTCTGCTAAGCCCTTCGGGAATTACAGGAGTGAGTGTATATGTATGTACAATAATTGTACATGCATAATGACCTTATTAACATTATCTATGCGATGAATTCGAATCTAATATAAGTTGAGTCGCAGAATGACATTGTCAAATTGTAATTAAAATATAAGAACTCTATGTAGAACATTTGTCTGTTTCTGTGTTCCACTGTTATTCATACTGCGAGTTGAAAAGTTCAAACATATCATTGTGAATATAATGTATATATTAATGTAGTTTACAATGATTATTGTAAAAATAATGTAAATAAAATATAAATTGAGCTTAGCACAAGACACGTATCCAAATCAAATACCCAATAGAAAAAAGTTAACTTGCATAAAGTAAGTTAAGCACATTACGCCCAAATACTCAATACGCAGTTGAGTAGCGTTTGAGTATTTGAACGATAGTCTTATATCTGTAATATATTAGAAACGTCAATCAGAAAAGTTTTGAAGAATGCTTTTGGCTTCTATGCAAAGTAATATATACAAAACTATGTAAAGTAATTTTCACTATGACATAACAAAATCAGCCTGATATTTTAAATGTTAATAAAAAGGATTTTAAAGAGACAGTGTAGATAATTTTGTGTATAAATATGGTAGCCCACTTACAGAAAACCGAGGTGAATTGACAGCTTTTTTAACTTACCGGCAAAGTGACTACACAATGCCTGTTAATTACAGTGTCATCGAGACCTATCTCAACGGCATTGTTGAGGGCATCTCTGGACATGCTAGAGCATCTAGATTATCTCTCTCAATTTGACCTAAATGCCGGTCTGCTCAATTGCTTCAAGCTTCGCTTGCTGATTTCCCGAGTCCTAAATTCCCTTCTCAAATATTTACAACTCACCCATGACTCTGCTGGCAGGAATTCAAGACCAGTGGAAATTATGTCCACCTTCCTTGGCGGTCTCTGTTGTAAATAGAAGTAAAGGTGCATGAAGTATTATTAGTGCCCGTGGTATTTGATATAATAATTGTTATAGTTTGCTCTGTAGTGAAATGTATTTTCAATTCTAACTTAGGCTTATGCAATATCTCCTTTTGTTAATAAGTGTAAATTAATATTATAATGTATAGTTTATAAAAGAGAAAATTGAGTGTAAATCGTGATATAAATATTATATGAAAATGTGCGTTTGTCTTTTATTTTATCAGCATTTGGAATAATTTATCATATACTAAATAAGTAATTAATTATGGTAACAAGTTAACATCAAAACCATTTTTGAATTAAGCACAATTGAGGACCTATGTGATGCAGTGGGCTGTGAAACAAGAGATCAGGGGTCCAATTCCCACATCGAGAGATATGTTAGACTGACCCACAAGCATTTGTTTCTTGGTGTTATGTAACCGAAAGTCTCTTGTAGTCCCTAATACTCACGACACAAGACTCGTATATTATATCAATTGGGAATTCGTAATTCCCGCATCAGGAAAAATATTCGTTTCGAATCAAATGTGAATATAAACATCTAATGGGGATCAGACATATTGAAAGTGATCAAAAATCAATCTTACTACTATGTTTTAAAGTCCCTTACAACGTTACTCTAAAAAATCAAGCTGGCATATTAAAAGGCGTACCGTGGCCGGTGTGAATGCGCCGTTAGTTGTCGAAGTGCACGCCCGCAGCGTATTGTGTGAAGTAGACGTCAAATTATAACCTTCACTAGCCCTTAAACATCGCTGCGGTTTAAAACATTTGGTACAATATATAAAGTTGGATAGAAAATGAAAAGAATAATGGAGTTAGATGACATAGGAGGGATATTATTTATTTATAGGCTTAGAATAGATCAAATGGAAGAGAGTAAGGAAGCAGGTGGACATTGTAGCCCTGCTATATGTCACTAAAGTAAGTAAAGTCCCGAGATCAAATTACTCAGAGACGGGTACTAAATGTGCCCCTCATAATATATATTTTTTAATCACATGCGTTAGGTATACCTAATACAATTAAAGCTGAACACAACGTTAGACATCTGTAACACTAATTATCTCTCTCTCTCACACACACACTTTCTCTCACTCTATTATAAAGAATTCGCTTAAAAGTTCTATTGTTTTATACAGATTGTAGGCGACAGGTAGAACCGCAATGTACTGCTATATTGTGGTTCAATTAAAGACTTATTTGTAGGTTATGTAATCAATAATTAATTAATTCTAAATGTTTAAGCAAACTACCAAACTAGGCGGAGCTATATTTTTGTAGTAATTAATTAAAAATGCTAGCCCGGGTTTATACATTGTCTCACAGCTGGGCACGGACCTCCTCTACTAATGAGTGGGGTTAGGCCTTAATCCACCACGCTGGCCTAATGCGTGTTGGTAGACTACACTGTACCTTTGAAATTCGTATGTGAATTGTCAGGTATGCAGGTTTCGTCACGATGTTTCCTTCACGATTAAACAAGTGCTAAGTAACAATGAATATACACGTAACTTTAGAAAAGTCAGAGGTGTATACCATTTGGGCTGGTTTCGAACATACGACTTTCGTCTCTAAAGTCCGTACCACTACCAACTAGACTATCGCTGCTACATATATAGTACATATACACTCACACCTGTAATCCCCGAAGGGGTGGGCAGAGGTGTAACTAGTACACCCACTTTTCGCCAAATTTCGGTCCCATGATGTGATAGGGCGAGCCTATCGCCATACCGGGCACAGATTTCAGACTCCGGGCTAATACTGGGAATTTCTGGATAGAAAAACCCAACATCACTTTACCTGACCCGGGGATCGAACCCGAGACCTCAGCATAGCAGTCGTAAACGCATGCGCAATTACAACTGCGCCACCGAGGCAGTCATATTATATATAGTAATTTATTAATAGTATGTTTGACATAAAGATGTTTAGTTATTAGTAGTAAATCTCAAAAAAACTATCCCCACATCGCTTGGTTTCCTTCCATTTATCCCCTAGTGATTGATCAGAAAGTTTTAAACGTTGACTTGTGTGTCCAACGTTACCAACACTAAGCCATTTTGTTGCTCTAGAAATGGCCCACGAAATGTTTAAAACCCCACCGTGCACAATCACAAAGTCAACGCATGTAACCCGAGCTCTTGGCGCGTAATTACGATGCATTATGTTCGCCAAATAATAGTTTTGATAAAATAATATCGCACTGCGCTTTTGTGGCGCGCGCGTATTGTAGTCACTTCCGGTGACACGACCCGGCGGCTGCGAGCAACCGTCGCGACAATCAAATCTTAATCAACGATAAACAATAGGCTTAAACAACTTGATAAATTAACCGTAAATCTAAATATGGTAAACAATCTACCTTTTGGAAGAGATCGTTAAGTATGGGGTGAAAAGAAATTTGGGAACAAACCTTTTAAGGTCATATTTTATACCAAAGGTTGGTTAAGCATGATCCTAAAACAAAGAAATATGGATTGTGAAAGGGAGGATTTCAGCGATCGGAAATCCCACTCTATAAACACAACAGCAAGATTTGTTCTGTGAGACAGTGGATCCATTCGTCGTGTAGACAAACCTTCCTACAAGAAGCTCTACTTCTTATTACGTAACGTAGTTTTAAATTATTTTAGAAGTAAAAACAAAATAATTTATAAAAGAGATTATAAAATAAAGATATAACTTTCCACCCGCGGGATCCTAGTGAAAGTTGCGTCTTTAATGAAATAAATAACATAATACTTTTATATTGGATTATATGTGTTTTTAAAGTCACACACGGTGTACATAAGAGCTTATTTTTTTTTTTATCGTGGCTCGGCAAAGTGACCACACTGCACCTGATGGTAAGTGCAGTGTCGTCCAGTTATAGTATCAAGTAGCGAGTGATAATCTATCCCTCGCTACTCAATACAATCATGCCGGCCTGCTGTGTAGCTTCTTCACACTACGCCTAAAGGACCCAGGATCATAGGAAGGAGGGAACACGGTAGCTGGCAAACTGTTCCACAGTTTGATGGTGCGGCAAAAGTACGAATTTGCGAACCTCTTAGTTCGGGCCGGGGTAGTAGACACCACAAAGCTGTGGCTTCGCAATCCAGTACGCGCGGTTCTGGACGCTTATATAGCTACGCTTATATAGAAAGCACAAAAAAATTACGTCTTGTTGTCGTGTATCATCTTGACAAAAGCAAAGTCGTGGTTTCTGATCTGCACATGTCACGTGGAATGACGACTATAGAGAGATGATGCCAATATATCCAGCTGCGAATGTCACTTGGATATGATGGCGAATGACAACATGGCGTATTTGGTGGTAATATCACACATATTGTCATTTTTTTTATCCTGGCACGGCTAACTGATCAATTTAGTAAATTTTTTTAATAATAATAATAATAAATCTTTATTTATACAATGTTTGAAATATAGTAATAGATTTACAGTATTATGGTTTAGATTTACAAACATTGTCTAAGTTTTAACCACATTGGGTACCGTGATCCCCACACTAAGCTAGGCTTGTATCGTGGGAAATCACTATCCAAGTTGACAAGTTGAGACAGGTAAAGACGAGATGCGATTATACAAAACAGAAAAATCAAATTATAAATTTTTAAATAGTAACGGTAAGTGTGTATGTGTGTGTGTGTTATGAATGGGCGCGCGTGTGTGTGTGTGTGTGTGTGTGTGTGTGTGTTGTGTGTGCATGTATTATGTGTTTTTAAGTGAACCCTCTCAGTAGATCTTCAATTTCATGGTAGTTCAGCTTACCTAGCCATTTTTCCACTTTGATTGGGCTTCCTTTACTGAACAGTTAAAAACATCTTTTGTTGACTTTATTATATAGTACAGGGTGGAGATAGCAGCCAAATCTTTTGCCCAATGAACTGTTGACTTTATGTCGGGGAAGAGCGAATATCCTTTTTGGGAAATTTTAACAATGTCCCTCCTCGTTCTCAGCGTACGGTGAATACGAAGTATGACACGTAGAATAAAAAGCCCACGTACGCTGAGCAGGTTTGCATCAGAGTAAACCATTGTCGTAGGATATCTAACGGGTTTCTTTAGCATTACTTTAATTATGGCTCGTTGTGCTCTTTCTAATATCAACATATTCGTTAGGCCAGATCCACCCCGTACCGAAATGCAATAGGATATTATTTATTCATTTATTTATTTTATTTATTCTTTATTGTACACTTAAGATTAAAAAATAAAGAAAGATTACATTTATATATTAAAAGTACAAATGGCGGTCTTATCGCTCTAGGCAATTTCTTACAGACAGAGATATTACCGACTGACAAAGCGCTATATAGACATATCTCAACAAACAAAACTCTCCAACTGACCGTAGGTTCTTAAGGACGTATATAAGTTTTCAATAATATGGTCTTTAAATGACTCCGAGGTATTTTATTATTTGATTATTGGCGTTTTACTTAATCTTGGGCAACAACAAAACTCTGAGTTACTACAGTTGTGCACTCTAATATCTAAATGTAATGGTGGTGGGGTTGTCGCAGTTTTGTGGAAACATAGTTTTCGCCGTGTTTAATGTTAACAAGTTGTCCCGCAACCAGACAGCAACTTTTCTGAGACCTGCTTCCAAATTCATACGTGCTTGTGTAGCCATGGAAAAGGATTACTGTATCGTCAGCATAACAAATTATGTTTGTACTTGTCATTTCCAGCGTTGATAGGTCGTTAATATATAACAGAAACAAGGATGGCCCCAATATGCTTCCTTGTGGCACTCCGTAGTTTACTGGATTAGAAACACTTTCGTACTGGTCGACTTTGACCCGTTGTGTGCGCCCTGATAAATAACTCTTAAACCAGTCATTCGCTTGACCACGGATCCCCAACAACTCCAGTTTACGAAGCAGAATTGGCACAGACACGGTATCAAATGCCTTAGCAAGGTCTAGGAATACCCCTTGGAATTGGTTGGTAATCGCAGTTTCGGTCAGCTAGAGTATCAATTAGCGAGAGACACCTATACTGGTCGACACAATCAAGCCGGCCTGTTGAATAACTCCTCACTCTAAGCCTAAAGGACCCAGGATCATAGGACGGAGGGAACACGGTAGCTGGCAAACTGTCCGTGACTCCCGAGCTGGGGTAGAAGATACCGCTAAGTTGTGACCCCGCAAGCCAGTGGTTCTGGTGTGGAAGGGAGAGGATAGAATAGAAATGTGTATATGCTTCGTACGAATTCATTCAGTTTTAAGCAATATAATTTGTCAAATTTTTATTGTGACAAAACTTTAAGTTAAAAGTATGTATACACAAAATAAAACTAAAATATCTTATAACGGACGAATAATTGAATCTATTCCCTGTTTTACTTCTAAAACAACATATACAAAAACACTGAGTTACTTTACGCAAAAGAGTAACAAACAAAACAATTGAATACAACATAAAAATTCAACAACTCAGTAACATGATTAAGTATTGTTTCCGTTTATAAACAATAATGCAGGGATCAAGCGGCGATGTTGATGCGAGAGGACAGGAGGGCAGAGGGCAGAGGACGGGAGGGCAGAGGGTCGTTCACGAGGAGCATATTGGCGCGGTTTTTTGTTGCTCCGACGAGCCAGAGGGAAGATACAATAAACTCCGAGAATTGCAGAGTGGGCAAAGAATATTTAAACATATAGATACGTTTATTCGTGTGTGGAAATAATGGTAATAATTTGGGCGTTATCTTATTTGTTTATAAGATGCGAATATTTAATAAATAAATTGAGAAAAACTATGTCAATACGTTGATTACGATGTAATAAAAATGTTTTAAATCCATGTGGTACTCGGTACTCCTTAAACAATAAACGTTTATATCTATATGAAACATCTTACCTAAAATCCATTGTGAACGAAATATGATCTCTCGAAAAATCTTGGAATTTTGATCTCTGGGTGAATGACCTGTCGCTAAATTAATTAAATTGAAAAACAATAAAACCAACAGTCACACCGTCAAAAATTGACAAATATGATCTCCGAGAATGTTGATCTCCTGAAATCTTCATCGGATATAAATTCTGATCTCTAGCATAATTTTCTAATTGAAAACTCCAAAACATATTGCGATTGCCCGACCTAGCAATCGAACCTTACTGAGTTTTCATGTAGAGCTACCATAAGACCTATAAGGGCATAAAAACTGCACTACAACATGATTTATAAACCAATTTTTTTTTGTGGAAATCCTAAAAGAATTGTTCGCATCTGGTTTATTTTTCATTCTTTGCACTAACAACTTACCATCCCGCACTCGTGTTTTATGATTTGTTTAGCGGAGAGTATTAGAGTTCATTGGTTCTGTAGTTATTAATCGTTACATGCGGGGTCACTAAGGAACCCTAATAACGGGGGCTTGTGTATCTTTTATTAATAGCTGTAAATATGTGGTTAAGCTATTAGTTATTAAGTAGTTTTAATGTTAGAGGATTTATTTTGTTTATATTAACCTGGAATACTTAAAGAGATCTATACATTATAATAAAAAGTGTGTTATGAAACATTTCTTTGATTTTGTAAGTGGAAAGAGTAATGTTATACAAAATAATGCTGTAACCGGGCTGCCTCTACTAATGAGAGGGGTTAGGCCTTAGTCCATCACGCTGGCCTACTGTGGTTTGGAAGACTGCACATACCTTTGAAATACTTATAAGAATCTTCAGGTTTCTTTACGACGTTTTCCTTCGGCTGGGCACGGGCCTCTTCTACTAATGAGAGGGGTTAGGCCTTAGTCCACCACGCTGGAAAAATAAATAATAGAGTAAAATAAATATTCTTACGAAGATGTCTAATGATGAAGTGCAGTGCCGTCCAGATAGAGTATCAAGTAGCGAGAGTCAACTATCCCAACTATTGTTTGCATTATATGAACCAATACAAACCAATCGCAATGTGTTCAAGTAAAAATTTACACCTTTCTGTTATAAAGATCGAAGTATTGGTGGTGTCTATTTAGGTATTTATTTCGGGCCTCATACTGAAGTGGAATTATATTTAACCCAACAAACTACAGACATGTAGTATACAGTAACACCGTGAGATAGAGCAGATGTTACAGAAAACTCAACAAAACGGGAAATTTCCACGTAAACCACAAAAGAATTAGTTCAGATCAGTGTATTGTATGGACTTTGTACAATATGATGTAAGCCTATTAGTGTATAACAACCTATTATTGCGTTGATTCGGGGTTTCAAAGTTTGTCGGAGGAGTAGTCGAGACTATCAAAATCAAATATTTATTGAATCCATGAAATGTTATACATTACTTAGATTCGGTAATTTTTTTCACCCTACTGCCAGTTCTGAATGCCTTTTCACTAGCCGGCTAGGCAAGAAACTCTAACTATATCCAACTCTATCCCGCACACACCACTGTTACTCCTGAAAGCCAACATCGACAATGGCACGCATTTTTCTAGACTGGTATTTACAAACAAGACATTACTTCGCCTCAAGCAATTACTTAAGCAAGTAATTTCGTTACTCAAGCATCGGACATCGCTGCTAATGCATTGCATAGCAATCTTACGTGAAACGATTCTTATTTGGTTAAGAACTATATCTATAAAACTATTATTAACTATATTCTTAACTATAAAACAGACGAGGTTAAAAATTCTAACTGCCTCGGTGACTGCTGTGCCGTAGTCTCGGGTTCGATCGCAGGGTTTGAAAAATAGTAATATTGGGGTTTTATGACGAATTACTCAGTATTATTGAAGTGGTAGAGCCACGCTGTAGACATATTTGTCTATAGCATGAATGGGCCGGCTCGACGGGGGTAGTACCACTGTCTCACAGAAAACCAACGTAAAGTGACAGTTTACTGACGCGTTTCGTATGGTAAGTGAGATATCCGGAGGCCCAGATTCTCCCTTCCCTTCCCTAATCCCTATTTCTGTCCTATAAGGTTGACAGCGCATACATGATACTTTCGGTATTATGGATGTTCATGTGCGGTGGAGATCACTTAGCATCAGATGACCCACTGGCTCGTTTGTCGGACTATACTATATAAAAAAAAGTATTAGCCCAGAGTCTGGAATTGAACCCGATATGGCGATATGCTGGCCCGACGATCAGGCGACGGCAATAAGCTTGGCAAAATATAGATGTACTAGTTACACATCTGTCTACCCATTCGGGCATTACAGTGAGTGCGTATGTATTGAAAATTGTCGACTTCTCTTTACAGCCAAGCGGGAGACAATACAATAAACCTCAAGCTTATGCCTTAGGTTCTTATGAATATATCCATCCAGACGTAAAGCACATGGATCAATGTTACCAAGTAACTCAGTTCCAAGTATACCTGCCGACATTCTTTATAATAATTATTACTGGTATATAGTATTTTTTTATTATTTATATAGAGTATTAATTATCTATGTAGTGTTTTTATTTTTTTCTTTAGCGGAGGCCTATGTTCAGCAGTCGACGTCCAAAGGCTGAAGAAAAAGAAGTAGTGTTTTTATATTTAGAACGCTGGCCTGATTAGCGGTCTTCAGTGTTCATAAACACCCGAATCCAAGGGTTTGTTACAGACCTTAATGGAATATCATGTAGGTAACTAAGGAAGAATAATATATAGAGAACTAGCTGTTGCTCGCGGCTCCACCTGCGTGGAGGTTATATTCAGGAGCAGAAGTATACAATCCAAGGAGTTGTCTTCTGCACTGAGGCACCTGTAGCAATTGTCCAGCCTCTCAGGTGTTGTGCCTGAATCTTGAGATTGCATCTAAAGAATATCCCATAAGTTTAACCTCACTTTGCCCCTTTTAGGGATGATTTTTCAAAAACGTTGAAACACGTATTTCTTTATTTCCTATCAAAAGCCTAAATATATATAATAATTTACAGATCCCTAAGTCGAGGAATTATGGATTTCCCATACAAATTTTGAACTCCTATTTGACCCCTTTCAAGGTTGTTTTTTTTTGAGAAAAAAGATAGCCTATTTCCTTCTCCAGGATATAATCAATCCCCTTACCAAATTTCATTACAATCCGTTCAGCCGTTTAGTCGTGAAGAGGTAACAAACAAACAAATAAACAAACAAACAGAGTTACTTTCGCATTTATAGTATTAGTATGGATTACTTTTGTTATTATTTATTATCTTTTACGGGATTGAAATATGCTGATATAACGACAGTTTTAAGTTAAGCAGTTATTTTCATGGCAGTTTTGCCACTTTGAGACGGAAAGAAGCTCGGCGTACCGTGGCTGCTCTACCTACCTCTACAGTGAGACAGGCGTGGCCGTGAGTGATGTTTATATACTTTTTTATAATTCAGCATTTTTGACACGATCTAATAAACAATTACTTCATAACAATCAATCAAGTAGCTCCAAGAATAAGCTCTATATTGGCCACTATTACAATTTACCAAAAAAAGTCCGGAAGCTCGCCCCTGCCACCGGATTACGTGAAGATTATCTATTTCATTGTACAACAGTGGCGGGTGTGTCGGTCTGTGTGTTGTCCCAATTGTTAATGTCTGTTTGTGGGTGTCAGCACATTATTGCAAGATTGTAAGCATTAAAGAGAAGCTCCGTATTTTGCTAAATGTTTATGAATTTATTTTTACTCGTCTAAAATTTACGGTAGGCAGCGGTTGCTGTGCCCTGGCATTGCAGAAGTCTATGGGCGGCGGTGTCTACTTACCATCAGGTGGCCCGTCTGCTCGTCTGTCTATCAGGGCAGTAAAAAAAGTCCAATGATAGGACCCATTAAGTAACTTCATTAGTGCTTTACGTCTGGCTTCCCCAGACGTAAATGTCCTAAAGTCAGATGTTAAAGCGGAGTAAATTATTGAACTAAATAGGTTTTTACTTCATTATTTTTCTCTGCTATGGAGGGAAGTGGACAATTAGTATTTCCAACTCCTCCCTATATTTCTATTTGATTCATTTCGTTAAGCATTTCCAGACATTTCTATTTCGAAGGTATTTGAAGTCTACTGACTAAGGCTACTAAGGCCTAACCTAGTAGAGGAGGCCCAGCAGTGGGACAATGTTTAATATAAGGCTAGTATTATTAATTTTTAAACTAATAAACCATATTATAAATAATATTTATTACGTATAGGACTAACCCTTAAAAGACACAAGTCGGCGATGTAAAGCCTCGTCCAGACCGGAACCTGCGCCGTTGTACAACCACACTTCACACCGCCCGCGCTTTGTACTCACAATACTACTGATTAGAGTTCCTTGAGCAACGCTTTAGAGATTAAAAGTGACTATTATTTCAAGAGATTCGTTGCAGATGCTGTACATCTGTAACGACTAAGGACAGACACAAATTTAAATTTTGTTTCACTGCTTTTGACGTGTAACATCTTTACTATCGTTTTCTGGGAGTGATTTCATGAAAAGGGACGGAAGTGTGTAACAGGAAGTGCGGAAGCGCGCGCTATTTTTAAGTGAAATTAACGCCAAAAATTTGCCGCAACGAAGTATTTTGTTTTATTGTTTACATACCTAACAATTGTCAAAACATCCAAGTGTTTTTTTTATATTTTAGTAAATAACAATTTTATTACCAAGATGAGATGTTAGAACTCAAATATTAGACATCATATGCAAGTACTGTAAGGCTCGTTCGTTTTTTTGTTGTTCTCTAAGTTTTGGTTGATACATAAAATTGATTTTATAATTGTATCATGTTTTATTTATTTAAGATGCATAACAGATTACAATCATAACAGTTCACAATATTAAAATTAAGAAATCTAGGACTAGATAGTAATCAAAAACATGAATCCTTACAAGTTATAATATTAATGTTAATGTGCGAACTAAGATACTAAGTTTAATAACAAGAATAAATAAAAACAGGGGTATCTAAGAAAACAATAATAAAAATTTGGAATAAAAAATTAAAAAGAAAAAAAAAATTAAATAAGAAATTCAAAATAAGACCCTTACTTATTGAAATTAAACATTAGGTTTCTTATACATCTAGAGAAAGATTCAGATCTGTCATTCTTATGTTTTATTATCAAATCGTTATAGGAACGACACATACGGATAATAGGATTGTAATATGAGGTATTGTTTGAGGTATGTTAGTCATCTTACCAGCTGGGCACGGGTATCCTATACTAATGAAAGAGGTTAGGCCTTATTCCAATATGCCTAATACTGGTAGACGTTAGAAGAATAACATACTGATAATCAAATTAATATTTTTAAATTTAGAACGAAATCTTCGTGTAACGGAACCCACTGATTAAAAACTGTTTCGCACCATTAGAAAGGTAACGTGTTAATTCCACAATGGTGGATAACTAGCCGGCCGTAAATCGTATTATATTAGTTTTTGCTTAACATCTCATTCATGAGATAACGAAACGTGTGCGAAAGAGAGAGATATATGCGTATGTTATATAACATTTAGTGTAGAAAAAGAATGACAAGTCCAGGCTTAGTGTGAAGCGTATGCCGAAGATTTCAATTGAGATAAATTATCTATTGAAGCGCTTTACCTCATTGCTAGCAGTACATAGCTGTTGACTGCCTCCGTGGCGAGCAGCCGGCTGTAAAACGAGAGGCCGTGGGTTCAATTCCCGCACCGAGACAAATGTTTGAGTGACAGAAAGATATTTGTTTCGTGTCTGGGTGTTGTGGGACCGTAGTTTCTCGTAGTTGTTGATACCCACGATACAGGTTTTACCTAGTGTGGGGTCAGAACTATATGTGTAACTGTTGGGTGTATTTCTCATTTATTTTATCAAGCTGAGAAAATGATTGGGTTCTAATCCTAGGTCATGCAATCATAATTTGTGCTTGAGTTTTGAATTTGATTCAATAGATATGAGTTGCCAGATTTTAATTTTTTGAGCGATGTAGCGATGTAGCGATAGGCTTTTACAGTATTAATACTAATTGGAACTCTGCCTGCCCTATGTATAGTACATTTTTTAACATTCAATATGTCAATTAGAATAAATTAATAAAAAAATGATGTGAAATATACACGATTCGGAACGTCACAAATTAAGAAGTAAAAATATTTTCTAAGTTCGTATTTGTGCGGCCAAGTTTCAAGACGTCCATATGTAGCATAATTATTACTGCAGTGCAAATATCAACACAGATTTGTTACAAATGTTTGAACAAATTATTGGAGCAAACACGCCGCTCCCGCGGGACCATCGACGCATATGGCGCGGGGACGGCTTCGCTTATACACGCTCATCTATTGACTTTGAATATGTATTTTGCATACACTATAGGAATTACCACCCCTGTACTAAGCTTGTCCCACTGCTGGGCACATTTCTCTACTAATGAGAGAGGTTAAGCCTTAGTCCAGCATGCTGGGCTAATACGGTTTGGTAGACTGCACATACCTTTAAAAGTCTTATGAGAATTCTCGAGAGCAGATTTCCTCACAATATTTTCCTTCACCGTTAAAGCAAGCGATAATTAACATTTAATATACACGTAACTTTAGAAAAGTCAGAGGACATATAAGAATGAAGTTTTATAGAATAGAAGTATCATGGTTGAGGAGGCCGATGGCTGGCACATACGTTAAACAATTTTATAGATTTTCGACACATGTAACTGAGATATTTGAAGTCGATATTTTGTATGTAGAGAAATTAAACATAGAATAAAGTAATTTTATTTATTAGATGAGACTTATGACTTCAACGAGAAACTTGTCGATGGTAGCGCGCATGTTAAGGAAATCGAGATATGAATCGACATCGACAATTTGTTCACGTTGTTGTTTAGTCGTTATCGATATATGTCGTGGGACGCATCTTAGGCCGGCAGATAAGCATTGGCATTGTCTCAGTACGGGCATCAAACACGCACCCTCTCATTTCACAGCTGGCTCGCCTTTTGGAAGTGATGTGTCTAAATATATAAAGTCAACGCATACCTTACTCTATAGATACTTCTGAAATAATGAAACGGAATGGCGCATGATTTCCCATAGTTAAAAACAAAAGCAATTTCCGACACGCGTCCCATTTAATGTACAATCAACAATAACTATTAACCGAAGGGTTCAGGATTCCGTATCGTTAGCGACTATAGCGTAGCGTTAACTTGATCGGAAACACTTCATAACAATCATAACTATAACGAGATGGTGTAACAGTTGTATCTGTTAGGGTTGCATTAATTAAAATGTTGGTATATTGGGGTTTTTTATTGGCAACGCTTGATTTTTGTGAAAAACGATAGACTAGTTGGTATTGGACTGTCGAGACGAAAGTCGTATGTTCGAAACCCAACTGGCATACACCTCTGACTTTTCTAACGTTACGTGTGTATACATTGTTAATTATCGTTTGCTTTAATGGTGAGGGAAAACATCGTGAGGAAATCGTGAGGCCTGAGAATTGTCATGTACCACGTGGTGCCACCGTATCTTCGGCGCCTGGTGCACTCGTATCTCTCAGATAGATACATAGTGTATCCGGGCGCCAACGGTTGGCACCGAAGAGCGATGGCCTGCGGTGTTCCACAGGGTTCAGTCTTGGGCCCTCTGTTGTGGAACATCGGCTACGATTGGGTGCTCCGTGGTACCAACCCCCGAGGTGTCGCTGTCGTCTTGAGGAGATATCGCCCGTGGGCGCCCCCACTGACGCAGAGTCTCCGGGGCGACCTAGTCGAAGAGGTCGTCGCAGCTTTGTTCCCTGCCACTGAAGATGTCACTCCCCCACCGATGGCGTCACATCCATCGACGCCATCGTCGTTGAGTTCGGCAAGGGTTATTTCGGAGGTTTCGCCCGAGGAATTTCGGGCGGTGGTGCTTCGGCTGCGGGGCAAGAAAACAGCCCCGGGTCTCGACGGTATCCCCGGACGTGCGTGGGTGTTAGCCGTCGAGCATCTGGGGACTAGGCTCCGTGGCCTGTTCTCCGCGTGCCTGGAGCAGGGCCGTTTTCCATCTCAGTGGAAAACTGGGAAGTTGGTCCTGCTCAAGAAGGAGGGGCGGCCCGCAGAGTCGCCATCGGCCTACCGGCCCATCGTGTTGCTCGACGAGGTCTGTAAGCTCTTCGAGCGTATCATTCACGCTCGCCTCGTCGAGCATCTTGAAGGGGTCGGGCCGGACCTGGCACAGTGCCAGTACGGGTTCCGGCAAGGCCGATCGACAGTACACGCGATTTTGCGGGTCAAGGCACAAGCGGAGGATGCAGTGGCTCGGGGTGAAGTGGTGGTGGCGGTGTCTCTAGACATCGCCAACGCGTTTAATACCCTGCCCTGGGCCTGCATACTGGAAGCACTGCGGTACCACGTGGTGCCACCGTATCTCCGGCGTCTGGTGCGCTCGTATCTCTCAGACAGGTACATAGTGTATCCAGGCGCCGACAGGTGGCACCGAAGAGCGATGGCCTGCGGTGTTCCACAGGGCTCAGTCCTGGGCCCTCTCCTGTGGAACATCGGCTACGATTGGGTGCTCCGTGGTACCAATCCCCGAGGCATCGCTGTTGTCTGTTATGCAGATGACACGCTAGTAACAGCGACAGCCAGGTCTTTCCAGGAGGCCACCCTGCTCGCCTCGTTCGCAACCGAACAGGTGGTGGGCAGGATTCGGCGACTGGGCCTTAAGGTGGCCCTGAACAAAACCGAGGCCCTTTACTTTCACGGGCCTCGGATTCGGCCACCTTTAATGCCCCACATCAATGTGGAGGGGGTGCGGATTCCCATCGGCTGTACAATGAAGTACTTGGGATTGATTCTGGACAGCCGGTGGGATTTCCGTGCCCATTTCAAGGAGTTGTCGCCGAAATTGGTGCGGGCGGCGGGCGCGCTCGGACGCCTGCTGCCGAACCTGGAGGGACCTAATAGCCCTTGCCGAAGTTTATACGCTGGAGTCGTGCGGTCAATGGCCCTGTACGGATGTCCCGTATGGGCCCAGTCCCTGAAAGCCCGCTGCGTCGCCTTGCTGCGCAAACCGCAGCGTTTGTTGGCGCAGCGAATAGTAAGGGGCTACCGCACGGTCTCCCACGAGGCGGCCTGCGTATTGGCCGGCACCCTCCCTTGGGAGATGGACGCAAAACTCCTCTCGTCCGCGTTCTTCTGGCGGGAGGAGGCGTCCAGTCGCCGTCAGGTGAGACTGGCCCCGAGGGAGATTGCGGCCCGATTTCGCAGAACCGCTGTGGAGGAGTGGCATACCAGGCTGGAAAGCCCAAGTGCGGGCTTGAGGACCGTCGCGGCAGTGCGTCCTGTCCTAAAGAGATGGCTAGACAGGCGCCACGGTGCGCCAACTTTCCGGCTGACGCAGGTACTGACGGACCACGGGTGTTTCGGTTCGTTCCTGTGTCGGATCGGAAAGGAGGTGTCTGCCGTGTGCCACCATTGTGGCAACTGCCGCGAGGACACGGCCCAACACACGTTGGAGGAGTGCCCAGCCTGGGACGAAGAGCGCAGCGCTCTCAGAGCAGTCGTCGGAGGAGACCTCTCGCTGCCGGCCGTGGTGTCGTCCATGGTCGCCAGCCGGAGGTCCTGGCGTGCGGTGGCCCACTTCTGCGAGAGCGTCATCTCGCAGAAGGAGAGTGCCGAGAGGGATCGGGAACGAAATGATCCCTCCCGCCGCCAGAGAAGACGTAGGAGGCGCCGGGTGGACGACTGACCGACGTCTCCCGCCCTGTGGAACGGGGGCGTTTGAATTCCACCACGGTAACCCCTGCCTGTCGTACGAGGCGACTAATTGGGGCCATCGGGGGTCGCGGGCTCGCAGCGGGGGGCTGTCAGCCCGAATCGATGCACTCCCAGTTTCGGAGCATCGTGCGACCCCGAGATGGACGGCAGCGCGTGTGGTAAGGCCTCGTTCGCTGTCGTTGTTCGGTGCGCGGGGGCTCCTAAGCCCTCCCATGGAGATGGGCTGCTACGCAGCACCGCGCAGGGGCGGTTCCGGCAGCAATTCTAGCACTCCTTAGAATACCCCGGGATCGCTCCGTAAGCGCCGAAGAAGGCCACCGCGGGGTTTTAGCTGGTAGTGTCGGGTGGGGTGTACATAGGGGGTAGGGACTCGGCCCAGCGGCTGCCCGGATAGCCATCATCCGGGCGAGGGGGATGCTGGGTCGTAAGACCGGCTAGTCCAGCATAACCGTTTTATTCTTATTCCGCTTCCCCCCGGAGCGGGCGGTAGTAATAAAACGCTTTCCCCGCGACAACAAAAAAAAAAAAAAAAAAAAAAAAAAAGGTGTCGCTGTCGTCTGTTACGCGGACGACACACTAGTGACAGCGTCGGCCAGGTCTTTCCAGGAGGTCACCCTGCTCGCCTCGTTCGCAACCGAACAGGTGGTGGGCAGGATTCGGCGACTGGGCCTTAAGGTGGCACTCAACAAAACCGAGGCCCTTTGTTTTCACAGGCCTCGGATTCGGCCACCTTTCGGGCCCCACATAAGTGTGGAGGGGGTGCGGATTCCCATCGGCTGTAAAATGAAGTACTTGGGATTGATTCTGGACAGCCGGTGGGATTTCCGTGCCCATTTCAAGGAATTGTCGCCGAAATTGGTGCGGGCGGCAGGCGCGCTCGGACGCCTGCTGCCGAACCTGGAGGGACCTAATAGCCCTTGCCGAAGTTTATACGCTGGAGTCGTGCGGTCAATGGCCCTGTACGGATGTCCCGTATGGGCCGAGTACCTGAACGCCCGCTGCGTCACCCTGCTGCGCAAACCGCAGCGTTTGGTGGCGCAGCGAATAGTCAGGGGCTACCGCACGGTTTGCCACGAGGCAGCCTGCGTATTGGCCGGCACACTCCCTTGGGAGTTGGACGCCAAACTCCTCTCGTCAGCGTTCCTCTGGCGGGAGGAGGCGTCCAGCCGCCGTCAGGAGAGACTGGCCCCGAGGGAGATTGCGGCCTGGTTCCGCAGAACCGCCGTGGAGGAGTGGCATACCAGGCTGGAGAGCCCGACTGCGGGCTTGAGGACTGTCGCAGCAGTGCGTCCTGTCCTAAAGAGATGGCTAGACAGGCGCCACGGGGCGCCTACGTTCCGACTGACACAGGTATTAACGGACCATGGGTGTTTCGGTTCGTTCCTGTGTCGGATCGGAAAGGAGGTGTCCGCCGTGTGCCACCACTGTGGCAACTGCCGCGAGGACACGGCCCAACATACGTTGGAGGAGTGCCCAGCCTGGGACGAAGAGCGCAGCGCTCTCAGAGCAGTCGTTGGAAGAGACCTCTCGCTGGCGGCCGTGGTGTCGTCCATGGTCGCCAGCCGGAGGTCCTGGCGCGCGGTGGCCCACTTCTGCAAGAACGTCATCTCGCAGAAGGAGAGTGCTGAGAGGGATCGGGAACGATATGATCCCTCCCGCCGCCAGAGAAGACGTAGGAGGCGCCGGGTGGACGACTGACCGGCGTCTCCCGCCCTGTGGAATGGGGGCGTCTTGAGAATTTCACCACGGTAACCCCTGCCTGTCGTACGAGGCGACTAATTGGGGCCATCGGGGGTTGCGGGCGCGCAGCGGAGGGCTGTCAGCCCGTATCGATGCACTCCCAAATTCGGGGCATCGTGCGACCCCGAGATGGACGGCAGCGCGTGTGATAAGGCCTCGTTCGCTGTCGTTGTTCGGTGCGCGGGGGCTCCTTAGCCCTCCATGGAGATGGGCTGCTACGCAGCACCGCGCTGGGGCGATTCCGGCTGCAATTCTAGCACTCCTTAGAATACCCCGGAATCGCTCCGCAAGCGCCGAAGAAGGCCACCGCGGGGTTTTAGCTGGTAGTGTCGGGTGGGGTGTACATAGGGGTTAGGGACTCGGCCCAGCGGCAGCACGGATAGCCATCATCCGTGCGAGGGGGATGCTGGGTCGTAAGACCGGCTAGTCCAGCATACCCGTTTTATTCTTAATCCGCTTCCCTCCGGAGCGGGCGGCAGTAATAAAACGCTTTCCCCGCGAAAACAAAAAAAAAAAAGGCCTGAGAATTGTCATACGAATTTCAAAGGTATGTTAAGTCTACCTACCTACCCGCAGTAGGGCCTGATCTCATTCGTAGAGGAGGCCCGTGCCCAGCTGTGGGAAAATCTTTATTATTTAGTATTATAATTGGTACTTGATTTACGTGCAAGTGTATTTTTTTAATTATAATATTTTATTTAAACTTGCAACTTATTGTTTTATTATTAAAGTTGAACAGAAGCATCAGGACAAAGTGGTGGAATACATTCTAAGGGGAAACCCGTGTCCAACATTCGGCCAGCTAAAACATAGGGCTCGAAGTATAATTAAAAAACAAACCATTGCATCCACTCTTAGAGTAGGTAACCAAAAAAGCACCCACTCAATCAATGATTGTACAATAAAATCAACCAGTCCAGCGCACCGATAATCGAATCACGTCAGCTTGTATCCCGGATGCGGGTCAAATGATTATAGTGAAGGGTTTCCTACGAGTGACCTGGATTTGCCTGTAATTATTTTTTAACCCGAGGAAATGGTTAATGTTTTTCTTTTTGAGTGCGTAAACGTATGGTTACACCAACCGAACTAGAGTACTTGTGAACGATATAATTTATTTATTTATTTATTTGGTTTACCAACAATTGTTTACATCCATTCACTTGCAGATATTGAACATATAAAGATAAGACATGCAATAATGTAACAATTAATTATAGGCAAACACCACTTACACAAGAAACACATAAACATTTTAAACACTATACTAATCTATATAAAATTAAAAATCTTATGAACTACACTAGCCTAAAGAAAAATAAAAGTAAAAATAAAAAGTAAAAATAAGCTAAAAGTATGTGTCGGATGAACAAAAAAAACAAATTAAAGAAAAAACTAAAGTATTTAGAGAAAATAAGCAATATCTATTACAACTTGCATCTACCTTAATCAATATCAGCCAAGCTTCCACTCAACGATTTCATCAAAGCAGTAAGATTGTCGAAATGAATGTCCATTATATCACTGCACGCATTTATAATTTTGCAGCATTTAGCGTACGGTGAGTTCGCACCTAAAACTGTTCTTCGTAGTGGCGGACAAAGTGGCGTGATAGGTTTGCGAGGTAATCTGTTAGGAACACGAAATTTGAAAAGGGCTAGCAAGGGAGGACAATCAACTTTGTTATTTAAAAGTTTATTGACAAATTTTCCGTCAATAAGTTTTCTTCGTTTAGATAACGAATTCATTTTGAAATAATGCAATCTATCCTGATACTGCTTTAATATTTTGCATTTGCCCACTGAATACGAAAGGTGCCACAAAAAGCGTTTTTGTATACGCTCCAGTCGCAATGAGTGCGTGGCATAGTGTGGCCGCCATATAGTACTACAATACTCCAGAATGCTTCGTACAAGGCTGTTATAAAGTGTGATTTTCGTTGATATACTGCGAAAAGGTTTACAAGCCCTTATAACGAATCCTAACATTTTGGACGCTTTTTGTATTATGTTATTGATATGTAAGTCAAAAGTTACTTTTTTGTCATAGAATACACCAAGATCTCGTACCGTATCTACTTCTGTAACTGTATCGCCATTTATGCAATACTGGAATGCAACTAACTTATGGTTTCTGGTAAATTTTACAAGATTACATTTTTTAGAGTTTAAGAGCATTCTATTATTATGACACCATTCGATCAATCTATTCAGATCACTCTGTAACAATAAAGCATCATCACTGGTTTTAACGCATCTCAAGAATTTTAAATCATCGGCAAACATGAAAACCTCCGAAAAGGAAAAAATAATTAATCTTATTCCTCAAATCGAATAGCAAGAAGCTGACAATACCAACGTTGAATGAAAATTGTGTTTAAAGACTCAATAGTCTTATACCATATTTGACAGACTATTGACAGCCTCCGTGGCGTAGCGGGCGAGTAGCCGGCTGTGTAACGAGAGGCCGTGGTTACGATTGTTACCAAATTGACCACTTTGTAGAATGAGACAAAGCGGCCATTACCTATTTCTTTTGGCTCCTGCATGTCTGTGACGTAGTCTAATCAAAATTCTAAAAAGAGAACTGCTAGCCGATTTTTCTGCCTTTATTCACTTAATAGCTGAATAGAAAAGCGCCGGGTCTATCAGTGTAAATAACAAGCATCTAAATTGCTGCATTTCGGGCGCCCGAAACCACTTTCCTCTTGTGCTGAAATTTGGTTGCTGGTGGTAGGATATTCATATCTGGGGTGCGAAGTCAGGAAACCTCCACGTGGTGCACCCTGGGCAACGTCGGTCACGTTGACCGACGGCGGATATCCTGACAAAAGGTGGTTGATGGTTGTCGCTTGCTGCGGTGGCCTTCAATCAGAAGTCTGTGCTCATATATCGAGCTACTCCCGGGTTCTGTCTCGGGGGTGTCGACGGGCTCGGTGTGCGCTCACCCCGCCGCCGAGCGGGCACTAGGGGGGAAGTTCTCTCTTGCTGCAACCGTCGTATATCGTAACCCGGTCAAAGGAGGTCTGTGGTCATGTCTCGCGCTCCGACCGGACCGAGGGTCTTGGCTTAACCGCCTGGGCCGCGAGGGAGAAATCCTCTATAAAAAGTTACCCCGAATCCCAAGCGGCGGCGCACCGCGAGGGGATGCATGGCCGATGGGTAGTTCGGTCGCTAGTGCGAACCCCGGCGGGGAACGTGCTGGACCCCGTGCAGTATATGCTTACCCAGCTACAGGGGGCTCTGGCTGGGTGGACCGAATATTTCCCCCATACTCGTGGGACTCAATATGAAAAAATATATAAACCCAAATATTTTAGATGGTGCGGAGAAGTTGTCTCTCCCGGAGGCCGATAGTGACCCTGGGAAGACTGATAACGCTGGGTGTAAGCCCAAAGAGATGATTGGCAAGGCCGCTTCAACTTTCTTGGCTCCCGCGGCCAAGGAAGGGACGAGCGGCGTAATTACAAGATCCAAGAGGGCCTTAAGAGCTCAACAGCTGGACGCATCTGCAAGCGACAGTGATGTTGAACCGGCGCCAAAAATGCTTGCTCTTTCGGCAAGTCCGGCTGTGGTGTCTGACGAAGACACCACGCCGATGGAAGGAACTGGTGACCGTGACTGGCGCTTGCAGATGTCAGACATCATCGGGGCCATAGCAAAAAAGTCTGGGAATATTAAAGGGACGGAGAAGCGGAGGCTTAACCTCGCAGCAAAGGAGTTGTTGGAGAGGGCGCAGGAGTCAGCCTCCGCAGAGGTGGTCAGGTTGGAGGCCGAAAAGGTGGCGATGGCCCAGGAAATCGCCGTTCTTAAGGCCTCCCTTGCATCCCAACAGCGGACCTTGGAGGAGATGATGGCGACTGTCCAAGCGATACAAGGACAGTCGCAGCCGGCGGCCCAAACTGGAGCCGTTACTGGAGAGGAGGACCGCCTCGAGAGGTTCGAGCGCCGTTTTTTAAACATCCTAGACGCGCGCTTGAGCGACATTTACTCGAGGCTTCCTCCAGAGCCCATCATGCGGCCTCCATTGGCCGCCGATAGGGCTAAAGCTCTGGCAACGCCTGCCGTTGCTGGGCCATCAAAGGCCCCTCCAGCCGCCGCCGGTCTAACGCCTACTCCGAAGGGAAAGGGGCTGGGCAAGGGAAAGAGTAATGCCCAGCCCGCCCCTGTTGAAGCTCCCCGTCCCCTACTTGCGCCTGTCGTAGTTGCTGGGCTGGTGGCAGCTTCAACATCTGTGGCGTCCCCAAATCCTCCTCAACAAAAATCACGAAGAGGGGGAAAACGGGGAAAAGCTAATAAAAGGAGGAGCACTCCCGCTGCTCTAATGCCCAGAGAGCCGCGGCCACTACCCCCCGCCCCTGTATCGATGGAAGAGGGGTGGAACGTTGTGGCCAAAAAAGGGAAGAAGAATCCCCAGCCCAATCCGAGTGTTGTGGCGTCCGCTCCACCGCAGCCGCGTCGGCCAGAACCACGGATCCACCTGCCCCGCAAGGCCGCCGTCTCGCTGACGGTGACGCCAGAGGGATTGGCGCGGGGCGTCACTTACGCCCAAGTCCTGCGGGAGATACAACGACGTGTGGACTTGGCCGGTCTCGGCATTGCTGAGACGCGGGCGCGTCTAATGGCGACGGGTGGGTATCTATATGAGGTACCCGGCCCGGAGTCCGAGGCGAGGGCCGATTCCCTCGCTGATAAAGTGAGGGAGGTGTTCCGCGGAATAGAACTGGCGGGTGACGTTCGCGTTTCCCGCCCCTTCAAGTCCGCGGAGATGCGAGTGTCCGGGTTAGATGCTTCGGCTGACCCGGAGATGGTCGCAGCGGCCCTCGCAAGAGCTGGGGATTCTTTGCCAGAGAATTTTAAGGTCGGGGAGATCCGCCCTGACCGGTCGGGCCTTGGTGCGGCGTGGGTGCGGTGTCCCGCCAAGGTCGCCGACAAAAAAAAAAAAAAAAAAAAAAAAAAAATTTTAAAGTCGGCCCGAGTCCTGATCGGCTGGGTGGCGGCGCGTGTCCAGCTCCTTGAGCCGAGGCCCATGCGGTGCTACCGTTGTCTGCACAGAGGACATGTGCGGATGCGGTGCACCGATGAGTGTGACCGCAGCGAACTTTGCTATCGCTGCGGCATTGTGGGCCACAAGGCCAAGGGGTGCTCCGCGGAGCCGCACTGCGTAGTTTGCGCAGGTGTCGGTAAGCCCGCGGGACACCAGGTGGGCGCCAAGGCATGCGTCGCCTCCTCCCGCCCTCGCCGCACTAATCGTGGTCGGGGGTCGGAGGTTGTGACCCAGCCGACAGCGGGCACCAGTAGAGAGCAGATGGAGATCGCCCATTAATATGGCGCAACGTTTCCTCCAGGCGAACATTAATCACTGTGCCAGAGCCCAGGACCTACTAGTCCAGAGCATGGCTCAGTGGTCGATACAAGTGGCTGTAGTCGCTGAGCCCTATTTTGTTCCCCCCAGGGAAGACTGGGCAGGGGACCTTAACGGTTTGGTGGCTGTCATCACTCGGGGCGCTGCCGGCTCCCCGCCCTTCGAAAAAGTAGCGAAGGGGTCGGGATGTGTGGCGGTTCTGTTGGGGGGGATCTGGATTGTGGGTGTGTATTTCTCCCCCAATAGATCCCTGGCCGAGTTCGAGCACTTTCTCACTCGGCTGGGGGCCCTGGTGGTGCAAGACAGTCAGCCTCGCCCCGTTCTCGTTGCCGGCGACTTTAACGCCAAGTCTCTGGCTTGGGGTTCGTCGGTGACCAGCAGGCGCGGCGAGGCCCTGGAGGAATGGGCGATCTCGGCCAACCTGGCCGTCGTGAATCGCGGGTCGGTTAACACGTGCGTGCGGCATAATGGCGGATCAGTGGTGGACGTCACGTTCGCCACCCCAGCTATTGCCCGCCGTGTCCGTGACTGGAGAGTTCTGGTGGACGAGGAGACGTTGTCGGATCACCGATACATTCGGTTCGACGTCGCCTTGTCCCCTAACACCCAGTCCAATGGAGGACCGACCGGCCCGCGGTCGGACGGCCCGCGTTGGTCAGCAAAACGCCTCGACGTGGAGGCCCTGAAGGAGGCCGCTCTGGCCCAGGCGTGGCTCCCTGCACCGGAAGCACCGATGCAGGTTGAGCAGGAGGCGGCGTGGTTCGGGGCAGCGATGTCGCGCGTCTGTGACGCGGCCATGCCCCGAGTTCGACGTCTTCCAGAGAAGCGCCAGGTGTTCTGGTGGTCGGCGGAACTCACGCGGTTACGTATATCCTGCGTGGCCGCCCTCCGTCGTCTCGCCAGGCACCGTCGTCGCCGAATCCGTCTTCCCGGCGACGAGGACCAGGAGCGTCTGCTTCACGGCCTCCACAGGGAGGCTAAGAGAGCGCTGCGCGTGGCAATAGCTAGGGCAAAGTCTGCAGCTCAGGAGGAGTTCCGGGGAAATCTCGATAACGACCCTTGGGGGCGTCCATATCGCGTGGCGATGAGGAGATATCGCCCGTGGGCGCCCCCACTGACGCAGAGTCTCCGGGGCGACCTAGTCGAAGAGGTCGTCGCAGCTTTGTTCCCTGCCACTGAAGATGTCACTCCCCCACCGATGGCGTCACATCCATCGACGCCATCGTCGTTGAGTTCGGCAAGGGTTATTTCTGAGGTTTCGCCCGAGGAATTTCGGGCGGTGGTGCTTCGGCTGCGGGGCAAGAAAACAGCCCCGGGTCTCGACGGTATCCCCGGACGTGCGTGGGTGTTAGCCGTCGAGCATCTGGGGACTAGGCTCCGTGGCCTGTTCTCCGCGTGCCTGGAGCAGGGCCGTTTTCCATCTCAGTGGAAAACTGGGAAGTTGGTCCTGCTCAAGAAGGAGGGGCGGCCCGCAGAGTCGCCATCGGCCTACCGGCCCATCGTGTTGCTCGACGAGGTCTGTAAGCTCTTCGAGCGTATCATTCACGCTCGCCTCGTCGAGCATCTTGAAGGGGTCGGGCCGGACCTGGCACAGTGCCAGTACGGGTTCCGGCAAGGCCGATCGACAGTACACGCGATTTTGCGGGTCAAGGCACAAGCGGAGGATGCAGTGGCTCGGGGTGAAGTGGTGGTGGCGGTGTCTCTAGACATCGCCAACGCGTTTAATACCCTGCCCTGGGCCTGCATACTGGAAGCACTGCGGTACCACGTGGTGCCACCGTATCTCCGGCGTCTGGTGCGCTCGTATCTCTCAGACAGGTACATAGTGTATCCAGGCGCCGACAGGTGGCACCGAAGAGCGATGGCCTGCGGTGTTCCACAGGGCTCAGTCCTGGGCCCTCTCCTGTGGAACATCGGCTACGATTGGGTGCTCCGTGGTACCAATCCCCGAGGCGTCGCTGTTGTCTGTTATGCAGATGACACGCTAGTAACAGCGACAGCCAGGTCTTTCCAGGAGGCCACCCTGCTCGCCTCGTTCGCAACCGAACAGGTGGTGGGCAGGATTCGGCGACTGGGCCTTAAGGTGGCCCTGAACAAAACCGAGGCCCTTTACTTTCACGGGCCTCGGATTCGGCCACCTTTAATGCCCCACATCAATGTGGAGGGGGTGCGGATTCCCATCGGCTGTACAATGAAGTACTTGGGATTGATTCTGGACAGCCGGTGGGATTTCCGTGCCCATTTCAAGGAGTTGTCGCCGAAATTGGTGCGGGCGGCGGGCGCGCTCGGACGCCTGCTGCCGAACCTGGAGGGACCTAATAGCCCTTGCCGAAGTTTATACGCTGGAGTCGTGCGGTCAATGGCCCTGTACGGATGTCCCGTATGGGCCCAGTCCCTGAAAGCCCGCTGCGTCGCCTTGCTGCGCAAACCGCAGCGTTTGTTGGCGCAGCGAATAGTAAGGGGCTACCGCACGGTCTCCCACGAGGCGGCCTGCGTATTGGCCGGCACCCTCCCTTGGGAGATGGACGCAAAACTCCTCTCGTCCGCGTTCTTCTGGCGGGAGGAGGCGTCCAGTCGCCGTCAGGTGAGACTGGCCCCGAGGGAGATTGCGGCCCGATTTCGCAGAACCGCTGTGGAGGAGTGGCATACCAGGCTGGAAAGCCCAAGTGCGGGCTTGAGGACCGTCGCGGCAGTGCGTCCTGTCCTAAAGAGATGGCTAGACAGGCGCCACGGTGCGCCAACTTTCCGGCTGACGCAGGTACTGACGGACCACGGGTGTTTCGGTTCGTTCCTGTGTCGGATCGGAAAGGAGGTGTCTGCCGTGTGCCACCATTGTGGCAACTGCCGCGAGGACACGGCCCAACACACGTTGGAGGAGTGCCCAGCCTGGGACGAAGAGCGCAGCGCTCTCAGAGCAGTCGTCGGAGGAGACCTCTCGCTGCCGGCCGTGGTGTCGTCCATGGTCGCCAGCCGGAGGTCCTGGCGTGCGGTGGCCCACTTCTGCGAGAGCGTCATCTCGCAGAAGGAGAGTGCCGAGAGGGATCGGGAACGAAATGATCCCTCCCGCCGCCAGAGAAGACGTAGGAGGCGCCGGGTGGACGACTGACCGACGTCTCCCGCCCTGTGGAACGGGGGCGTTTGAATTCCACCACGGTAACCCCTGCCTGTCGTACGAGGCGACTAATTGGGGCCATCGGGGGTCGCGGGCTCGCAGCGGGGGGCTGTCAGCCCGAATCGATGCACTCCCAGTTTCGGAGCATCGTGCGACCCCGAGATGGACGGCAGCGCGTGTGGTAAGGCCTCGTTCGCTGTCGTTGTTCGGTGCGCGGGGGCTCCTAAGCCCTCCCATGGAGATGGGCTGCTACGCAGCACCGCGCAGGGGCGGTTCCGGCAGCAATTCTAGCACTCCTTAGAATACCCCGGGATCGCTCCGTAAGCGCCGAAGAAGGCCACCGCGGGGTTTTAGCTGGTAGTGTCGGGTGGGGTGTACATAGGGGGTAGGGACTCGGCCCAGCGGCTGCCCGGATAGCCATCATCCGGGCGAGGGGGATGCTGGGTCGTAAGACCGGCTAGTCCAGCATAACCGTTTTATTCTTATTCCGCTTCCCCCCGGAGCGGGCGGTAGTAATAAAACGCTTTCCCCGCGACAACAAAAAAAAAAAAAAAAAAAAGAAGGATATTCATATCTGCCCGGATAACGACCACCGTACACAGGGTGTAAAAGCACATTGTGTACGGTGAGTGTGTGGCAGACGCAAGTGTGTCGCGTTCTGGAATCAGTGTACATCCGGTTTTTGTCAGGGTCTAGAGTTGGGGTAGGTACGATGTTTGGCGGTTTTGCGGCCTTCTGAGTACTTTGACGCTATACCCTCGACAGCTTCTTCACTTTATAGCCCATAGCGTAGTGTGAAGAAGTAGGCCTGCATGATTGTGTTGAATAGCAGGGGGGATAGATTGTGTCTCGCTACTCTAATTGGACGGCACTGCGCTTGCCATCAGGTGCAGTTCGCTCACTTTGCCGTGCCAGGTTAAAAAAACAATCGAGACAGACAGACAAAATATTTCACCTCCTTCCTTAATAAATTTCTAAATACATACATATACACTCACGCCTGTAATACCCGAAGGGGTAGCAAGAGGTGTAATCAGTACACCCACTTTCCGCCGAATTTATTACGGTCCCATAATGTGACAGGTGCGAGCCTATGCCATACCGGGATTATACTGAGTATTTCTATATAAAAAAAAAACCCGATATCACTTTACCCGACCTGGGGGTCGAACCTGAAACCTTGGCACAGTAGTCGTAACGCATGCTACTGCGCCACCGAGGCAGTCAATAAATGTATGTAAACAAATATCTTCCACAATAACTCATTACTGCAATAATTAGCTGAGTCATATCATCGTACAGGCACCGTGCACGCGTCCGCCACGCGCCATGACACCGCGGTGTAACCTATTATCACGTTATTGCTTCTTGCACTTGCCAAATACACGAATTAAGCGAGTTTAATGAATCGGTAAATGGTTGAAACGGTATCTAGGTTACAAAACATTGGTTTTGAAATATTATTAAGTTAATAGTAAAAAACCAAATTATACACACTTATTCAGTTACAAAATAGTAATTGGACCAAACCCACTGAGAGATTCGTTGGAATTGCCTCAGGACTGGTTCGCACCTAAGTATCGAGCCATAATCTAAGCGAGTTTGTTTCGTGGGTGTTCTAACGCAGGTCGCGATTGGATTTAAAAAAATTGAAAACCTGCAACGCTTCAGAGGTTCCTTATAAACCCCAAATTAATATTATTACAATATACTTATATATTTTTTTATACGACGGTGGTGGCAAACAAGCTTACGGCCCATGATGGTAAGCGGTTACCGTAGCCTATGGACGCTTGCAACACCAGGAGCATCACATGCACGTTGCCGACCCATCAAAAACCTATTTATTCCCTTCTTGAAGAACCCCATACTGTAGTCCCCATGGAAAACCTCGGCAGTGAGCTCATTCCACATTCAGAGCGTTCGCGGGAGGAAATTCCTCTGAAACCGCGCCGTGCGCTACCAATATCTATGTATTGTCTCGAATAAGAAAATTATATTAAATTTACTAATTAACTATTTGTGTTATAGCCAGTGTATTGATGATTGTAATGGTTAAACGATATGGATGAAATGAAATGATAAACATGGTATGGATGATATATTGTATATACATATAATGGTTTCTTATGTTTACGCGAATATTATACAAAGAGGTCAAACAAAGAGAAATATAGGGACCCGCGTAAAAGAACACATAGTTGATATGAAACACCGACGCTCTAAGTCTGCAGTTGCTGAACATTCTGAAGAAGGCTCCAAACATTATCTACGATTTGACAAACCACAGATCCTTGCCAAAGTAAACCGATTCCTACCTAGATTGACGCGAGGCTATTGAAATAAAAAAAACAAATTTCATTAGAAAAGATGGTTGGAAGCTAGCACCAGCCTGGTATCTAATTATACATTTAATCAAATCGAAACCCAAAAGACCAGCTGCCAGACCTCAAGACACTGTGAGCTCCTTCTGCGTAGATCGGACTACAATAAATAAAAATTAAAAACAACTATATGGAGGGTAGAAACATTGCACTATACTTGCGTGACGACATATAATTCAGTCCGCCCCGTGACCATGAAGGCTCTCCTTCGAAACGTCGGGATTAAAAAAAAATTATAAACCGCGGTAGAATCCGTAAAATTAGTTTCATTTCAATGTATATATATATATATATATGTTGATAAGCTTTTTTTATATTGATTGTAGCTGATTGATTTGAGTGTTTGTAATTGGAAAAAAAGTAAATGATTTTAATGACATAGGATGTTTGGAACGGAGTGGAAAAAGTCCTGACAAATGATTAGGAATATGATATACGCAGATTTCGTTTAATTACAATAAATGTGAAATCAGTGAACTTTGAAGCTTTTATTTTATACCCAGCCACACCTTAGTTTAAGAAAATCTAATTGACTTTAGGGCGAAGACTGCAACAATAACAAGAAATTACAAATACATCAAAAACCTACATATGCTAGCGATCAACGTTTCCATTCTAAATTTGCAAGATATCGAAAGGGTAGTCAATACCTGTTAGAGGGGGGATGGGGTGGCGCGGCTGATCCCCAAACACAAATATTTGACGCGCGTAATCGGTTAGGGAATACAGGAGTCGAACCCACGACGTACCTCGCCCGCGGGCAGAGATATGTTACTTCACGAAAGCTTATGCAAAGTTTAATGTAATCTCTTAACTTTATCTTACTTCTTACTAATATTATAAATGCGAATGTTTGGATGGATGGATGTTTGATACTCAATCACGTCAGAACGGCTGGACGGATCTGGTTGAAATTTGGCACAGAGATAGATTATAGTCTGGAATCGCACATAGGTTACTTTTTATCCCGGAAAAATGACCGGTTCCCGTGGGATAGTTTCTTATTGTTTTACACAGAGATCGACATGATTTTTTGAGGGATCTGAGAATGACATCATTTTATCCCGAAAATACACGGTTCCTATGGGATAGCATGATATAGAAAGATGTTATAGCTTTAGATGTCTCTATGGATTTTATACCTCTTTCATTCAAAGATAGCTACCACATGGGCGAAGCCGCGAGCAACATGTAGTACACTATAAAGACACCTAACATCTAAAAATCCTAACATAAATATCTGTCTGCTACACAAACATTTGTCTCGGTGCGGAAATCGAACCCACGGCCTCTCGTTTCTCGTTCTCCTTTAGCGACACTGCATTCCGAACTAGCAGTAGAGTAAAAAAAATTATGAATTTAAATAATTTACAACATTTCACGGACGAAATAAATATTTGATGGGGACGCTGCAGTGCTGGCCGAGACTGAAGTATTCCGTGTATAGATAGTAGTAAAAGCCACTTTATTTCAAAACCATAATAATACTATTCTTGCATTTGGTCTGTGCTTTTAAGTGACGAGAAACAGTTTCGTTAAGCATTTCAATCAAAATCAAAACTATATTGAATCCATGAAAAGTATATACATTATTTATATTAAGATTAGATTATATTATTTAGATCCAGTTCGGAATGCAGTTTTGATAAAGAACAGGCAAGAAACTCTAGCGTATTGCTTATTTTAAAATAAATTAACCATAACAGTCACACAAATATTCATAACATTACACAAGTTCGAACCTGTTTCGTGAGATCAAGAATTACAGACCCACAACAGCCAGACCCAAATATTCGTGGACATTGAAACATTTGTCTCGGTGAGGGGATCGAACCCGCAACCTCTCGTTTCATATCCGGCTACTCGTTCGCTCCGACACGGAGGCTGTAGAGTACTTATTGTTCTTTTATCAATACCTACATAAACTCGTTCTAGTTATCTCCTAAATACTTAAAGCTGAAGAAAAATCAAAAGTCTCTTGCCAATTTGGAAAGTATATCACCCGTCCAGACAAATAGCGTTTTATCTCGCTAATTTGGAAAGTCCACAAAGTTTGAGATTGCCATCCGTCGAAAGAAATAGCGTCTCTACGTCCGCTTCTGCCAGCCTGAACTAACTTATACAGCGGTTGACAGAATACGACCCGTTTGAGTCATTGTGTTGGAATTATTTAAGATACAAAAATATATATCAAGTTCTAATAGCTTCTGCATACTTTAATATCCATATGGTTCGCATTATATATGTACTTATGTTGAGACGTTTATATAGCATAAGACTACAGTAAAATGTTGCTGTCTGGCCTAACCACACTTTCAGTAGAGAAAATCCAAGATCAAATGTAAGTTATATTCAGCGACAAAGCTGAAACCCCAAACATTGTACAGCAAAATCAATACTTTATATACTATACCTAACA
This sequence comes from Laothoe populi, assembly GCA_905220505.1. Lineage (NCBI taxonomy): Eukaryota > Metazoa > Arthropoda > Insecta > Lepidoptera > Sphingidae > Laothoe > Laothoe populi. Next base: position 13,217,433 of record HG992172.1, read on the forward strand.
TACGTAGTTGATATTAATATACAAGCTCTATGTAGCGCTATGTAGCGAAGAGAGCAGTTGATCGATGTGTACGGAACCCGGCCTTTACAGGCGGCCGAAAGGCCCAGCGTCTGAATTATTCACTGCGCCACACTGAGCATCTAAACCCTTCCCTTTCTAACCTATAGAGTCCATGTATCCATATCCCCTTCGCTCTATGTATGGCGTTATTGCGCTTTCGGCCGCCACATACGGTCATCTCTGTCTGTTATATAGTAGTTGTATGACGCTATCCCCCTCGCTCTCATTAGGTTAGTCAGCGAGGCATGTTTGCACGACGCGACGCTTGCCAGTCGCATTTTGTGTAGAGTCGCGTAGAGTAGGGGTATGGTTCAGAGATTTGGGATAATGTATGAATCTAATTGTAATTTCTGTACTCAAAGCAGTCTATTTATCAATTAAATAGTAATTTTTGTTTTGTAATTCTTATTTAGCGTAATGATTTATTTTCTAAACTCTATAATTAAACAACTTTATAAAAGTGGTAGAGCCACGCTGTAGACATATTTGTCAACAGCATGAATGGGCCGGTTCGACCGGGGTAGTACCACTGTCTCATAGAAACCAACGTAAAGTGACAGTTCACTGTAGCGTTTCGTATGGTAAGTGAGATATCCGGAGGCCCAGATTCCCTTCCCTAATCCCTATTCCTGTCCTTTAGGCCGACAGCGCATACGTGATACTTTCGGTATTGTGGATGTTCATGGGCGGTGGAGATCACTTAACATCAGGTGACCCACTGGCTTGTTTGTCGGACTAAGATATAAAAAAAAACTATCCTAAATTCTAATGCAGTTTTTGTAATTTAAGTTATGTGTGATATTTGTTACGGTCTACGGGTAGGCGTGGCGTTTACCATGACGCAAGCGACTTACTTATCAGTAAGTTATTAAGTCGACTGGTGGTTACCACAGAGAGAACCACGTAGAGTAACAGCTCGGTATTGTTTTGTACAGTGAGAAACATTTTCGATGGCCCAAATACTTTTCCGTTTTTCAATCTTCATTCCTTTCATTTGACACTATAGTTCACGTCTATGACCTTGACGATTTGCACGCTCACAACCCCATACAAACACCGGTTAAAGCTGAGGTTTTGGTCGCCCGAGAGAGTTTTTCTTTATTATTATAATTTTTTTGTTAGGAAATTCGAAAACATGGCTAATCTCTTTTTGTCAGAACTTTTTTTTAACATAGGATACACATGAATAAACTTAGTAGATTCCCAGACAATTTCCATTAAAATCGATACCATCAGGCATGATTGTGTTGAGTAGCGAGGAATAGATTGTCTCTCACTACTTGACTCTTACAGGTCATTTTGCCGTACCCTGATAAAAAAATATAATTTTCCAAGATATTATCTGTATATATAAAAGAAGAAACTGACTGACTGACTGACTGATCGATCAACGCACAGCCTAAACAGCTGGGGTTAGAGACTTGAAATTTTTACAGTAGGTACCTTTTATGACGTAGGCATCCACTAAGGGTTTTTGGAAATTCCACCCCTAAGGGGGTAAAATAGGGGATGATAGTTTGTATGAAAATCCGTCATTTTTTAAGTTAAACGTATGTAAATTGGTATTTTGTATTGTACACTTTTTCTCCCAAACATGACCTCCACGCGGGCGGAGCCGCGAGCAACAGCTAGTGTACAATATTTGAGAACATTTATAAAAGTTCTATTGAGCCAAAGTTTCGTGATGAAGCCATATTTAAAATCTATTTTTATACAGCTATAAAGTTCGGCAGGCTTCTCAGGAATTTTCTGGAACTCGGCAGAATTTTCAGTATTGGCGCGACGTCTGGTGTTTGTTAATGAGCGTTGGAGACACTTGCCTACATGTTACTACTTGTCCAGCTGAGCACTGTACACATACAAACGGAAATACATATACAAAAATAACAAACGGAAGGCACAATCAATGTCAGCTATTACTGGTATTGTAGCGCGGCGCAACTTCAAAGCGAGTATGTGCCAATCTGAATTGGGACCCTCAGCAACCATTCTGGGAATACAGTGGACACCGAGGGACCTAACATATCTATTTACACTTGTCGGCTACCTTGGTTTAGCTATGTTTGATTTGGAGTACGGTTAAAGTCTATACGTTGTGTTAGCAAAATTAAAATTTGATTGTTCTCTAATCAAATGAAATATTTATTGAATCCACACATTATTTAGATTCAGTCCATTTTTTTACTCTACCGCCAGTTTGGAATGCAGTTTCGCTAGAGAAGAATGGGTAAGAAAGTCTAGCGTTGCTCTTTTCGAACACCGGTTAACTCCGAAATTCTATTTTGTAACAGTCACAAGTGTGACTTTAGCTGGAACTATGATGATGTTGAATATTAACTCTAAGACTCATAATTAATTAAAGAGCTAGTAATCTAGGCGGCATGAAAGAATTTGTTTCAGTTAATTAAGTATTTGGAACTTTTGATTTTAGAAGATTTAACATTCTTGCGTAATTAATCAAATATTTAGTCCCATAATATTAGATGCTAAATAGCAGAAGCATATTTGCGTCTTGATTGATTCTCAAAAACCAAGTACCTAATTAAAATGGCTAAATCTATGAATATATAAATATCACGCCAAGACGCTGTGAATCCATTAGTTCGTCAATAGAAGCCAGCAATCTCTTGTGTCGTTTGAATGTAATTAATCTGCACCGTCCATGGACAATACTAGCCGCATAGTAAACCTTAAAATATGCGAGATTTGGGGGGATTGCACTACAGTAATCTCACATACTGTCCGTTATACCATAGCTGTATACACTGCTTACTAGCCGACCTCAAATAAAACTTTGTGGTACCAAGTGCATAATTCTGCCTTTCAATAATACGCAAATTATACACAAGTTCTGAAATCTATAAACCGATTTGTAAAATGACTATCGAAAATCAGCGAGAGGTAGTGCGCGGTTTGCTATCCTTCGCATATATTCGCTTTGTGATTCTGACTTGATATCGAATGCGCCTACAAGAGCCACGCGACGGATCTGTGCTCTCGAAGGCTAGGTACACGTTACGTTTGTAAGATAATGTTGTTTATCTTTTGCTAGTCATTAATATCTGCTCATAACTTTCATTTAACAAACTTGGATATTATTGACTTAAAATACATTAAGAGATAGTGAATTAGAATAACTAAAATATGTCCTAGTTGGAGCTGCGAGCTCTTGATAATTTAGATTTAGTACACAAGTAAAAAATTGGCTCTCACAGACTCGATTTGAGGTATTTTTAGTCTTATTTTTGATTGATTAAATATTAGTTTAATTTTACAAAGGCATATGTGTATTCAATAAATGTAACGTGGTATATCTTTACTACTCCACGATATAGGCCGATTGTAGTGATTTGATTGATTCACAGGCATTCATGTGATTTTTCCATATTTAACATACCTAATGTTCTAGCGTGTTTTTATATAATTACGTATTTATTTTTATCTGTATATTATTATTATTAAAATATAAATAAGTTTTTTCTTTTTAATTATATTTACTTAAAACTTCATATACACAAAATGGAAGACTTATTGCTAAAGTCATTCCCTACCCGTCTTCCTATGGATGATCCAGAGACAAGACAATCTTTTTTCTACTTTATCACAAAAATTTAAACTTAGAACAAGTTATATCCCCGGAATTATACAAATCCTCCCTCACTCACGTGAACGTCCATAAACAGATTCTTCTGTTAAATGATAAAAGCAGTAACCGAGGGTCCTTCAGCCGGTCGTTATTCTAACCTGTGTTTATTATAATCAAAAGAATAATAATGAAGCGCCACCTGTCAGAGAGCAAAACATTTGCATCAAAAAGCCTCCGTGAAAAGTCGAGAGCCGCCGCCTGTCTGCAAGGGCGCCGCGGCACGCCGGATCTAGCAATTACAATTTTAAACCGATGCAGATGTTAAAACTAACCGTTTATTAACAAATATGAATTTTTATTACAGTATTTTTGTGTTTTATATAACACTAGCGGACCGTGCAGACGTGGTCCTGCCCGGAAAAGTAGCGCCACACCGACCTCAGCGCCACCTACCGGGTCCAATTGTGAATCTAAACCATCCAGGGCGCCACCCAAAAGTATACAAAAAAAATCATTCAAATCGGTCCAGCCGTTTAGGAGGAGTTCAGTGACATACACACGTACATTAGAATTATATTTATAAAGACTAGATGACGCGTGGAGGTTATTTTTGGAGGAAAATGTATACAATCCATGGAGGCATCTTAAGCATTTAATTAAGCTTAAGCTATCCTAAGGTGTAACAAAACCTTTCTATATCTTGCTATGCCATAGGAAGCATGCATTTTTCCGAGATAAAAAGTAGCCTATGTCATTTTCTGATCCCTAAACTGCCACAATGCAAACAATCATGTTGAATAACAAACATCCCTTCATCCAAACATTCGTATTTATAATATTTGTAGCAGTTCTAACTAATATTAAACTGAATTAATTAATTTCTATAGAATTCCTTATGACGATGTGTTAAGCTATCATGATGGACATATGACACTCATTATTTTAGTATACTTTTACCTGGACAGTGCCGCGAGTAATAGCTAGTTAGATATAAAATTATCTTGGCTAGCCAAAATACAAGTTGTAATCTTAGGATAAATATTGAGATATCTATTTATATTCTTTGAAAGTAAATACCTACCTGATACCCACAAAATAACGTAATAGGTACTCGTCTTATAGTTCCTTGCCTTGCTAACAGAAAAAATATATCAATCAAAAACACTTTACAATAAAACACGATTGCACTTCATACACTCTGTTTTTATTAAACAGAACCAAGTGTTTCTTCAGAGAACCGTTTCCAATTTGGGGAATGCCTTTGATTTGCGCGATGCACTCACAAACACTCGTGGAATAAAAATAATGGCGTCAGCGGTTCCACAAAGAATGTAAGAAGTCAATTCAATTAAGTAAATCCTTTAATAAGCAAATAAGCAGAAGCGAGAGGTCGATATTGAGAGATCAAAGCTCTCTCGATGGCACTCCCTGCCCCTCCTGTCGCGTTGCGTCGCTATTACTCCACAGCTTTACTTTCATCGCTCCCACCGCCTCAGTCTAATATACTTAATATAATAATAATAATACTAGCCCTGTATTAAACATTGTCCCACTGCTGGGCACGGGCCTCCTCTACTAATGAGAGGGGTTAGGCCTTAGTCTACCACGCTGGCCTAATGCGGGTTGGCAGACTTCTCATACCTCCGAAAAACTCTCAGATATGCAGGTTTCCTCACGATGTTTTCCTTCACCGTTAAAGCAAGCGATAATTAACATTTTAATACACACATAACTTTAGAAAAGTCAAAGGTGTATGCCACTTGGGTTTCGAACATACGACTTTCGTCTTGACAGTCCGTACCGCAACCAACTAGGCTATCGCTGCTGCTAATATACTTGCGTATTCATTCATTGGTTTTATTGGTATTGATCTTAATTGATGCATATAACAAAGACAGTGTTTGTGCAAATTATACACGGCAGAAGGGAAACTTACATTACATCCAATTACGTCGCCCGCCTGCAATTTAATCTATGTGTAAGCCGTTATTACTTTCGCTTTTTAATTTCTATATAGTTGTTTAATCCACAATAAACTTTATATATATATAACTAGATGTTGCCCGCGGCTCCGCCCGCATGCAGATTATTTTTGGAAGAAAAGGTATACAATCCATGGAGGCATCTTAAGCTATTACAGCTTTCTATATTAGGCTGTCCCATAGCGTGCATTTTTCAGGGATAAAACGTAGCCTGTCATTTTCTGATCCCTAAACTATGCAAAAAATCATGTTGCTCTGTGAAAAACTAAACGATCCCACTGTACATTTTACCGGGATAAAAAGCCTATGCGCTATTCCAGACTATAATCTATCTGTGTGCCAAATTTCAGATCTGTCCAGCCGTTGTAGCGTGATTGAGTAACAAACATCCATCCAAACATTCGCATTTAGTAGGATGAATGGGCCCAGTCGCCGATGTGACAGAAAGCCCCCGGGAACGTAACTTTCCGTTGTAATACTCGGGTACAAAAATCCATGCCCTAAATTTTCAAACTACTATTCATTGTAGGCATACAATTCGAAAAAAATCCGAACTCTATCCAAATACATTTCCCTTACAGGAACCCAATCTAAACCAGCCATGTTGCAATGCTGAAGTGACGCAGAGTGTGCGGTATCTACATCAGATGTCTTGCACGACAGCCTCTCAACATCTCATTACGTCGGATCGCACGCTAGCGGTGATTCCATGCGCCCGATAACTGATAGAGTGGTGATGATCCCCGGTCATTTGGGTAATTACATCGTTGTGCAATATAAAGGGTGTTGAAGTGGAGAACACGGATCATTTTAAATTAACAATTAAATAAATGTCAATTTAATATCGCATCAAATATCGAATCAAAGCTAATTGAAAACAACTAATCGATACGAGCCATATCTGTGTTAACGTTTTGTATTTCTTTCTTTCTGAAGACTTGGGTGATTTTTGTGAATAGTTCGTGTAAGGACCCACACCATGCCGGCCAATTAAAAATTTGATGTATCTTTTTTCTGCAATCTGTCTGGGCGACATTAAACTGGAGATTATGAAATTAGGATTCAGAAGCGCATGATCCAATATCCAATGATATATCCATATAACTACTATAATATCATATTAATTTGACAGTCTCCGTGGCTCCAGCCAGCAGTGAAACGGGATGCCGTGGGTTCGAGTCACGTGGGACCGCAGTCCTTCGTAGTCTTAATACCCACGATACAAGTTTGACTTAGAGGGGTCAAGACTATGTGACTGTTGGGTGAACTTATTATTTTAGTGTTATCACCTAAAGACGTCTCAAGAAGAATAGCTGTATAGCGTAGATCTTTGCAAAGTATCATCAATGTGATTTATGGTTTTTTTTTATTTATTCTGGCGCGGCAAAGTGACCACACTGCACCTGATGGTAAGCGCAGTGCCGTCCAGATAGAGTATCAAGTAGCGAGAGACAGTCTATCCCCCGCTACTCAACACAATCATGCCGGCCTGCTAATAGTTAGGAGCTTAATAATTACGGTAATATAGCGATATTGTTTGCGATGCATATGTGTATTATGTAAGAGTAAATATAAAAATAAACATTCTTCTATATGTACATATGCAATGTTTCCTATTATAATGAAACGTCGACTTGTGTCAATTGAAGGTTTTCGAAAATTAAAATAAGAGTAGATTATTAGATGTTAGTAGAGTAGATTAGACTCAGGGGCCGTTCAAGTATTACGTGAGCACTATGAGGAGGCGGGGGGGTCTTTGCTTTGCTTATTTTGGATGACATGGGGGGTAGGGGAGTCCAGATGATGATTACGTCATCGGTAGTTATTTACTTTTTTACACGAATGGCAACCCTCACATTGTCTTTGCTTGAAAACGAAACGCATTTTCGGGGATTCCCGCAAATAATGCATACGTTTAGGCACTCGCTTTAGAACCGAGTAGGGGAATTACCGCGCGCTATTCACTTGTCCTATCATATATTGTCCTGTTTTGTAAGCATAGCAAAGCAACAATTATAACATTATAATTTTAATATTAAAAAACAATACATTAATTAAAAAATGTTTACGTAAGCATGCGGGGAGGGGGAAAGAGCTTTGCTTACTATTGCTGACAAGGGGGATGGGGGGTAAATAATTGTAATTAATATACTTACGTAATACTTGAACGGCCCCTTACCTAGGTACTGATTTTTTTATTGTGACACGGCAAAGTGACCAAACTGCACCTGATAGTAAGCGCAGTGCCGTCCAGTTAGAGTATCAAGTAGCAAGAGACAGTCTATCCCTCACTACTCAACACAATCATGGCGGCCTGCTGTTTAGCTTCTTCACACTACGCCTAAAGGACTTAAGCTACCGATAAACCTAATCATGCAAATGGAGCTTTAATAAAAATACAAAGTATAAAAAGGGAGAAAGAAAATTATGAGACCGTATGTTAGAGTGTATGTAGTCAATAAAACGAAAGGTACTTTGTGTAGCGACAAATGACAATACTAAATAAATCCTAAATTATAAACAATTTATCATCATTAGTTTTTTTTATGCTTTAATCCATATATTGATACCATATGTTTATAAATTTATTATAATGAGAGAAAAAAAAGTTATAACAATTGATGACGAAAAAATAAGCCCGGAGTTTCTTTCTGCCTCTCATATTCGGGTCGTCATCGCTTAGATAGTTAGTGAAAGGCTGGTAGGTTAGCTAGACTAGGGATTACTTTCTTTCCAAATCCGTCCAGTTTCCTATCAACTTCTCCCCTCCCATTCCTGTCCCTTCTCCTGATAATCATCTCCCTTCACTTTCCTTGCCGAAGATCACGATTCCTTTCATTTTCCGGTCATCCTCTTTTCTCCTTTTCCAGTCCTATCCTCGTCGTTGTATCCCTGCCTGCCAGCCCTTGACGGTGGATTCCAAGTTCCTACGCCATTAACCATGATTGCTCATTCCTTAAGGAGAAATTCCATTTGTGTTTTGATTTGTCATAAGCGCCTTTTATATGCCTACATGATCAATAAAGATTTTTATTTTAACTGAACTAAATACAGATTGTTGTTAAAGTTTAAACAAGGACATATTTTCGTGCTTTATGAATAAAGTGAATCAATATAATTCTTTTAAGATCTCTTCATGGAAACACTTAGAGACCTACTCTAAGTGGAAACACTATCCAATATAATTTTAAGTGTGAATGTTAACATAGCGCCATCTACATTTTGTTTTGTTGCACATTAGTAACAAGAGAACTAGATGGCACTGTGATCGCCGTGGCGGTCTCTCTACTCTCTATGCCAGTGATACTTGACTTGCGAGAATTGTGCGTGTAGAATTTTTGGACTATAATAGCAGGTCTATGGAAGTTAATAATGAAGGTTGGGGTATATCAAAATAAATGAACACCATTTTTGTAATTTCTTTATTTTTTCACCATTTATCGTAAAACTTTCCTACGGCACACTGCGCGTCGCAGTCGCGCACCAATATTCCGCCTTGTGTATGTCGAGCGATTCCAACGTCGCGTGATGATCACACTCACGCTATCACATCATTCATATCAAACAATACCTGCCCACAAACGTAAGGACGTCACATATCACGTGACGACAGCTCGACTCAATACGCGACATGTCTGAACATCTTTTATCCTCTTAAACAGATGGCGTTTATTTCAATTAATGCGCACTGTTGCAAGAGACGTGTCGCGTTTACAAAGTTATGGAAAAAATAGAAATAAAATGACGAACCGTCTAGGTTGCTCACATACTAAATAAATAGGAGTTCAGTAAAATAGAAATAAAATATGACATCCATCGTAAGTACAAACAAGCACCATCTAGCTGCAGTTTAACTGCCATTCTTACCAAGTAATTTCCGCGAAGGGATTTCACACAGAGTACCGCTTGGCGACGCTCTGTCGAACAAATCCGAGCGCGGTACAACCGACGCTTCCAACCAATGTTGACATAAACGTACATAGGACGCTGCATTATATATCAAATTATAAATTTAGAGTATTTTTAAAACACTTTTTACCTTACAATATTTTCCAAGACAGTTTCGCACATTGTGTGCGTGCGAAAATTTCAAGGTTACAAAATTCGAAATGGAGATCTATGTTCTGAATATATAATATATACCGACTAATGCCAAACAATTAAAAACAACAAGTATATAAAATACTAATACAATAATACCCCTACAGGAAGTTACAATACGCATCACTACATCTTTGGATACAAAATCTCACGCGGCAACCTTGTCGAATGATTTCTAACCATATTCACCATAGACAACTGGTTCTTAACATTACTAGTCTATTACCAGTACTCTATAGTTAGAAAGCACACAACAGGGAAGCCCCGAGTCATCGATTCTCCAGATTTAGAATAATTTACGTGTCATTACCGACAAGTGGAGAATCGACGCCCGTTACACACCGAACCAGTCTCAAAACACATGCGAGCCGTGTCATACACGAACAGAGAAATTTAGAAAACATTTTTTAAAACCAATATTCAAAAACGAAATTTTATCCTCATCACATGAGCCATGTCAGTCCCACAGTTGCACACATTACGATATCATTATTACCACATGTTTCGTCGCATATTGGGTGCATTGACATTGTTTCTGACGAACAAATTACAAATGATTCAGTGGAAGTATCGCGTCATAACCGGTACAAGTCTCGCCTGTTCCTCTGCATACACAACACCCAATATGCCGTCCTCGTTAATTCTAACAACCACATTTATATTGCGTTCTATTTTTTTTTACAATTTAACTCCACCAGCGAACGCAGTCCGCGCTTATATCTACCGCGGTGGCCATGTCGCGCGCCGACGCGTTAGGTTCTCGACACACTACGACGGAACTGGAGTGTAACATGGTCAGTGTTCCGTATAAAACTTTTCCCATACAAAAAGTTCTGTCGTAGTATGGAGAGACCTATAGACGTAAGAGATGCCGTCACAAGAGGGCGCGCCACACGACGTCGCGTCCGGTGCAAACCTATCTATAACCCCCTGTCGCTCGGTACACTACAGAACACAGTTTGTATCCGTCGTCCTCGCCCGAACAAAACATATACATGGTGGCCGAATATGATGTCCAAACACTCGATGTACAAATAAATGGTGGTCCTATTGTCAGAGAATAAATGAAGAAGGCACAAACAAAATAGCTCAACACGTCCCTCCGCGCGCCCGTGCGTACGTACGTACTGCCCCAATTGAACGGAATATTTGAACAACACCCAGCCACCGCGCGTCTCGATACTATACACAGAATATTTAGGACACAATATATCGAAATTGTCTCGTAATCTACAAATCATTTACCATTATTTTAATATAAACTACAATCGATTGGCAGTATTCGTTCACCCCACCATCGCTGCATCGCTGTGATATCGCACGTGCTGTGACGATCTGTCAACGTTCCAGCGACGTTCCAGCGCTCCTATACTCATGCGAACGATTCGGTGGCACACACACTTATCATACTATCCACGAGTCTATCCGCAGCCGCAGCCGCACTGGCGACTGGCGACTATTGTTAGACTCGTCGAGTTCCTTATCCTTAGGTTAAATGAAACAAACATATTTTACCATCGCTATAGAGCTGGCCGGGAGTGACTACGGTAGTCTTTCTTAGTACATCCCGGCCGCTCTAGACACGGATAGACTTGACCTCGCGCTCGCTCTGGTCCTTCTATACTCCACGTGTCCTCATACAAGATGTCTCAGACTTGGACGTAATTACAATGGGTACCCTAATTCGTACACTCAGTGCACGGAGCCTCAAATCTCTCTTACGTACAGTGAAGCGCCATAGTTGGCTTCAGTTGTCAGCACTGTCGCGGCAGTGATGCCAACTGCTGCGGGGCATTTTGATTATCGTTTATGGCACGCCCTTTTCTTACTTTTTAAGGTACTTTTTAAGGATTGTGGAACAACTGTTTAGAAAATGATAAAAAGCTTATGTTCATTTTCAAATTCGCCGTTCAGTGAAAATTAAACGAATCTGTATGCTTAGATTTATCACTTTCCAAACAAGTTGCATCGATATCAATGGTTATATATTCGACAATATTCATCGTTATTCGACAAGTACAAAATGGGTAGTAAAAATGAGACTTGAATCGACCAGTCAGACCTTTAATGCTCCTACCTCTAAGATCAACTCCTATCACTTCGCCTGTGATCCCTTTAACCGTTTACGCTAACTAGAGGCCGCGAGTGTGAGGGCGACTATTAACAGATGGCGCTAGTGGTACCGCGTGTGGGAGTCAAAGTCGCACTTACCCTCGACGGCCTCCTTCACCTGCCGACCACCGATCCCACTCATAACACTCATAAGCATACTATTTTCACTGTCAAAGGAAGCGTCGCAAAGAATTTCCAAATAAACCCTATTTATTATGAACAAGAGTTTCGAATTGAGATTGGATACGTCACCGCCCCACCACCGAATGCTCGGTACGATCAACCGCCCAGTAAACTAAAACCACACAAACTCAAGCCACACGTCTGTTCTGTCTGTTTGTTGCATAAACCCTCATCCAGTTGTATTGTTACTGCTCATCGATAACCGCCAAGTATTTTTCAGCTATTTTTCCGTACTATTACATTTTTTATAATTCTTTTTTTATTATTTCAAATCTCAGGTACTGTGGTATTGCTTATTTGCTTATCATGTAATATAAAATGAATTTTTAGGTTCCGTTGCATAATGGCGGTTAATTGGGTTGTGAGTCATACCAGAAAAATTACAGAACTTTCTCGATCATACGTTGTTACTAAAATACGTTCGATAATGTTCTCTGGTCGACTTTACAATACGATGCTATTGCAGCATATTCGGGAACAGCTTAAAACAATAAAATGGTGTCTGTATAATGTAATAAAACAATAGTAGGTCGAAGGCGGCGGCGTCACACTCGTCCGACATGTCGTGACGTCGTGTCGTGACATCGTGTCGTGACAAGATCGTACGAGTGTGAGACCGCCGGCGCGTGCGGTGGAGGCTGCGACGGCAGAAGCTAACACCCTCGCAACATCAAACGTAACATACAGATAAATTATCTTTTAGCAAAACATCAATTAATATCAGAAATATAATTAAAACTAACGTACTATTATAACTCTGTTTTTTTTTAATTTTTCGCAGTTGAATCGTTCCGTATCTATAGTGACCTATTTAACACTTAGCGAGCGGGAGGCGGCGCGGTGCGACGTCGGCGACACATTTCGACACACTACACTGTTGTTCATGGTTTTAAAACACATTTAGAATCAGAGACGGACGGAATGTCGCCAAGACATTGATTTTGACAATTGAAACTTGACGTTATAACCTTTCACATACGACTTAATTTAATATAAACAAACAATAGCCGCTCAGCCACATGTTTTGTCATACTATTATATGTCGTATCTTAAACAAAATAAGGTCGGGTTTCAACTGTCTAATTCAATCTCTTTGCTGCCACTTCGCGTCTGCGCTGATTACACGGCACTAACATCAAAGTAGCTTTTAGGAATAAAGCATTGACCGAAGAAAGCATCCTACGATACTATAGAGTATAGAGTTAAAACCGGAAGTGTGTCGTCGGCGTTGCGGCGCGAGTAACGAATATTACAATATAATTGACTATCACTTCAAACTGCACGCGACCAACCATACGAATGTGATCAAGGGCCGTAATACAAATTCTTAAAAATACCACGCGGCGGTGAAGAAAACAACCGAAACTCAACCTTATTACATTGTAATACGGTTGAAATTAGTATGATGACACATTACTATGTTGACTTTGAATTGGACCCTGTTAAGCAGAAAAGATCCAACGGACGTTTCCATACTTAATTTTAAAATAGTACTATGCAGTAACTAATTAAAAATTAGATGGGTAATAAAACATGACAAGTTTTTTTAGGTAAATGTCATCAAACTGCCTGGATCTTACGTGCACATATGAAACTATTAGGTATGTCTATTTATTTTACTCGATTTCATAGAAAATCTGGTTAAATCTTTTCTGATTAACAGGGTCCAATTATCCTTCGTCGCAAGTAGAATGTTTTTCAAATTGGTAACACTGTCCCTGACCACGTTCCCGAACACTCACTCAACCAAAAGGAAGTAACGTCCACGTGACTGGAAACTAACTCTATACAAAAATATAATTTCATGACTGCAATCTTACTCTATTATTTTTCAATAATTTAAGCAACCTCAATTTATTAACAATTTCAATTTCGTCGGTACTATCTATTTATATGTGGTTCACATTATTATTGTTGGAGAGGACATGTTTTTTATCACTATGCAAGTCTATTGAAAAATATGTCACGTACAACGTAAGTAGCGTATGCGAAGCGTGCGAGAGGCGAGAGCATGCGATGCGGACGCAGGTGTGTGAGGGGGCGGGGTGGTGGTGTGGAGGGGCGGGAGAGGGGGTCGCGGCGCGTGTGTATCACAGGGGGCAGCACACGAGCACTCGGCCAGTCGCGGGCAGCACTCGAACACTGCTGCGGGTCGGCGGTAGTCACAGACATTACTTTGAGAAACAGATATATTCTTGAAAATGAATTCTAATTCGTTGAAATCTATGATATTAATAAAGTATTAAGCTTATCAAAAAGAACAATGATACTTCATTAGTAAGTAGTAGTAAATATTAAGTCATAACTATCATTAGTAGTAAGTAAACTAGACAAATGGCATATAGCTCGTCATAGTTTGTAGACATAATATGCTAAGAGTGGCTCGAACCTTACTGCCGTAGCTAGGCGTAGCTAACTACGTATGTACGTACAGCTTACTAGCAAAAGCTAGTCAATTTATACTTGAACATATAGTCTAAAATGAATATTGAGTGGATAAAAATGGTCCTACGAACCGGATAATGCTCGATAAAATTAGAAAGGACAGAGCCGCCGACCCCACCGAACAGAGACGTCACGAGGAAACGAAAGATCCCATCCAGAACACCCACAATACTACTGCCTACTGCCGACGTAATCAACCCACGCAATTTCTACCTTCACAACATATAGACACTATGGTTAACATTAATTTTTAATTATGTTATAGATATTCTTATTAACAGTACAATTATTATAATCTGACTGCTATGACGGCCGCTACACCGGAGGATATAATCATTTTTAAATCTTCTAAATATAAACTCTGTAATTCTTATAAGTCTATGGAACTAAAATTACATTTTGTACCATAAAATTGTTGTTTTAAAATTAAGCCACTTGTCGCGGGGAGGATAATTGTCTTCATAGGAATGTTTCTGTGTGTTTAATAACATTAATATTTATGTGAAAAGGAGTGTTTCAAGCATTATAGTAATATTGTGTGTTATGTGTGTGTAAATATGTGATGTGTATAAGTGTGTGTGTGTGTGTGTGTGACGTCACCCTCCCCGCGAGCCCACATACGTAACTCTCTATGCGATGCGGAACACGGAGCTATGTTCACGCGACGTGCCCCTCCTCCCTCCTCCCTTCCCATCCCACCCCACCCGGCGTGAGTCATTAGACCACAGACACACCACACAACAGAAGCGAACAACAAAAAAGTAATATAAACTAGCCTAACTTACTTACAACAAACCGCGCCGCCTCCGCTTCTCATTATATTTCTATATATTATTCGCATAGAGAAATGATTTTTTTATATAGGTATTTTATTTTTTTCTCTATTATGTAACATAACGGACGTCTTATGCCACTCTATGTGATGGTCTTTAGAAGGAAAATGTACTGTAAATTAAGCTACATAAAGTGCGTTTCGGGTTGCAGCCGCGAGTCGCCGCGCACCGCGGTGCAACCTGACACGTCGCTATTTCTATTTTAAAGGGTGAAAAATACGCTATTTTTTTGTCTGGAGCGCTCGTTCTGCAGATCCCGCGGGAACTAAACGACACTTTATTATCTGTGGCGATGAGATCTGGAGAATTTGCTGATGCACGATACTAGAACTGATTGGTTAACAGTTTGACGACACACAAGATACAAGTCTCAGGACTAAGGGTATTATGCGAAAAAAAAAAAATTTCTCACATGCCTTTTGTTTCAGCATATCTTATGTCAAACTGGTAAACAATTAAATTCCAATAAACATTACACATAGTCTAGCAACAACAGTTACAACTGATCACGTCGACGAAGCTGCATCGGTTTCCTGCCTCGTACTACTGACGTTTGACGCTTGACGTTTGACGCGTGACGCCTGACGCCCGACGCCTGAACTCCACAGTAATACTACGTTAACATTACACTTACCGACTAACTTACATCCGCCTTACTGATAATACAAAGTGGTGCCATCTACGAACATATATCGTACACAGCAGGAAATGTACACCTATTGTATAATAGTTAAAACGTCGCAAAGCCGTATTGGTGGATATTGGTGGACTGTTTGAAGCAAGCATATGAACTCAGATATAACTTATACAATGTTCGATAGCGCTCCCAGTGTAGTCGACAATGGGAACGGGGCTGCTACTATGGTACTATCGTGGGACATAGCCAGGTCGCGCTGTATCCCACTTGTAACAGAGGCTGGGTGTAGGCGCAGGCGATGTACAGATCAAATCAATTATCACATTTTGTTTATCGATATTTCTATGCCATGTTTCCAGTCACCTACGCCTCATCCAGCCAACACATTTATAACACAAATTCGTTAGTCTGCCACATAGCGCAACGATCAGAAGGTATATCCCATTGTACTTTCACTTTCCTCTGACACATTCCTAAGAGGCTATACAAAAACCCTTTGCTGTTGACGTTGACCCCTTAGATTAAATTGTATAGAAATGACACTTTGAAAAAATCACGTGACCACTTCCATACAGCTTGATCTTTCTAAGGTCAACAGAAAAGGGTGTTTGTCCAGGCCCCCAGTGTATCAAAGGTAGATGCCGAGTTGGTGACAGCATAGAAGACATAGCTTCTTGTTATTAGGCCGTGGTGCGTGACGTCACCGCTCTATTTCGACAAAAGCTACCAATAAAAGGTGAATATTCGGGTGATGCAATATTCGTAATAAAAAATAATAAAACAAAAAAAATGCATAAATACTTTAGTAAAGTAAGTGGAAGGCACGCCCAACGCCCGGTGTAGTGCTACTTATTACAGACAAATAAATCTATAACACGCCACATTTACATTTCCCCAACTAACACAGGCACTTTCAGTGTCTACGGGTGACATACCGCCATAATACTCATCAAATACATTATATTCGTGCCCGATGCAGTGATAGACACACAATCACGTCATCTGCTCAGTAAACTGTTGGTGTACCAGTTCTAATGATGCTTCATCCTTATGTTGAATGAAACTTTGATGAGTGTTTAGTGTTAGGTTACGAAAATCAAATATGAAATCATCCAACATTTCCCGATGGATACTCGCCTGCTTTCTAGACTCGTCACGTCAAACGTTCGTGTCTTCTAATTTGAGCTGTAAATTTTTGTAAGCCACTATTCACGCTTTTTTTGTGTTGATTGAAAACTTTTACTGTTCTCGCTGACACTACAATTGTTTTTTCATATGAAATGTGTGTATGTGGCGTGTTTAGGATTATCGGTCTGTGTTCTTATACTACGCGTCCCGCGCACTCGTATACATACATATATACAACATTACACACGCTCATACATATGATGCCACCGTGTGGATCGCTGCTGGGAGTCGTAATTAATGAAACTCGTAAGCTGGTATTATGATACAAAAAAACTTTGAAAATGATTTTTTTCTTTATTTTTTTATAAAAAACGTGTTATTTTCGGTAAGATTAATCAGAATCTTTGAAGAACTTTTTTTTTTATATAAAAAACGTGTTATTTCCTGTAAGATTAATCAGAATGTTGATTATAGAAGAAAAAAACACCAGCCATCCCCACGGCAGCAACACAGGGTGCTTACAAACCAAACTTAACCTACCCAGTGGGGTCGGCCGCGGCACTGCACTGTAGGCGGACTTACCAAACGATCGCTCATGTCTTTTGAACAAATGGCAGCAAAAAAAACATTATGAACAAAAAATAATTTAAAAAAAAAATTACCCCGTGACCAGCACGTATATATGAATACACGATTAAACTTTCTTCTAAGTTAAAATAGCATAAAATCGCAATTGTTAATAAACTG
The DNA here is from genome assembly GCA_905220505.1 of Laothoe populi. Taxonomy (NCBI): domain Eukaryota; kingdom Metazoa; phylum Arthropoda; class Insecta; order Lepidoptera; family Sphingidae; genus Laothoe; species Laothoe populi. The sequence continues at coordinate 13,235,247 of HG992172.1, forward strand.
TTAACGGCTTGTAATATTTACTGCCGTTGTGGGTAGCGAATAATAACAACATTACTAAAAAAAATATCGGACAAATCTGTCATAAAAATGACATCTTTTCTTTTAATGGATAATCCAGTTTTTTCTCTCTCGAATATTTTCAAGCCCTTCCCAAACACCTTGCAAAGACAAGACTGGAATAACCAGGAAGAAATACAACACATAACGTCCCGCTACCTACAGCTGCGTCATCTGTAGTAGTTACTAATCGTAAAACGTATCAAAAATTTACTGCCACTTGCGAAAGAATTAAATGTAGAATTTTGAATAAAAAAGCCACACTATCGGCACTCGATTCTTATATAAAGCTAACAATTAATGTGTGCACGCGCCACGGTCGATCCCATCTCATACTTAACGACTTTCTTAATGTGTCGGATTGTACGCCTACGAGAATATCACAGCAGTACGTGACTTATCTAATGATTCGATTTGTCCACTCTAGTCTGACCCTCGTCCCTACAGTGTTGGAAGGTACATAAGGGTCAAGTTAGAGCGGCCCACGAGCCCTGTAAACACCCGGTGCCTTGTTACTAACAGGGAGAAGTTTCGTCGAGTGGAAGCATTATGATTAACAAATACATTTTAGTGTTATTTCGAGTTATATATATGTTGATATGGTATATAATGTGTTTTATGATTTTCGATTCAGTAATTTATGGTGTCAATAGATGGCGCTAGTGATGTTGCAAATAAAAGTGTCCGCCATCTTGTTTAGCAAAACGTGCAATATTAGATTATTATTTAATAAATAACGTATAAGCTGAAAAATAACATAGTAGCAAAGGATTACAGTTCATTTTCCAATGAGTTTTAAATTCAAAATGATTCCACTTCGACTGAAACCGTCCCGCAGACGCCCGTGCCTGTACTGTCTCAAATGTATACAGACAGAAAAAACTTTATAATTAAACAATTCATAATAAAATTAAAAAAACACATACACCTACGAACTAGATAAGTGGCATTTAAAGTTATCTTAAAGGCCGACGCCCAACGATAGTGCAGGACTGCGATCCAATTTTTTACTCAAAAGTATGATGCAAAGTAATTTTAAACCTTATTCAAATCCATTTAGCGTTAAAATTTCAGTGATAGCGATGCAAATGTCAAACCTTTTACCGTTAAACAGTATGAGCAATAACAAACGCTAATGTAATTGAAATAAGATTCAAAGTCATTTAACATAAACTGGTGAACAGTCCTGTTTCCATGGCGTCATGCCTCATCGTTGATATTATTATGTTGGTGCTGCGGCCAGGCTCCGTACTCGCGTACTCGCGTACTCGCCTACATATATATATTTTTTTGTTGTTTTTTCGTTTGTTTAGTAACAAATAGTTATAGCCTGGCCGTTGATGTCGACTTAACAATATGACTGACGTCGCGCCGTATTCACTAGGTATCGGGCCGATGCGGGTGACCACACATGTATGTCGGACAGGCGGTAGACAATACTTTAGGAAATATATCACACTACTGCATGATTTAATTTTCGATTTTTTTACATTATTTATTATTTAGCGCATACTTCCCGTTCGACATAGTTTATAGAAAAATTATGACATATTTTGTTGATTGTCCAAAAAAGCCTCCAGATTAACTTGTTAAATAGTAGAGTGCAAAATAGAAACAAAAATCGACTTTGTCTTAATTAGATGTCAATATGATTCGCCCAGCGTCGTGAAATGTGAAGTTTGTTAAAATATCGATGTCAGTTAGTCCGCCTGTCCGTCTGTCCGCCCCCGCAGCGACGTCGTGCAAATAAACTATATACACGAATATCAGACAAATATAATTAAAAAAATAAAGCTCAAAGTCGCCTAAAGTTAGTGTTGTTTTTTAAACAAGAAAATAATCGAAACCTCTTAGAGGCGTGTTAATTTTGATTAAATCCCAAAAAAGGCATTTTATAATGTGAAATGTTTGTAAAATTTTAAATTTCCTTCACGCACTTTAAAATAACCAAGTAAATTGTAAATATACCACGTACAATATATATACAATAAAACCGTAGCAGAATTTGAACTAAAAAACTTATCGATACCGACCCCATATCACCTAATATGAGCTATATGAAAACAGGAAATTACATTCAATGCTGACGTTAAAACACGGCCAATTAAATCGATAAAACACATCGCATCACGCATTTTCACTGACCCTACTGTCAAATATCGATACATTAAAAACGGTAGTGTCACGACACTATTTTACATCTACAATTAATCATTTATGTTTTTCAATCAATACACTATTAGAGCTCGTCTAATCTAAAATAACGCCCCCCACCACTCAATTTTGAATCTTATAGCTAACAAAATTGAATGGTTTAATGTTAGATCGAGTGCGCCATTTTAAATTACACGAGCTATATTAGTTAAATCCTGCTACGAATTTACATGACGATAACCTATACAATGTAGCCTGATCTGAATGTACGCGGCGCGTGTTTATCGATAACCACTAGTACCCGATGTCGACACGAGCTGTTATCGATAAACACAAACATCGAGCTACAACACGGCGCGGATTGACACTAGCGCACTGCCGACAACACGACTCGTCGACCGATCACGCACGTACATCTGTCACAAGTGGGACGTACTTGGGGCGAGTCCAGTGCGGGTGGTGGTGGGGGGCGGGGGTCAGTCGGCGAGCTCAGTAGAAGGGAGGCGAGCCGGAGCATCAAATGCGGCTCGACGCGCTGCCACTGAATGTGTCCTGCAAACGGAACGAACAACTTACATCATTGTCCCTCTTTACTTCTATTTAAATCAAAGCATGGATAATAATACGGCTACATTTTTTCTTATTTATATATACATTGTAATAAAACGAAACCCACGGACCCCATCGCGGTCCTTTTTACTTAAAAAAAAAGTCAAATAAACCGCGACAGAATCCGCAAATTTCGTCCCACTTCAAGCATCACTATATCAGTATACCCGACACAGCACTACTCATTATTTGAACAGCATATCGCATCGTTGTGCATTACTATGCTGGGAAATATGTAGTTTGTAGATATATTATATTTATTAGTACACGCAGTAAATGCGTCTAACATATTATGCGTCAGAATATCTATAAAAACGGTTATCGATCAAACTCAAAACAGCGCTTGATCAGACAATAAGGTACTCTACTGAGTTTAGTTTTGTACATTATATAATGAACCGTATGTAATGCTTCTATTGTATGTAGAAGCATGTAACCATGAATGATTAGCTATTACATTAGGGTAGCATACATGATAAATGGATTTGCTATAAGTATATAACTTTTGTATCCTAATATATTTAACAAACATATGGTTGTCTGATGATAAGATAACTGTATCGCCAAGTGTGGTGGCACACTCGGTCGAAGTCGTTTCGCATTGTTAAGCAAGAGCATGAGATCAGTTGACGTCGGTTGAATATTTCTAACAATATCAAACAGATTTAAAAAGCATTTTAATAATTTATTTAACACTTTATACATTTATGTATGGGCAGACTTAATGCCGGAGGCATTCTATGCCAGTCAACCCGAGGTTGTGAAGAGATAAAAGAATTTAAAATTAAATTTAAAAAATTGCTATGCGAGAATCATTTGGTAATCGATTAATAATTCATATTAATAATGTAATTAATTTAATCGACTCTTATAATAAGCAAGTAACAGCAATTTAGGAAGGAAACCCTTATGATGAGTATTGTCAGAAACGCAGAGAAGGATTTCTATGTTAAGTTATTGCGCATTTATACGTCTGAGACACGTCTGGGGGCTAGACAAAACTCTTTAGTTGGCGTTAACGCATAGAAAAGATCAAATTGTATAGAGATGATACTTTGTGCAAAGTCGCGTGCACAAACAATTTGATAATTTCTTGGCGTTAACGCCCACGGTAAGGGTTTTTGTCTACGCCGCGCGGTCCGGAGTGTGGGATCGTTAGTAAGCATGAAGCGGTACAAGTAGTTGTTTGTACGTACTATGTCGGAGGAAGATGGCGCGGGGTGTGCGGGGTGTGCGGGGTGTGCAGGGTGTGTGGGGTGTGCGGGGAGTACCGCCGGCCCCCCGCGCCCCGCACCGACAGCGGCGACCCCGCACCCGCCCTGCAACCAACCAACCACACCACGCGTTACACACATCGAATACACATCGGGTATACCCGGTGTTAGGGAAACGCTCCCGAAACGAACACAGACGATGAGACTAATGGCACCTTTGATGATAGCTCAGAAAAAACCATCCCGATGAAAATAAAAACATTTTTCATAACATTTTATTAGCATTGTTCGCGCTCCATCAGGTTAGTACATTTTAAATTAAACGATAATTTCATAAAACACATTACTTTATTTCAAAAGACTAACAGTGAAACACAAAATCAAATACAGCTGAACCTGCTATTTTGCCACTCTGCTAGTCTCTGCCTAGCGACTTTAAAAAGTAAGATGATTTTTTTCAACACAAAAACCGGATGTTCACTGGTTGATCCCGGAACGCGACACACTTGCGTGTGCCCCTATGTGTACATACATACATATATACTCACGCCTGTAAACCCCGAAGGGGTAGGCAGAGGTGTAACCAGTACACGGACTTTTCGCCGAATTTTGGTCCCATAATGTGATAGGGGGCGAACCTATCGCCATACCGGGCACAAGATCCAGACCCCAGGCTAATACTGAGAATTTCTAGATAGAAAAATCCAATATCACTTTACCCGACCCGGGAATCGAACCCGAGACCTCAGAAAAGCAGTCGTAACGCATGCGCAATTACAACTGCGCCACCGAGGCGGCCGCCCTATGTGTATGGCCGGTTTTACATCCTGTGTACGATGCGAGCTATCCGGGCGCCGGGCGCCGGGCGGATATAAATATCCAACTACCATCATACAAAATATCGATATAGTGAATATATATTTTTTTTGTACCTCAATAAGCAGACGAGCATACGGGCCATCTGATTGTAAGAAAACTCTTTGCCGGAGTCTATATTTCCCGAAAATCATAACCTGGGTTTCTTTAAATCAAGAGTGAATACCTTCTAGGCAAGCGTCTCCACCGTAGACCACATCATCACTTACCATCAGGCGAGATAATGTCAAACGCAAGGATATTTATAGTAAAAAAACCAGTAGTCACCGTCCATAGACTTGTGCAACGCCAGGGGCACACAGGGGCTCAGTATAGCCGCTGCCTGCCACCGTTCTTACCTGGTGCGTGTCTACATTGGTGTTGTTGGTGTTCTGCTGGTGCGCGCGACACATCTTGTCGCAGTAGTCGGCGAGGATGTCCCGGAACCGGCTCCAGCACTTCTCCGGGATCGTGATGGCCGTGCGGAAGTTGCTCTTCACCTGACAGATACACCAATTACCACTCAATACATGTGCCATTATTACCAACTATACAATTGTATTCACCAAGGTTTCTTCACTTAAAAGACCTATATTTGCGTAATGTGAAGAAGCTAAACAGCAGGCCGGCATGATTGTGTTGAGTGGCGGGGGACTGATGTCTCACGATACTTGATACTTTAACTGGACGGCACTGCACTTTCCATCAGGGGCAGTGTGGTCACTTTCAGTGCAGTTTCTTCACTTAAAAGACATACAATTATCTTTTTTTTACAATTAAAATTAAACCTTATTTCCATACTATACGACTGATATTTCTGTACATTATGCCTGTCGGTTTAAGTATGCTGTTTGTTATACTAATATCAGTTGTATGTGTAATAGCCTGAAGTTCATATTCAATTGTTAGAAATAGTTACTTCTACGCCAGTTCATTGTTGGCCATGTAAGGTGGATGGTTTTTTAGATTCTTAAGGTAGTCGTAAGTTAAAGAAAGCTTGGTGAAAAAGAGATTTTCCAAACATTAATACTGTACGCATGCGAAAAGAAACAACAGTTCAAGACAACATTAGTACAAAGAGATGTTGAGTCCAGAATGAGCTAGTGTACTTTGCGAGACAAATTCTCGACCAATCAGGACGCGTCTCGAACAAAATATTAAAATCATAGTTGCCAACATTTTTGATCGAGAAAAAGCCGACAGTTTTATAAACGATTTAACTGGGTGGGTGGGTGGGTGGGTGGTGGACCTAATAGGCAAATAGGGAGTCCTGATTGGTTAATATTTGCACAACAAAGCATCCGTCGTTACATTATAAATTAAGTTTTTTGAGAGCAATATACCCTTCGTTATAGTAATGTTATATGTATGGCACATAAGTCCGGGATGGGCAATGAGGGCGAGGCTGGGCGGACCCGGGCGTGGCCTGGACAGGGCTTTGTCGATGGAGGTCAATATTTTTAGGGGTTCAAATGACAATCATGTCGTCTGTTATCTGTATCGTCCGCTAGATATAGGGCTGCTAACTAAAAAAAATATATGCTTTTTTCTCACATATGTAAAATAATTACTAATTCTAAAATTAAATAAGGATGAATGATTGTTTCAATTTATGACTCAAAGACAGTGAATATTTTGGGAACGATGTGTAAGTTCACTCGTGCAGAATACACTTAATGCCAAGGCAAGCATGGTGGGTTAATATGGCAGCTGTGATGTTGGCATGTTGTATAGAGGCCGTTTTCTAAGTAACATTTAAACTTCTATTATATCCACTATATATCTTATATTCACTTCTTTATAAAAGTTCAATCAGAGTCATTCATGAGTTATAACGGGATTTTAGACATTTCAAGGACATATTGACGCTAACACTGTTTTAACAGTTGGCAACGCTGAATCAGGCTGGCAAAAATTCCATCATTTGCTGAGCCCTTTAACCAGTCATGTATCATTAGTATTCGGGCTAGCCAACAAATACTGGCAGCACTCGCCGTTATTGCATGCAATTTTTAACTTTAATAATATGGAAATAACATTGATTTTGGCTTGTATTTACTCCCTACGTATTATCTTTTTCCGAACTCCGGTATCCTTTTGATACATGAGAGGTTAATGACCGTGCTTCCCTGAGCTTCCACCTAGGGGAGTAAAAGCCCCGACTAAATTGACTCATAATTTACGGCAGGACAGAGGTCAAAATGTGAGATCACCCTTCACCCCGCCCCACCGAAGCACCGGATATATTCAACTGTAGTTTATAATAAATGAGGCTCTCCTACCTCCTCGAGGCGACGGACCGCGAATTTTTTTTCCACCACCTCCTAATGTGAGAACAGCAATTGTAATTATTATATAATGCGCAACTACTCTTCCAAGGGCGAAATAACATCCGGTTAGAGGCATGCAATGATATCGATCAATATTGTTAGTCAGTGTGGGAGCGGTACCTCGCTGACTTTCATGTAGATGCCGCGGTTGTTCTGTCCGATGTCGAAGTAGAAGTTTTTGTTGTCTACGCGCAGGTGCCTGCCCTCGGGAAGTTCTCCTTTAAACCTGGAACATTAAGGTTCAATATATCATTTCCTGGCTCAGCCTGTTCTACCGTCTGTACCATGGGGAGTGCTCCAAAGAATCTAATACTATCCCATCCTCTCCCTTCCACACCACCTTCCAACCACGCGTACTGGCTTGCGGAGCCACAGCTTCGTGGTGTCTACTACCCCGGCCCGAACCAAGAGGTTTGCAAATTCGTATCTTTGCCGCACCATCAAGCTATGGAACACTTCGCCAGCTACCGTGATCTTTCCTATGATCGTGGCTCCTTTAGGCGTAATGTGAAGAAGCTACACAGCAGACCGGCATGATTGTGTTGAGTAGCGAGAGATAGATTGTCACTCGATACTTTAATTGGACGGCACTGCGCTTACCATCAGGTGGTCACTTTACCGTGTTATGTACAAAAAAAATTACACCAGATAGTGGTAAAACCCCGGTCGACCCTATCCATTCGTCGACAAAACTGGCTACATAGCTGGCTGCATGATGAGTGCGTGGTACACAGTAGAAGCTGAAAAGAGAAAGCCATGAACAGATCTGTCTGGAAAAAACTAGTCCAGGCTAAGGCCCACCCTGGGCTGTAAGGCCTATGATGACGACGACAAAGTTTTTTTTTTCGTATGGATTTGTGCTGTTAGCTCATTATTGCCTTTACAGCTTCACCTTACATTGTGGCCGGCGCTTGTGGCGCTCCCGCCAGAAAGCGCAACATTTGTCAACGCTTGGAATAGGTTTAGGGCCGTCTCGATATACTAGTGTATCGAAAATCCGAGCCTCGGCCGGGCTCCTTGGACTCGCCGGCGAGTCCTACGTCGACGTGAATTCATAGTACAATTGTGATTGCGATTGGCCAGAGACAGTGCTGCCTCTACAGCGACCGTGATGGGATCGTTTGGATCTCCCAAAACATGTTTAGGGCGACGACGGAGGGAGAACATCGATGACACAGTGTACTCACCCGCCATCATCCGTGCCGAAGTCGTCGAGCAGGTCTGTGAGCGCGTCCCTGAACTCGATCATGCCCTGCGCCGGGAGCGCCACCTGCGAGCGCGGCCCGCCGCGGGTGATGGTCTGCGACACGCGCAGGAACCGACCGCGCGAGTTCTCCTTCAGGTCCAGGTAGTACCGCCGGTTGTCCTGGGGTACAAGTACACACACATATATAAATAAATAACACCCAACAGTCTCACACATAGCCCCGACCACACACTAAGATATCTTACGATACCAGTCTTGTGTTGTGGGCATCAGGGACTATGAGAGACGCTCGGTCCCACAACAAATATCTGTCTGTCACAAAAACATATTTCCCGGTGTGGGAATCGAACCCATGGCCTTTCGATTTCAACCGGCTACTCGCCAACTGCGCCACGGAGGATGTCAGTTATATGGTAGCAACATCATCTATAATGGAGCACCCAAGCTCTTGATAATATAGAACTTGTAATTATAAGACCAGTAATGATTAAACACTGTCATAATTCATGGGCTTTCTCTACTATTAAGAGTTATCACATGAGGCATCATTTCATAACTCGATATACTCCTGCTGTGCTACCGAGGCTGACAACCTCGTCGATCAAATGTCATCTTTAGCCAAGATTTTAGTTGAAGAAACCTAGATACATATATACCAGCACAACTCGGATACTAGCAGTTATTATTCATATAGCGGTATACCTTAAGCATCATCTCTGACTTGAGCTTGCCGTCGTCGGGCACGTTGTCCGGGTTGGGCGGCCCGAGGGACGAGTAGTAGTCGCTGAAGCTGGAGAGGTGGTCGCGGAACTCGGCCGCCGTCGACATCGCAAGGAAGATCTGACTGCGGCGACCGTCCGCGCCGATCTGCAAAACATTACTACTGTTACAATTACACAAATGTCCCGTGCATGCGAGACCAGCGTAGAAAGTGAAACTAGTAAGTATAGACAGTTTCTGACAGCCTCCGTGACGCAGTTAGCGAGTAGCCGGCTGTGAAACGAGAGGCTGTGGGTTGGATTCCACACCGGGACAAATGTTTGTGTGACAGACAGATGTTTGTGTCCGGGGTCTGGGTGTTCTGAGACCGTGCGTCTCTCGTAGGCCCTGATACCCACAACACAAGACTCGTATCTTAGTGTGGGGTCGTGGCTATGTTTGTGGCTGTTGGGTGTTATTTATTTATTTATAGTAAAGCTGCAAATAGTTTTGTATACAGCATGAAAGGGCCGGCTCGACTGGGTCATTACCAGTAGCTTACGAAAACTGGCGTAAAGTAACAACTTTTTGTGTTTCGTATTGAATTATATTTTTGGGGCCCAAATTCTTTCTAAACTTTCTATTATCTATTCTTTCTAAATGCCCAAACTTTTTTTGCATGTCTTTCTTATAAGGCTGGCCTCACACCAATAACTACGAGGAACTACGGTCTCGCAACACTCAGACCCGTAACAAATATATGTCTGTCACACAAACAGTCGGTGCGGGAATGGAATCTACGGCTTCTCGTTTCACAGCCGCCTACTTGCCCAATACGCTACGGTGGCTGTACGTACTGTTGGTTTTCATGAGATCAATTAACATCACGTGTCCCACTCACTCAATCCTCTTGACACAATCGAGTTTGTTATTGGATTTAGGTGTCTATTTCATTTAGTTTTATTTATTTAATAAACACAAAACTGGTTACAATCTTGTATGCAATAAAATTATAAGAGCACTTGTGTTGAACAGTAATTATAACCCAAAACATGTGTTCCAGATAGTTATATCTAAGTACGAGTAACGGAGTAATAATTATACTTAATTATAAAAATAGGTACAAAACGAGTTACGAATCTTTGAGTATATTGTGAATCAGTATTTTGTAAAAAAACAAAATTATTGTTAAATGTGTCTACGGTAGGATTAAGTTTGTTCAATATATTATATTGTCTACACATACGAACAATGGGATTATGAAAATGAATAAGTTACTAAAAATTCCGCCGTATTCAGTTAAATCGTGCGTTGGTGTTGCGTTCAAGACTGCCAATTGTAAAATTTTTAAACCCAATCACAATTTTGAATTGGAATCCAGTGTCAGAGTGACCCTGCAGGTAAAGGTGTGCACTTTTCTTTTTTATATTCTTATACGGATCTTAGAGCCACGGTCGAATCAGATTTTCATCCAGTTCCATCCAGTTAGCGATGAACTTGTAAAGAGCCGTGCATATTACATACAAATTAGAAGCCTGCCAAGTTCAACGCTGCGGCGCCTGTCAACTATCGATTTTGGAATAAAACATCTAAAAATATACTGCAAAGGTTATTTTCATTACGGACAGGTAACATATTAACAGAAAGAAGTAATTATCGAAACTTATATATGTATAGGGGTTTAAATAGATCAAGTGGAATTGGGTGTTAAAGCTATTGATAGCTTTGTATAAAGTGCTTGATCCAATTACCTTGAACTCGATGGCAGAGTCTAATAAGTAATAATAAATACACCCAACAGTCACACACATAGCTCTGACCCCACACTCATACTTTCGCTAAGTTTTTACATTTGTATAATGGTTTAATATAAAAACCATTGGTTTCAAACTTTTAAAAGGCCGTGACATCTTTAAACCTTCAGTGTTACAAATGCTGAAATTATTTCTGACATTGAGAAGCACTCATTTTCTTTGTTAAACATTGGAATGATGCCACACACATTGAACATTGGATTGAAATGATGGAATGATGAGGCTCTACACTAGAATGATTAAAATTTCTTTTGAAATTAGAATATACACTAAAGGGCTGATGCCCATGGAATGATATTCCATGAGGGCTTATATGAAAAATAGCCTCTTGACAGGAGAAGCACTTAAAACCCTAACTTTTGCAGAATACAATTGTTTAGTACACCATTTTGTACGTTTTATTCATCTAGATAGCAATGCACTTAAACATCGCTTACGCCCCTATTGATTTGATTTGAATACTCTATATCTGCAAATATCCTTAGTTATTCAAGTCTCAGACTAGAAACAGCCAAAATAATAAATACGGTAGCCTGTTCGGTATCTAGCGCGGAACTAAACCCACTGCGTAGGTACAATCGCATTTGGACGGAAATAAATTCGACAGAATCGCAACATCCAACCGATACCCGTATACAATGAATATCAACTCAAAGACGCCACATGGACCTAATTTAACATCAAAACAATCGTACAGTTTCAACTGGGCCAGTTTCAGCCAATAAGAATAAAAAAAAATAAAAAATCTTTATTCATCATGTAGGCATATAAAAAGCACTTATGACAGGTCAAAATACAAATGGGAATTCTCCATACGGAATGAGTAATCATGGTTAATGGCGTACGACCTTGGAATCCACCGTCAAGGGCTGATAGGCAGGGATACAACGACGAGGATAGGACTGGAAAAAGAAAAAAGAAGATGATCGGAAAATTAAAGGAATCCTAATCTTCGGTAATGGAAGTGACGGGAGATGATGATCAGGAGAAGGGACAGGAACGGGAGAGGAGAAAGGAGACTGGACGGATTTGGAAGGAAAGTAATCTAGGGATTAGACTAGGGTCTAGCTAACCTACCAGCCTCTCACTAACTATCTAAGCGATGACGACCCGAAGAAGAAAGGCAGAAAGAAACTCCGGGCTTATTTTTTCGTCATCAATTGTTATAACTTATTTTTCTCTCATTTTAATAAATTTTTTAAACATATTGTATCAATATATGGATTAATGCATACATAGCACCGCTAAAACACAAACCTTGGTGATAGTATATAAAAAATCAAATTAAGGGGTGTATCATTGCATTAAATCCACATTTACAATGACCATTCATTGGCATATACCTACGATAAGACAATTTACATATAAAAGATAATTTAAAGGCATACACTTTATAAACTGAACGATCGATCGGTCGTCTATTTTAATTAATTATCGTCACAGAAAGAAAAAACGTCAAAACAGAAAAATTATATATACAAATATGTACATATGAATGAATAAAGTGTTAATGCCATTATTTAATTGGTTTATTCTCGAGATCCATCTGTACATGTGGTTTGATATTGTTTATTGAAATTAGCTGTTAACTGATCAATATAAATACCAAGTGACGCAAGTCAATCAACAAAAAGGAGCATAGGACGTAACATGAATCCCGTTTTAGCTATAAACTACACTAGGTGACCGGGGTTACACTGTGGTGTGGCGTCTTGTAACATGATCTGCCTATGTCAGTACGATAGCGTTAGCATTACTTGGCATTGTTTTTCGCACATTTCCTGACATTCCAATGTAGAAACTACAACCTAAACAGTTAATATTGCAATTATCATTATAAATGTAGATTGCATCATGTGCGTTCGTTTGGCGCAATATTAGAAAACGATATTCCATTTGTGAGGAAGCCAATCAAGAACAACAGGTTGTTACGCAGTTTTATTATAATTTCAAATTTTTATTTATGAAGCAGCGATAGCCTAGTTCGTCGCGGCACGGTCTGTCAAGACGAAAGTCGTATGTTTGAGACCCAGCCCAACTGGCATATACCTCTGACTTTTCTAAAGTTACGTGTGTATTTCATTGCTAATTATCGCTTGGTTTAACGGTGAAGGAAAATATCGTGAGGAAACGTGCATACTTGAGAATTCTCATAGGAATATCAAAAGTATGTGAAGTATACCAACCCGCGTTAGGCCAGCGTGGTGGACTAAGGCCTAACCCCTCTCATTAGTAGAGGAGATCCGTGCCCAGCAGTGGGACAATGTTTAATACACGGCTAGTATTATTTATTTATCAAGACAGACACTCGATTGCGTCAAGCGACTGACGTGCCCGTCAGTAACGCGCAGTTCTGTCAACTCCACAATAAATGTAGTTTGGCGATAACACTTTTAAGACCTGACATAATACTACAGACGGGATCTGTCGCCTTTCGGGATAATCGTAAGATAGCTTCTTGTATGATTGGTTGTGTGCTGAATCTTTTTGTGGTGAACTTCTTATCATTATCTTCCCTATCACCATTGTCTTGTCTAACCCAGGACGCTCCTTAAAAACTATCCAGGACGACCCAGGACACTCTAAAAACCAGGACATGTCCTGGGAAAACAGGACGGTTGGCAACTCTACCATTGTCCAAAAACTTTAACAACAGTTTTTTTTGTAAAAATATATTTTTACAAAAAAAGAGATAATTTTTATAATTATAATAAAATACATCAAACAGTCTGGGTTGAACCTGTATCGTGGGTATCAAGAACTACGGTCCCACAACACCCAGACCCGAAACAAATATCTATATGTCACACAAATATTTGTCTTGGTGCGGGAATCGAACCATCGGCCTCCCGTTTTACAGCTGGCTACTCGCCCGCTACGCCACGGAGGCTGTCTGTTTTATTCCTATTATTGCCTAAAATCACCGAGTAGCAACCGGTCTCTTCGGCACGCCTATCTAGAGTTGCTAAGGAGGAAAATCGTGGAAAATACAAAGAAAATGTTGCAAAAAATACAGAGTGATTCTGAGAAACATATTTCATTTCATGTCACTGACTTGAAAAATATGGTGGTTCTTCTGTGCCGACATGTTGGATATTAAAATTAATAGATTTTGGCTCATTTAACGGCGATGACTGAGTACTGACGACGGATATCGACTCTTTCTTTAGTTGTCTATATGTTGCTATGTGCGTACAATCATTTAACCCGCTGACCGATCATTCAGACAAAAAAAAGTAAAAAATTGTCAATACCCGCCCTTGTTGACGTACGTATTTAAGCGATGTTTAACGTTAATAATATGGAAATAAAATTGATTTTGGTTTGTATTTTAATCATTTCTTATTACCTTTTTCCAAACACCGGTGGCCTTGTGATCCTTGTTAGTTAAAGATAAGTCTACCCAACATAAGTCCCATAATATGATACTAATCTTGTGTCATGACTTCCAACTACGAAGAACTTCTATATAATAAAATCAAAAGCAAATATATTGGTGGATCGTACAAATACACAACTCGGTGCGGAGTGTAGTTCTGTAAAGGCTTTTTTAAATGATTAAAAAAAACGGTAATAAAGAATATAATTTACCTATATTAATGAAATGGTAAGAGAAAACTTCTCTATGGAAAACTTCCATGGGTTTTGAACTAATGGGTTTTAATGAGATGGTCATGACAGCTTTTGTGGTAGGTACTGCGGGCCAGTAGCTGGTTGTGAATCCAGAGGTCTGGGCTTCTATCACCGCACCAAGATAAATGTTGGGAGAAATTTTGATGAAAACCATTATAAGATATGAAAGGGAAAGTATCACTTATTTTTATCAATTGCCTTTAAAACCTAATTTTTAAAAGTTGTTATCGAGTTACTGAACACGTCTATTGACGGACCGAGATAATAGAAGGTCCGGACTTCTATTGTGAGACACAAAGTCTCGTAGTGCCTGACGTCCACGACACAAAACTGGTATCTTAGTCTGTGTGATTGGTGTATTCAAAATCAAATCAAAATCAAATATTTATTGAATCCATAAAATGTTATACATCATTTAGATTCAGTCAATTTTTTCACTCTACCGCCAGTTCGGAATGCAGTCTCGCTAGAGAAGAACGGGCAAGAAACTATAGCGTTGCTCTTTTCACATCGGTTAACAATATTTGGTCATATAATTATAATCATAGGTCATATAATATATACGATTTAAGTTTAATTACCTTAGATTAGAGCAGCTCAATGTATGTTAAGTTGCCTTATTGAAATATTGTGAAATAGAACTCATTACAAGACCTAGTGCCACACATGACCGTCGTGATAGTGATAAAAATCTCGATTTCTTAAAGCAGTCGGTCCTTACTGAAACAGTCTGAGCAGACCAGTCCACACGAGCCGCACCCGATCACGAGTAGTGACGCATGTGTCATCCATCGGCCTCCTCAACCATGTTACAGGGAAGAGACCGACCTGGCACATGGCGCCGCAGCAAGCACAGACACTTTAGCGAGCATGACATACCCAGACTGAATACAACAATTGAAATACTAGACACAAAATATCAAGTAAAGTCATGTAAGGCATATAAGTTCGCAATGTAAAGAAATAAATATATTGGCATTACTATATATATGTACCTAAAGTTCCCAATAATAATTTAATGGCTACGCTTCAAGTAATAGGATAACTTATTCCCAAGCCTTTAGGTCATCTAAATATTCCGAAATTTTGTAATAGGCTTTATTACTTAGTTTTCGCTTAATAGTAGCTTTAAAACATCTTTCATTTAGTTCTTTAATATGATTGGGAACCTTATTGTAAAAGCGTATACAAAGACCCTTGAAAGAGTTGCCGATTTTGTGGAGCCTTGTTTTATAACTAACAAGGTTATTTTTATTTCTAGTATTTACACTATGAACATCACTAATTTTAGGAAATTGTTGTATATTCTTATGAACATACATTAAATTAGCGAATATAAATTGTGATGCTACTGTCATAATATTAATTTCTTTGAATTTTTCTCTCAAAGAACTCCTAGAACTTAGCGAGTAGATAGATCTTATAGCTCGCTTTTGGAGAGTAAAGATGATATTGATGTCAGCAGCACCACCCCATAGTAAAGTAATTTAGTATAGTATAGTAAAGTATTCATTTATACCAGCCAGTTCGCGTCAGCTCATACCCGCTGCTAACAAACCTGTCTACGGCACAGGTCTACCATCTACCTGTTTCCTAGTCTACGTCACGTCTACATCATTACATAAGACGTTACGTGAGTCTGACGATAACACGACCCACCGTCCGCTTCGTTAAATCAACACATAATATACAAACGTCAATCTAGTTTGTTCAACTGTTTGGTAATCATTAAAGGGCGTTGAACTGCTGCTTTGAAATTCAAATTAAATGGTAAAACTGTTACTAATATTTCGGGGTTTACGATAGGTGTATTGTATTATAAAACGTTTTTATCACATGGTAGTTTACATATAACTTGGTAATGTTTGACAAGGAAAGAAGATCGTCCATAGGTAGGCAATTAATATTTTCCAACTCCTTATATTTCTATTTGAGTAAATTCGATGCGGGTTAGAGATAGTGAAGCGTTCCCAGAGACTCCGATATTAACTCGGTTATGAAAAAATACGTGGCTTACTTATAGAAGTTAACAGAAGCGGAGAAGTTATACCACCACCCACAGATCATCGGCGTTGTGGAAGATGCAGACGTGACCAACAACCTATAGCCGCTACAACTGCGCAGGGACATATCCTCGCATTGTGAATGATGCAGACGTAACAGCCTGGAGCCACTACAGCTGCGTAGGAATATTTCCTCGCTTAGCGTATTCTTCTGTGTATAACATGCCGAATACACAATACATACAATTTCTTATTCCTATTATCCTGGGTCCTTTGAGCGTGGTGTGATGATACTAGTCAGCAGGCGATGATTATGAGTAGCGAGACACAACTACCTCTCCTGGACGGCACTGCGCTTACCTATTTACTACTTAGGTGCAGTTTGGTCACCATGTCGTGCCAGGATAAAAAATAATTCAATTACAAAGTGCAGCATGGCACTGTACTGCGCTCTTCATACTAAGGCATAACATGTTAAGTCTCATAAAGTCTAGTCATATTACTGGCTTCAATGTCCTTCAAACACTTGCTTGGCGGCCGAAATAGACAAAACCTTTAATATCTGACTCGTATAGAACCAAAGTTAGCAAAGTAGGGCCGACATATATTATGGCAATTAAAAAAAAACAATTTTCACAGTGATCCCATCTACATGATAGGATATTATACCTCGATGATGGTTCAATATTAATCTGATTAAGATCTGAAGACAGGGTATGAAAGAAAATCAGGAACACATCAATTCAAATTTTAATGTCAGTATCTTTTGATTTATTTAATTTTTTTATTACAACAGCGATAGCCTAGTTGGTTGCGGTACGGACTGTCAAGACGAAAGTCGTAGGTTCGAAACCCAAGTGGCATACACATCCGACTTTTCTAAAGTTACGTGTGTATTAAAATGTTAATTATCGCTTGCTTTAACGGTGAAGGAAAACATCGTGAGGAAACCTACATATCTGAGAGTTTTTCGAAGGTATGAGAAGTCTGCCAACCCGCATTAGGCCAGCGTGGTGGACTAAGGCCTAACCCCTCTCATTAGTAGAGGAGGCCCGTGCCCAGCAGTGGGACAATGTTTAATACAGGGCTAGTATTATTACAACAAAAGAGGCTATTCAAGAAGACTCAATGGAACAGCCTGAGCAAGGCATCGTAATGATTACAATTAAATGTTTCGACGAGTTTATAAGAAATTACTCTAAACTGGAAAATCTTGTTTTTTGTTTATGCGTCCAGTGAAGTGAGACCAAAGCGGTATCCAAATTGTTAAGGCGGGTTAAACAGATACAATTATAAAGTTGTTAGGTGATTCTGGCAAGGTAATTAAACAAATAGTCAAATACAGTGTTGTTGTGATGATGTATGGCTCACCTCAGCCACCTTGATGAACCGGCCGCGGCGATTCTGCTTCACGTCCAGGTAGAACCGCTTGGACTGGATCTGCAGCATCTTCGTCGCCAACTCCTGCTCTTGTGGCTGTTGACCTGAGGGCCAACACGACTATCTGGTCACATGGTCAAGACAAAACATATTTCTTAGGCAATCTAAATCGATTGAGGAATTAGTAATATATGTATACAATAGGGGTCTATATTAATATCATTAAGAGTTCTAGAAATACTGTTAAAAGATAACATGAATTACAGGCCAATAAAAGGGAATTTTTTGCTTGCTGGTGAAAGGCTATCAGACACATCTTTTTTTAGCCGTGACGAAGGCCGATACCAATCGGCTGAGACTTCGGAAAATAAACACGTATTCATACCATTAAATATTGCGCGATGAGAACCGTTCCCTAATTTGATAATACATACTAGGGATGTGTGAATAGTTCGAACCTACGAATAGTTCTTTCCGAATGGAATATTAATATTCGATTCGATTCGGACGATAGTCGCACACCCCTAATCCATACATATTTTTATCCACCTGGATGGCGACCATAGTATACTTGATGAACAATTATAATGGCTAATTCGACCAAATCCTAATAGAAAATTATTTCCATCGCCCATAAACACCCACACTACCAGAATCAAGGAAGCGTCGCCGGCTTTAAACGGAAGGAATGGGGATTGGCAAAAGTAGAGAGATTGGGGCCTCTAGAAGTAACTCAATTAGTTGTCTCTCGCTACTTTATGCTCTAACTGGATGGCACTGCGCTTACAATTAAGTGCAGTGTGGTCACTTTGCCTTTGCCAGGATAAATAACCTCATTACTATACTCGGTTTTTGAGACAGTGCTAATAAACCGGTCGAACAACCTCATCATGCTGTAGACTCTAGTTTAAAGAGACGAAATATGTCAAATCCTGTCCATCCCTTCTGGCTGTCAAGGAATGCAGTCTATCTTTTTTACATAGAAGATGTTAATTGGTTTTATCAACATTATGTTACTTACTAGATGTTGCTCGCGGCTCCGCCCGCTTGAGGTTATTATTGGAAGAACAATACAATCCATGGAGGCATCTTAAGCTATTACACCTTTCTATATTTGACTATCCCGTAGGACGCGTGCATTTTTTGGGGATAAAAGTAGCCTATGTCATTTAATGATCCCTAATCTGCCTCTATGCAAAAAATCATGTCGATCCTTTGGTCTATGAAAAACTAATATATCCCACGGGGACTGCACATTTTTCCAAGATAAAAAGTAGCGTATGTCATTTTCTGATGCCTAAACTACCACTATGCAAAAAATCATGTCGATCCCTTGTTCTGTGAAAAACTAAACTATGCCACGGGAACTGTACATTTTTCCGGGATAAAAGTAGACTATGTGCTATTCCAGACTATAATCTGGATTGATTGATTTGTTTTTTTTTTATCCTAGCACGGCAAAGTGACCGCACTTCACCTGATGGTAAGCGCAGTACGGTCCAATTAGAGTAGCGAGTAGCGAGAGACGATCTATCCCCCGCTACTCAACACAATCATGCCGGCCTGCTTCTTCACACTACGCCATGGGCAAGAAGGTGAAGAAGCGGTCGAGGGTCTATTGTCAGAGTACTCAGAAGGCTGCAAAATGGCCAAACATTGTACCCCAACTCTAAACCCCGACAAAAACCGGATGTATACTGGCTAATCTCGGAACGCGACACACTTGCGTGTGCCACTATGTCAGGTTTTACACCCTGTGTACGGTGGTTGCTATCCGGGCGGATATGAATATCCTACCACCAGATACGATATTCAGGTAAGTGTGTTTAAACCATCAATTAACATATTATCAAGTAGGTAATTTAAAAACAACTACCTAATATATATGTTAGTATACACAATGCGTCAGTTTTTTTGAAACAGAAGCTTCAGTTTACCTGTGGTCTGTAAGTAAGTTTTATTCCTTATCTTTATGCACCTACCCTACTTATGTCTGCACCACCTTCAGGTTGACTGGGAGAGAATGCCTTTGGCATTAAGTCCACCTATATACGATGTATATAAAGTGTATAAATAAAAAAAGTATATATATCAATTTCTGTGAATTCGAGATTATCTATAGGCGTGCTGCATTGCCATTCATCAATGACCAAAGCCGTTGCAGACCATCAGTTTTTGTACACAACCGGCTCAGTAAGTAAAGCAATTATTCTTTATTAGAAACCGTGATCGATGTGGGCTTAGTCGTTGATCGAATGGTTGCCAACTTGTACTTTTAGTATCTTGGAAATTTGCAAGGAATTACCTATTCAAATACAAATAGACAGATTTAGCATTATACTATACAGATATGGACACAAGATGACAAGCACATGTAGGTCCCCTGGTTCCCAAACTAGGTATAACCTGTGTCCTGGGAGTCAGTGTTCCTCCGAAAACAAGTTTAAAAACTTAGCATCACAAGTTATTGTGAAACGGGACTGCCTCGGCGGCGCAGTTGTAATTGCGTATGCGTTAGGACTGCTGTGCTGAGGTCTCAGGTTCGATCCCCAGGTCGGGTTAAGTGATTTTGGATTTTTCTATTTAAAAATAATCAGTATCAGCCCGGAGTCTGGAATTGTGCCCGGTATGTCGATAGGCTCGCCCCCTAACACATGATGGGACTGTAATAAATTCGGCGTAAAGTAGGTGTACTATTTACACCTCTGCTTATCCCTCCGGGGATTACAACCGTGAGTATATATGTATTTAATTTAAAAGGACCTGTTTTTACAGCTCTATACTACTTTAGAACATAATTGTGTGTGTTTGAATAACACATTAGCATCACATAAGTGTAAAAATGACATACATATTTAAAAACTATGACTAGATAGATGGTTGTTTTATATATGGGATTTCGATTATTACGGAATCTATTAAAGTATCATCTGCGAATTTATATAAAACATTAACTTAAGCCCGCGACTCCACTTGCATAAGGATTATTGGTATCTTAAGGGGCTGTCGTACACAATAGATACGTAGAGGCACCCACAAATTTTTAGTTTAAATAATATTTGCGAGCGGGAGTAAATCTAGTCAGTATCATTACATTTCATTAAAGAGAAGAATGCTATAAGAACTTTGACCCCTGAAAAAAGACGCTCAAAACAAAAGATTAGTATATCCAATAGACAGAAAATTACGCTAAAAACTAAACTTTAGGGTTTTCAAAAGACAGAAAATTGATGAACTTATTAATTCTTTTGAAATTTGTGTAATATTATCAAAATAAATTAATATAAAGAAGTTCTTTTTTTAAATTGCAGTTAAGGCACAACTTAAATTTGAATTCACCGATTCGCGCCTAGTAGTAAACTATCTTATTTGTTATAGTTCAGACAGCCCTGGATCTGCGCCGGCGCGGGCTCGGGCGGACGTAACGCCGCGTCACGCGTCATTGTGCCACGCTTGCAACACTCGACAGTTTGGTAAAAATTATAGCAGACACCTGCACCAGTCGACCTCACACGTAATTGGGGCTCTCGTTATACGAAAACACGAGCCCGTGATCCTTAAATTGTCAATAACCATAAACAATTATCGCTATTAGTCTCGAAATAATTTGATTTGACCGCCTTTAGGCTGCGTTTCCACCAGTGATGTGCGAGGATGCATAGCGAGGGATGTGTTTGTTAAGAACCAATAGAATCACTTCATTTACCTAGCCTCGCTCAGCGCAGATCTAGTGGGAAAGGCTCAGCGGAGCGAGGTTTTTGTACATACAAATCAAAGATGTGTGCTAGGAATGTGTTTTTTTTTATACCATGGTGGTGTCAAACAAGCTAACGGGCCGCCTGATGGTAAGCGGTTACCGTAGCCTATGGTATGGTATATATGCGCTTGCAACACCAGGTGCATCACATGAAAAAATAGTAAAAAAATAGCACTCACTAGACGGTGTTTGACAGAGGTGAATGTATAGTGTACAGAAAACATAAATCAGTGGACAAAAAATAGGTTTTTTATTTATCAATTTTTGATGAGTAAATGGAGGCAGAAGATACAGAATTTATTACTGATTTTTTGTCACGCAGAAGACAGCACAGATAGCAAAATATAGAAGGATGTAATAGCTTTAGATGCCTCCATGGATTATATACCTTTTATTCCAAAAATGACCTACACTCTGGCGGAGCCGCGGTCAACATCTAGTGTTAAATAACATCGACTACATGGAGATTTTTTAACTTTTTTCAAAACGCTTCACATCCTCGCACCGTTTCACTGCGTCGCTACGCATCCTCGCTCCGCTCAGCTAACTCGCACATCTCTGGTGGAAACGCAGCCTTATAACTCAGTTTGCATACAGACATATATTTATGTTTCATAAAAAAAACTCCAAATCTAGTTGCTGTGCTGTACGACAATAGACACCCGTATATGGCGAACTGTGGGTGCTCTAGTGGCACCTATCCTTGGAGATATGAGTTTATACTATACTGTAAGACTATGAGGATTCACAATGAACAAATTAGTGAGATAAAAAGTTTTTTAATTCGTAAAAAGTACACAGACATCAATAAAAACAAATTAAGCGTCCGTTTAAAATTTGAGGGTTGTCCTCGATTTTTCTGAGATCCCATCATCAGATCCTGACTTAGTGCCAATAGGACCACCTGGGAAGTATAAAACTCAAACAAACCAAAAAACCATTTCTCGAATCTGTCCAGGCGTCTTCGAGTAATCGGGGAACATACATAAAAAAAGATTCCTCCTCCTTTTTTTGATGTTGGTTATAAATGAATATAAATACAGGTGAAACTACTAACTTGTATCTCTAATAATTTGAATTGATACTTCTTAAGTACATTTTTCTACGAACCTTTGGAACAATGCCATGTTTCGTTTACATTTTTATATTGTACAGTTAGTTTAAGTTGATAAATGTATGTATTGAAAGGTTAACGCCCAAATAATTAAACGTAACCCAACTGGCCAACCGGCTACTTATTTGGTAACACGCCATACAATTATGATAAATAGCAGGGTCTTAAATATTTAACACGATCCTTAATGTTTGAGTTGCATTTGAGTATTCGGGCGTAAGTGTAACAATTGTTGGCAAATAGAAAACCTTTAAATAAAATAAAACAAAATAAAAAATATGACCGAATATTCTCCCAATAGCCCGAAAACCCGCAAATCCAAGATAATCACGGATATGTGCATCACTGTTCATGTATTGACTGTAACATTTCTACTTCAGTTTCCAACAGAAAGATATTCAAATAAAGAACGACACATCCCTAAATAAGCTTTGAAAACAAATACAAAAAGTGACGAGAGCCGTAGTAACAAAGAGCGGGTGCCCGGCAACACATCAATCGATACGAGCCCCGCGCCGCGGTAATGTATATTAGGGCTGTCACTAAGGGCCGACGACATTTCACGCGATCACTGGCGATTTGGAGATAAACAGATACCCACAGCGCTAACACGGCAGAGAGCTTTTTGTGTAGTGAAAACTTAAGTCACGTTGAGCATTGATTTTGGTAGGGGGGAAAACTTTTGGGTTCGCGTCATCGACATGACATACTTCATCCGACCATTTCTTTTACGTTTGACATAAGCACGCCTGTGAAGCAATCATAAACAAAAACAGTTAACTACTTTATGGACGCTGTTTCGAAAAACACAGTAATTCCAAGCTTGAAGTTAATAATTTCAAAGCAGTAAGTTAAGTTTTCAGTTCTCGGGACAGTCCCAATGACTGCCTGTTTTTTTACCTGTACAGAGGTAGGCACACTGTAGTCTGTTGGTGGTATCACGAATTTAAATACTGCGGGCGTAGTTTAAATGTGTAGGCAAAAGTTTTCGACGATATACTTACAATACATATTTTTTTATAGTATAAAACGACCTAATACTAAGTGATCACCGCCCCAAAACACTTGCAATACCAGAAGTGCGTTCCCAGCCATTACGAAAGGATAAGGGGATAGCGAGGGAGATTTAGGAATTATTTTTGGAACTCATAGGTAGGTGAAAGAGTTTGATATACATATTTGTTGAACTGAATATGGTTTAGATTTAAGACTATCATGATTAAATGAAATCATCATAATAAGAATAATGTAAAGAAAATAATGAGACAAAAAAATGGTTTTTAAAAATGGTAACCCTACACCCAACGAGTAGTGAGCGCGTCAAATTTTTGGCAACGCTAATTATGAATAATCCGCGCGACTGAATTTAAAGAATTCCTCATTTCTTTCATGCGTATTATCATTCTTTTTGCTGTTTAGGAAATATTAGACGGGTTTCCTTTTGATATGCTTACTTAATATTTTCCTATGTTATGTTCCCGGAACAAGAAACAGCTAAGGGAAATTATCTTGACTTTTGAACAACAAAAAAACTTGACAGGCATTAATGAAATAATACGAAACGAACTCTGAGCTCTTCCAGAATACATGTTTAATATTTCTACTATTTTTTAAAATTCTGAATGCCTTATTACCCCAAAGTTTAACGCTACTCAAAAATGAATGCCATTAAACTATTTTATTAACTAGAGAACTAAACGCTGAAACACGGACCCTCGGTGAATTACAGGATTCGAAACTGAGTGCACCCCATACATAATTTACAAATCATTGTCGCATCGGTCCATTCATGTTGTATACAAGACAGCGTGACTTTACCATTATATACCAAGGGTATATTTTACCAAGATAGGTCTCCTTACGACCAGGCAGAACGACGAACAACAACCAAAAACGAGCGTTCATAGACGTGCATTTGCAGCAGAAAAAGAGCTGAGGACTAATAGAGTCTAACGATGATGGATCAGAAACTAGAGATTTAAATATTAACATGCTAGACACTATGAAGGCGACTGTATAAATAAATGTTGTTCCATGGGTCTAATCTTAAAACAATTTCACAAAGTAATTCATAGATTTAATTATTCCGTTCATTGAAAGCGTCCAAATAATATTCAGCACAAATCTAATGGAATATCGAGTTAAAGACACGAGCCAGACATATATGTGTGGGATATAAAAGAGATCGGGATTAAAGGGCGCGGATTTTGCGGGGTGAATGAGGGATGAAGAGGCGGGGTGCTATTAATTAATCACATCGAATAATTAGCAGGCGCGACCGGTCCGACGTCAGCGTCTGCCCTTGGTAACCTTTGCAACCACGGCAACCGGGCAGTCCTGGCAACCGACTAGCACTATGATATATTATTTGACGGTCTAGATTACGAAACATGAAAAAGTAACCATTGCGTAGGGTAAATGGAGTTCCTATTTTGTTTTTTATCCTGACACGGCAAAGTGACCGCATCTAAGGAGTCGATTTATACCTCTAGAAATCTCACTTACTTACTGAAAAGTAATAGGTATCGGATAGTTTACGTCCGTTTTCTGAGAGACAATGGCACAGCTCATTCAAGAAGTATTGTCTACAACGTGGTTTTGACACTTTGTGAACATTGAAAATTTTAAATTCACCTAATAGTAGGGGAGCCCAATAAGAGATTCTGGGATTTACTGAAGCCCGATAGAATAATATAAAGGATATCTTGCACCCTGTAGAGTACCTCCACAATAAATAAGCCAGTATATAGGGTATACAAGACGGCCTGTGCCGATTTCCATAGGTTGAAGTAACACAAATTGACATTAAAGTTCAGTCCGTGCCGATGCCTGCAGTAAAGTATCTATTTCCCACTCGCGCCTTTCTCTCACTTGCATTTTATTTAACACATTCTGTGATTTAAACACAAATCATATACATGTTATTTAATCTTCATCTTAAGAAAAATGTGAATATCTGACGTGCTTGAATATTTTTTTCCCCATTTTCTGCCCTTTCTTATGGCCACCCCCGCCATGAATCCGCAGATTAATAAACTTCCGTTATCAGATAAACTTGAGGCATATATACCATTAACATCTGACGCGCTCAAGTATTTCCATGTGTTTTTTTAACATTTTGTAAACCATTAGACTTTAAAAAAAGGTCCCCACGACGCCCGAGGGAATCCCCTTTTAGCAACGCAGGCTCCCCTACTATAATCAACAGCTTTTAAAAATATACATTTAATTCAACAATCCCTTCAAACACATACGTGATAAGTGATGCCAATCGTCAATTGTAATCCACTAAAATCTACAGACACTACTAATCTCGGACCTTTACTCGTTTAATCCAGTTACCACCTGACCCCTTTTATCGTGTATCTAGTCCACATCCTACTGTCGCCCGTATTCAAGAACAACTCATAAGTGACCTCTTTGTTATGTGTAGATTTCTGCATATTAATCCATTTTTGTGTTTAACACCAAAAAGATTTCTGATCTAGGTCCCGTGAAATTTCATGCATATCTTTGTGGGTTGTTTAGTCTACATAAAATCTATGTTCAATTTATATTTATTTTAGTTTTTCCTCTTCTCATTTAAGAACATTATTATAAAATTACAATTATCAGTCATAAACTGTATTATTCACTTGTCTGGAGCAACTCCATGCTTTCACCTATACACCATTTTCAATGCAGTGGAGAGCAAAGCAGAGTGGTAAACAACGGTATGTGATAAAGATTTGATTGACTCTTTTATACAATTCAATGATGGTCAGGTCTGGTGGTAAGCACTTAGTTTGCCGTAAACAGTTAATCACAACAATCTTGATAGTTTATCATGGTTTATATCCGCTGCGGCCCGCGCTTTTCCATTCCATCGAGCCTATCAACATAGGAACCATTAGGATGTACTGTTACCCTGGTCATTTATATTCATTTCTAAAAAATGGAGATTGGAAAGGCATACAAGTACCAGAAAACACAACAGCAAGTTCGCACATCGGTTGTCTATGAGATAGTCCTATCACCCCATTAGAGTTAACTCATTTATACTATCTACAACGTGTTTCTCTTATTTACAGTTGCCTTATCTTCGCACAGCCCAGTTCCGCTTCAATGGAATCGCACTCTTTCCCCGCTATTGTACACGGATTACAGCCGCTAATTCACAGCGTCTTTTCTAAAAGAATTTTTAAACTTTATCAAAAGTTTTAGCTGACTTTCTCGGCGTTTCACTCGGCTTAATCGCGCTTGTAAGATTTCTTACTTTATAAACTTGGAGCCTTTAATGGTATATTTTGCATTATATCACGGTTCCAACTAAATGAACGCTCATAAGTCATGTGCCAACCCAGCGAGTTTGTATACCTTTTACTTTGAAGACGATGAGTAATGATAGCAAGTATTATGAATTGTTTCTTTTTTATGTCAATTAGCTACGGTTCTTGTCCCGCATTGAGTGGCAGTCATTTGAGATGGACGGCAGTATGGGTATTAAGAGGCACTCAGCAGGTCGGTCAGAAATTGTAGCGTTTCTCATCTCGGGAATCCGGGACTAACGCGCCGAAACCACCAGAGCTTTAAAAAGCCGAGTATTCGTCTCCTTACATTGAAGTAATTCTTCTAACATCTATAATTCTAATATATAAATTATCTAATAAATACTTGAGACGTAAATAAAACTTATAAATACGGATATATACTTGCGTCATTGTAATGAACGTAATTTTGGCTCGCAACAGATATTTTCGCTATATTTACCCGGCCCACATTCCGATCATATCTGTGTATTGATTAAAAACTACGTCAATTTTCGCGTGAATGGTCTAATGGCAGCGTACTAAGGCTGGGCGTGGTCCTAAGTTCAAATCACAGGTCAACTAATCACAATTTATGTTTTGACTTTTCAATTCGGAGCATCACATATCACTTGCCGGAATGAGAATTGGCGACCGAAACAGCGATAAGCTCGCCCCGTTTCATACCGTGGGATGGAAATAAGCTAAGAATAGTCCTTATACTATTATAATTGCACCTCTGCCTACCCCTTCCGGGATAAAGGCATAAGATTTTATGTTAAGTCAACTGCCGTACTCAAAAGGACATAATCTGTTCCGATGATTCCCGTACCCGTTTACGTCAAAAATATTACAAATACATATTGGGTAAAATAAAACTTTTTGTAGACAAATATTTTTATAATTAAAACAAATTAGCTTTCCTCTTAAAATTAGAAAAGACCTAGGCTAATATTTGCCTTACTTTCCCCGAATTTATTGTTTGAAAGGTATCGGGAGAGGACATTTCAAGATATCCCAGTAATTCTCGGTAAAATTCTTGTATTTGAAGAATTCAAGTCCGACTACTCTCAAGCTGGAACTGGCTTATCATGCTTACTGACTATTACAATCGACATCTGTCATACCCTCAGAAAATCACGCTCCAAAATATGCAAAATTTTAAAACGTATCTCTCGCATTTAGCATAGCATTAAATTAACTTTTAAATATATTGTAGCTGGAGGGTACGCCCGAGGTATTCAATTCAGGAATACTTTGAAAAATTTCCATTTTGATACATTCATGAGCGAGCGTTGGCGCCCAACGTGGTGCCCGGGGCGGTCGTACCAAGGCGCTAGTGAATCTAAATGGAGATAAATTAACTGCTATAGCTCATAATACAATTACTAAATTGATTTTTATTTGTAAAAAACATACGCATGTCCTCTATAAAGAGTAGACTAGATGGTGGATTCCATTCAATTTGATTTTGATTTGATTTGACATGCGGTCATACAATAAAGAAACGATATATTTTATTTTTGATTTAGTAGTAAAATGAGAAAAGAACTCAATAAAAACACACAAGATATTTGTGGATACCGTGTTCACACTTCATGCCTTCCAACCCTGATCTCCCTGATCTTCTACCACTACCTAATATAAACTCGACATTTTTTATGATGTTTTGTTTTGATGCCTGTTATGATAAACAGTAAAGATCATTATAACAATATTCCCGAATTCTATGCCATTTCGAAATAATTAAATTTAACTACATGCTATGGCTTTTTGTTGTTTCTCGGAACTACAAAAGTTAACTAACATGTCTACTCAACTTCCTATCTACGCCAGAGTCAGTTTGATGAAGTTTAAAAAGTTATTCGCCTCTGAAAATGAAACTAACTTAACTGAATTTTCGATGAACACATTCGTAGGCTTACTTGTTAGTCAAGTATAATAGATGATAGCTTGCCGTGTTCGTTCGTATACCTTGTTAATATAGATGAGAGATTAGTGGGGATAATGTATCTTAATTCTTAACAAAGGGCTGAATAGAATAGGGACACGCCGCTTCGACGTGTGTTCAGTATTAGAGGTCAACTGTAAAGTAAATATCGATGAAAATGGATATAAGTCGATTACTACGCAAATAACACATATTTATAAACATTTGGACAGCCTTTGTGGCGGGAATCAGTATCTGGTTGCAAAATAAGAAGTCTCGGGTTTGATCTGCAGAATTTATCAAGTTCTGTGTATCGAACCTGTTTTCAAATTTATATCATCTAGAGATGTTTTAGAGTGTAAAGTTAGTGTTGACGAAGGAGGTGGAATTTCATATTCCATATACCACGAATAAATTTTAGTATTGCCTAACAAACACTGATAATACTGTTAGTGAAAACATGTATGTACTATTAAGTACATACAGAAGACTTCCGAATAACGTATCAATATAAGTTGAAATTTTATTAAATAGATGTTGCCTGCAACTTCTTCCAAGTGGAATTTTTGATCTTTATGTATGTGACACGTACCTTTTTGCGGGATTAAAAATAGCTTATTTGCTTTTTTTATCTTGGCACGGCAAAGTGACCACACTGTACCTGATAGTAAGCGTAGTGCAGTCCAATTAGAGCATCGAGTAGCGAGAGACAATCTATCCCTCGTTACTCAACACAATCATGCCTTCCTGCTTCTTCACATTACGCCATTGGCAAGAAGGTGTAGAAGTTGTCGAGGGTCTAGTGTCAGAGTACTCAGAAGGCTGCGAAACGGCCAAACATCGTACCCAACTCTAGACCCTGGTCAAAAACCGATGAACACTGGCTGATCCCGGAACGCGACACACTTGCGTGAGCCACTATGGCGAGTTTTGCACCAGCAATGTTATGCTATTCTAAACTATAATCTATCTCATCTAGTAACAAACATCCATCTATCCATCCATTCATCCATACATTTGCATTTATAATATAAGTACCATTTATCATAACTTTCAATAGTTAGGCGATTCACTAATTGCTGTTATATTTAATTTATAATAAAAATACTTTTTGTTAACAAAAGAAGTTAAGAAAATACCTCATCCTCAGATTTAGCATAGACTATAACAATACTATAAATATGTTTTTTTTCAATAGGCATTTGGCATAAGTGAATTTATTTATTAGCTCTGTCAATACACTTGTAAAATAAAATTATTTATACATTCAACATACCTATGTTTATATTTAACCAATATATTTTTAATTCAATAGTCATTAACAATTAATCATAATATACTAATTATAATTTATATGTTAATTAAATAAGGAGTTTGAATATTGAATAAGACGATAATTATGTTTATTAATATGTATGTTTAATTGATGTATGTAGATTAATTAAATGAAATTATTTTATAGACCTACCTCATAAACAAGTGACTGATTTAAAGTTAATCTACTTTTTATAAATAGGTTAAATTTGTTTGGTTGTACATGAGGGGAGATCTCTGGTACTAGTGTTATTCACTAGTGGAAAAATTTATTATATTAGAAATACTCTTTAACAAATATAAAGCTACACTAACCTTAAGTTTTTTTTTAAATATCTTATTATGCCAAACAAGATTATGAGGCAAAACCTACAGTATAAGCTAGTTTGAATTATTTATAACTCTAAATCTAAATGATATATAAATATTTAATAGTTTGGTCTATGTGCGATTCATTAATACAAATAAAAATAAATATATCTATGATTCACAAACAATAGAGTAATTTATCCTAGGGTTAGTAAAACAGAAGCGATTAAATAGCCTTATACATAACAACAATATTAATGTCCGATTTCACCAACCTTCGCCTAACTTAAGCAGACTACTAATGGTCAAACACACAGGGAATGTGACGTCAGCTTATTTTAGCTTTATGTATAGGAAAGATTGGTGAAATCGGACACAAATCGGTTAATAAAATTACTTTTCACAAAGTCATGGAGTGCATAGATTAAAACCACAACATACATACCGGAGTCATAATTGTTCCCGCCTGCGTCCATTCCTTGACCATGATATTCTGTAATGACACAAACAATATTTAAATAATCATAAACTTTAAATTGTTATAGAGAAGGTTACATTCAGCTTTATGTAACGATTTTTCTTGTTACGTTCCGATTTTTCTTTGTGTTTTAAAGGAAGTTATTCTGTGATATAGTGTGTATAGTACTAATTTCATTTGATTTACCGGGAAGAGTGATTAAATACCTCTTAATCATCATGTTCCCCTACACTCAGTTTCTGAATCTCTTATTATTATTACATTTACATTTTATCAATAACAAACATTCAACCATATAACATTCAAAAAATTAATATTCATGATTTTTTAGACAACGAAGCAAGGAGGATGGATATAGGATAGGACCCCACAATAAATCTACAACTAGTGCGAAGCTTCTGCCTGTCAGGTATCCCAGATATTGCGGAAGCTTCATGTTACTATCTTGAGAGGTCGTTGTGCCCGGTAATTAAATTTCGAGTATTATAAGCGTTTGATAATATAATATTTGACATTTGACACTTATATTAGTGTACTCATATCGCACCGATATAATTATCTGTGGTTCAATATGATAATTCATTTCGCATTTGGAAACCACAGAAAGTACATACGCGTAGCATTGTAAATACCGTTCAATCGATGTATCGGATAATGATAACGAAAACATTGCTTAAACATCCAAATCGCTTTCTAATATCTCCAGAACAAGACGGTAACGGTAGGCAGCGGCTTTCATGTGCCGTGGCGTTGCAGAAGTCTATGGGCGGTGACTACTTACCACCAGGTGGCCCGTTTGCTCGTCTGCCTATCAAGGCACTAACAAAAACCACTAGCTGATTTCATGGTGATCGACACCAGTATCAATAACAACAGAACTTCTCAACGCATTTAAGTATGCAGGTTCTCAATTTGGTGGTTCCGCGACTATACCGTCCAGACCCACCACTGTAACTAAAGTCAGGATCATGACGCATTTTCATAATACTGAGTTCTGAGTACTCTGACACTAGACCCTCGACCGCTTCTTCACCTTCTTGCCCATGGCGTAGTGTAGAAGCAGGCCGACATGATTGTGATGAGTAGCGGAGGATAGATTGTCTCTCTCTACTCGATACTCTAATTGGACGGCACTGCGCTTACCATCAGATGCAGCGTGGTCACTATGCCGTGCCAGTATAAAAAGAGTCTTTGAATTTTCATATAGTACATTTAATTTAAAATTCTAACCTATTTATAGGCAGGCGTGGCCGTTAGCATTAAAGGGAATAAATACATCCGTTCAATACTTAACTGTCTTTATGCCGAAAGGATATTGATTAAATAGAAAAATAAGGAGGAAATTGAATCCAATTGTGTACTTCCCTCAATAGTAAAGAAGTAGAAAACTCATTAACCAAGGATGGATTAACAGAAGATAAGATAAGTAGCGATAGCCTAGGTGTGGTACTAACTGCCGAGACGAATGTCGTAGATTCGAAACCAGTCCTACGGCATGCACCTTTGATTTTTCGAAGTTAGGCGTGCATCCATTGTTAATTACCGCTTGCTTTAACGGTGAAGGAAACACATAGCAAGGAAACCTGCATATTTGACAGTTCTACATAAGAATTTCTAAGGCATGAAGACTACCAACCCGCATTAGGCCAGCGTGGAGCATAACTCTCATTAGCAAAAAGGGCCCATATCTAACACCGAAACAGTATATTATATATGGCTGGTATTATTATTTCACTACTTAGACCATTACAACTGGATAAGTCGTAGGTAAACCATCACGAATTTTAATTAATATCATCAAATATGGAGTCGTAGAATTTAATTAAAAAATTAGGTACAAAGCCAGCAAGCACGGATTCTTAAGTTGTTACTTTAAAAATTAGTGAAGTCCATCATGAAAATTACACATATTACAACGGAAGAGTCGGCAGATTAGAAACAGATACAGCCCGGGGGCTCAAATGCCACAGCTGGGCCGTCCCAACGGATCCCGGAGGATCCCGGCGGCAGCGCGTTTGATGTGATAACACGCCATTTTCACATGCCAACGATTTGGGACGAGGGTCGACGACCTCCGAACCATCCCGGCCGACCCTTACTTACGTAAGTAAATAAAAGAAAATCCATTTTCAACTGTTTTTTATTAATTAAAAGAACACACATCATTACATTACATAATTAAAATACACATGAAACCTGTTTTTAGAAACATGAATGAAAGTAGAAAAATTGGTAATCGTGATGAAAAAGCAAAATGGGTGGATGATGATACTGAAACAAAAGAGTCACATTCACATACAACGAAATTTAAAAAAGTTACACATCACATCACAGAATTAATAACAATTGTAAATACTATTGCATTGAGGATAGTGATAAACATAAATACCCTGAATTCTATAAGGCCTAGTATGTGGAATGAATATTAAGATGTTACTTTGTGAAACATACTACCTAAAATGTACATTTGTGTCGCGAATACAACAAAGTTTGACCGCAATCTGCAGAAGATGCAATTAAAAAAAATCAAGAATTATTCAGATTAATTGCGTATGTCAGTAAACCTAGCAATATCCAGTCAGTTCGTTGATCAATATGGTACATATTCAAAGCATATTTCTTGTCTAAAGACGTTTCATAATTTTGTTTCTTTTGTTATGGTTGTGTAGCAAATAAGGGCTACCTACAACTTAGCAAGGATTTACAACAAATGTCTATTCATCCCTATTCTCTCATCTTTCAAACAATGGTCCAGAGAAACTGACAATTCTCATTTTAAAAAAAAGTAATATCTATTTTATTTCCAAAACGAAATGTATTCATAGTACAATATATGAACTTACGTCTATCCCCAATTCGGCACGCTTGATGTTGCCCCGGGGGGACTCTATATTTTCCCGGTAAAACTATTTTATGTGATATTCCGTTAACGAAACGTCGTCAATACAAACATATTTTATACAAATATCTCACAGTAACGACAGGTACTTTTACGCACGCGTGAATAAACCAAAACCAAATCGAAAAATGAACGACGCCAATTGAGTTAGCATTACGAGCGCGAGTACAATGGATATGGCAGGAGCGGATACAGGATGGGGACACGGAGTAAGCAAACTAATGGCAATTGCCCTCTGACTCTCTTCTCGCAATCAGTACTAAATAATAATTACATCTGCCATAGTATTTTTTTTTATTTATTATTTTCGAACAAAAATGTTTTATTTCCTTAACAATTAGCATAGTAGACGGTGTGATATCACATGTATTGTAATCCTATTCATCTCACAAAATCAACACCAAATTCTGTGACATGAGTACCTATTTTTTTTCATAATCATCTTTGAACTGGCATTGGAACTCAACCATATCCTCCAGTTACTGTTTCGCTACTTCGACTTTCGAAACAAAAATGCCTCCCCCAGCGTGGATCCGTGCCTGACACACTTTCCCTACGCCCCTTAATTACCATTCGTGAATATTTCATAATATTACGTACACTTCTTGAGCACATTTTAGAATCCAATTGGCATTTCCATCAATTTCCTTAGTACACAATACACGGATGCGTACAGATTTCGCGAGCGTGGGCGGATTCGGCTTTTGACTGGCTGAATGATGTTTATTTTATAAGGAATCCATTACCAACATTTTATTGGGATAAAACAACAATTATATTCAAACGGCTTCTGCTTGGAGAAGACAAAATAGATTTGAATATTCAAGTCTCAATATAAGATATAGAATAATTTGTTAAGTGAACGTTGGTTGAGTTAGAGTCCTGTGCGGCGTCTGTGCCGGTGCTGGTGCTGATGCTAGTCAGCTCTGTACCGACTCTATATACGCATTGAATACAATATCTCCTCCTTATTTGTTTCTTTTTTTGTTATAATATTTAATATATTTTGTTACATTTGTTATTTATATTTAACATACCACTGTTTACAACTAATTAACGTTAATAAAAATCTTTTGCATCATCGACACTTGCTACATCGACATGCTGTCGCGTGAGAAACGTATCGTAAAATACATTGTAAGAGAACTGAGGAACCAACTATAAACCATATAATAACCCATTTTGTATCGATGACCAATTAAAATGCCTTGCCTGTGCGAAGAGACGAGTGTTTGTGGCTCAGGACTGACCGGTATGCCATGCAGCAAATACCTAACGTTATGTATAGTTTTACAGAGAAACCTAGTGCACTTGTTAATAAACCTCTTAGACTGTGGAAACAAATTGATCTAACGCTACTTTCTGCTATTCATTATCGAGGAATTGAAGTGTGCGGAAAGATTGGAGTAGTATCAGGTCAAAATTACCTACGTAAGACCACTTTTAATATAATTCGTTTTTAATTTAAAAAGACTCCCAAAAAGATCCCATTTTGTGCATTACTTTAAACGCTACGAAACTTTTATCAGCCCTCTTTTTAATTACGCACAGTCATCAGTGAGACATAAACCAAAAGAAGTCATTGAAAGGTCCTAACTTCTAAAAAGACTACGTATTACGGACTACTACAATGAGTATGAATACTAAGGGTGGAAAATTTATACTACATAGGCAACGTCCAAAGTGCACCAGAATATACGGTGTCTAAAGATATTAGCTCCGTGGGAAATTGTTTCCGGATGCACTAGATATCCGGGGCTGGCTACCCGGATAACGGGACGTGTGGAAATGGGGACATAAGTCGCCCTAACCTAATCGTGGCTGAAGAATCACCATTTTGTTTAAAACATGGTTACTAAACGTAATTATTTTTAAGAAAAAAATATGTTTAAATGCATTATAATTATTATTATTTATTATTATTATTAAAATATGTTTAATAGAAAATCGATATTAAGAGTTTACAAAAAAAATATCTGTTTGTCTATTTACTATTTTGTCAGGGTGGCTACGATGATGATGGAATCTGATATTTTTTTTATCCTGGCAAAGTGACGACACTGCACCCGATGGTAAGCGCAGTGTCGTCCAGTTAAAGTACCAACTAGCGAGAGACAATCTATGCCTCGCTACTTAACACAATCATGTCGGCCTGATGTTCAGTTTTTCATACTACGCCATGGGGCAAGGGGGTGAAGAAGCGGTTGGGGGTCTAGTGTCAGAGTACTCAGAACAACACGGCCAAACATCATACCCCAACTCTAAACCCCGACAAAAACCAGAGGTACACTGGCTGACCTCGGAACGCGACACACTTGCGTGTGCCACTATAGCGGGTTTTATACTCTGTGTACGGTGGTTGCTATCCTGGTGGATATGAATATCCTACCACCAGCAGGTATCGAGATAAGTGAAACTGAATAGGGTAATTTTTATACGAAAAAGTAACAGCGATATTATAGGATAAAAATTGGCTATGGAAATTATAATAGTAATTCATTGCCGTAAACAAGTGAGAAAATGTATAGATAATATTTGATAGGGGTGGAGCCGGGTAAAAAGAATATATCTTCAGATGATGCATTTTCAGAAATCATAAATTTGCAAGATCTATTCTTCTGACAATTAATATTGTCATCCATATCTGACGTCATGCACGAAATGACAATAATAGTTATATATTATTTCTCTTTTACCGACACGAACACAATAACGTATAATCGATCGTCCGCCGAAAACAAACGAGTACTTTAAAACGTATTGTCTGTCAAACTGCTAAATTAATAAAATTATTATAATAATGAACTTTGTAGTCGCCCGCCTAAGGTAGAATTTGATTGTTATATTATATGTTATTTCAGTCTTGCGCAATCAATATAAAATAAATAAAGCAGAACTTATGATATATAATTGAAAGAAATTCAAAGTGCTGTATCCAAAGCAGTTATTTACGATTATAGTCTTCGAGCTCTAGGGATCTGGTAATCAGTCGCAATGGTAGTGGGAATTAGTATAAGCCCGCTGATGACGGTTTTCATTTCCAACAAAATAATAATCAAATTTGGACATAAGTTAGTCATTTCTTGACAGCCTCCTGGCGCAGCGGGCGATTAGTAAGTTGTGAAACGAGTGGCCGTGGGTCAGATTCCCGCACCGAGTCAAATGTTTGTGTGACAGACTGACATTTGTTTAGGATCTGGGTGTTGTGTGACCATTGTCCCTCGTAGTTCTTGATACCCAGGATACAAGTTTGACCTAGTGTGGGGTCAGGACTATGTGTGTGTCGGTTGGTTGTATTTATTTTATATTTCTACATCTATTTAGGACATAAACTGTTGGTTCCTCTCGTCTCGCGAACACCAACATTTTAATAATGGTATTGATTAAATAATACTTGTGTAATTTTTATCGATTATTATCAAAAACAGTTCAGCGGTTTAACCATGCAACCTTCCAAACTGGAAGACTCACTTTCGTTATTATAATATTAGTATATTTTTGTTATATCAAGTATCATACCATAATTTTATTCTCAAATAGTTTGTTCAAATCACTCAACCTGTATTCACGACTTTTGATAAGAATTGACAGTCATTATGATAAATAAAATATATATCGTTTGAAATTATTATGATATGTAAAATATATTTGATTATATTCAATATATTATCTTTAGTTAGTGCTATTTGTGAACACTTTATGTCATATTCATCATGTTTTCACAAAAAATATTTTTGACAGCGCGAGCGAAAAATCGCGTACACGTCTGGTCTCAACACGGCCCAATTGCCGTCTGACAAGTCTCGCACATGCGCATCATGTTTAAAAACCATTTCAACATGGAGACAACGGCCATTTCATGTTTCGTAATTTTAAAACATTTATTTCTTTGTATTTATAAATGAAATGTGAAAAAATATTCACACACTCTTTTAATGCAGTTCATTGAAAATGTTATAGAAAAATTTCGTTTCAATATTTTTCTTTATAACCGTATACTAAGGATTCATTTGAGGTCGTGTGGATTGAAATTTTCAAATTTCGATACATCTTTGCGAATATTTTCTATCGAGCCAACTTTAAGGAATCGTGTATCGAGAAGCACAATCGTTTTGTAAATATGTTCATCTTTCATGGCAAATTTTTATATTGTTCATATTTTTAGTTTTTAACATCGAATAATTAGTTTAAAAATGTAGTCTGAACTGAACTGTCTGAGCCTACCTCACCTTAAGTATTCTTGTAAGCAACTAAAACGCAAGAAAAGCGACCACCGTACAAAGGGTGTAAAACCCGTCATAGTGACACACGCAAGTGTGTCGCGTTCCGAGATCAGCCAATGTACATCCGGATTTTTGTCGGGGTCTGGAGTTGAGGTACGACGTTTGTCCGTGTTGCGGCCTTCCGAGTACTCTGATACTAGACCCTCGACCGCTTCTTCACCTTCTTGCCCATGGCGTAGTGTGAAGAAGCAGGCCGGCATGATTGTGTTGAGTAGCGGGGGATAGTTTATCTCTTGCTGCTCGATACGCGGTAGGTGCAGTATAGTCACTTTTCCGTGCCAGTATAAAAAAATGTTAGGACTCTACAGCCAGTTGCGGTGATACAATGTTTACGCGTATACAAGTGATGCTCTATTTATCTGCGAGTACATGCGGCGAGTGGTCACGGGCGAGTAGCCGCAGGACTGCAGGAGGTCGACAACTGTCTCGATTACGCGCGCCCGCGCCAGTCGACGGCGCCGCGGTTGGCCAACGCCACTCGACCCGCAAGTGCTAAATGCGCACTGTTTAGCGACACTTGCCTCTTGCAAGATCGGTCAAATAATACGCGATTGGACAGGTCAGTGGGGGCAGTATAGCAGAAAGGACTTAATCCAAACTAAGTAACTTATAAATTACTAGATGTTGCTCGCGACTCCGCCCGCGTGGATGTTATTTTTGGATGAAAGGTATACAATCCATGTAGGCATCTTAAGCTATTACACCTTGCTATATTTTGCTATCCCATAGGAAGCGTGTATTTTTCCGAGATAAAGTAGCATATGTGCTATTCTAGACTATAATCTATCTCTGTGCCAAATTTCAACCAGATCCATCCAGTCCTTGCAGCGTGATTGAGTAACAAAAAATCATCCAAACATTCGCATTTATAATATTAGTAGGATTGACTTGTAAGAGCCTTGTTATTAGACGTAAACTAACTTTAAACCAGGACTATATACGCAAGTTACTATGTGTTGCCATGGCAACTAGTTGATATAAACCTAGTTCAATGTTAGTCTATCTTGTATATAAAAATTAATGTTTATTCGTATTTATGTGATGCCATGCCGTTCATCCGATGGCGATAAAACTTTGC
Organism: Laothoe populi; assembly: GCA_905220505.1. Taxonomy (NCBI): domain Eukaryota; kingdom Metazoa; phylum Arthropoda; class Insecta; order Lepidoptera; family Sphingidae; genus Laothoe; species Laothoe populi. The sequence goes on from HG992172.1 coordinate 13,274,650, forward strand.
AAAATTAACGATTCTACTTGCGCGATAGTTATAGTCGTAGTACAATTAACTTACAGAGTAGGTTATAGCGGATTCACTTCTCGCGCTGGGAAAATATTTTCATAGTGTTGGGTGCACTTATTTATTGTGTAGAGCACAGTCCCCTGCGGTGCTGATAAATGTAATCACGCATGCGAAGCTGTGGGGAAAAGCTAGTATTTTATAAAGAGGCCGATGAGTTTGTATGAGCCTTGTATTACTAGTATTCTACAATATTGTATTCAGATTCTCAGAACTTTGTTTCACATCGCTTGTTTGTTTGAATGTGTATTTTTCATAAACGGTTCAAATTGGTTGTGTCAATACAGCTAATAAAAAGAAAACACTTTCAAAAAAAGAAAACACACAATAATGTGGTTTGGTTCCCTGTAAAACAAATTTGTAAAATAAAATTTATTTGCTGAAAAAAAGGCCCTGCCCAGTATACCATTTTGGAACCAATATTACTTTAATTTTTGGGTTGCGTCCTTTCTTCTAAACATCCAGTTATACCTAAATAGTAAATATTGGGGTTTTCTATCGAGAAATTCTCAGCATTAGCCCGGAGTCTGGAATATGTGTCCGGTATAGCGATAGGCTCGCCCCCTTTCACATTCTGGGAACGAAATAAATTCGAGAATGGGTGTAATGTTTACACCTCTGTCTACCCCTTCTGCCTACGCCTTACAGGCTTGAGTGTGTATGTATGTAGTAAATATGGCTCTGGTTTAGACATAAATAAATTTCTGATTTCGTTAATTGAATTCATATGTTTAGACGGTACCATCTAATCTATATGTTAGGGGGGAGAGTTACGTATCAAATAGCGGAACCTCACTCCCCTCCGACACCAATACACTTGAAAACCACTGACCCCTGTAATAGATGCAAACCTTATAGTGAATCATTTAAATATAGATAAAAAAATCTATTTGTTAACATTATCCCGAGTAATCTAGAGTATGAACCGTCGAAACTATTGCGTAGTTCTGTAGCAGCAAACATTTAAAAGCTAAACATAACATCACATTGTATCTATTCTGTGACTCTGTGACCTCAGTTGACCTTTGTAAGGATTTCCCATTGTCTGAGAACATCCATAAAACTTGCCAGACTTGTATAAACGTTTGTATAATGAATGTGGTTTTAGACAAATCTACAGTATAGATAGCGTTGTTGAGAATTCTGGGACTAAATCTAAAACGATTGGTTAACATATATGAAGAAACTATCAAGCTTGTGCAAGTTTTATAGATACTAATTGAAAAATGTCTATCCAATGTTTATTTTATCAAAGTAATTGGATTAAATTGCCTTTACTAAATTTCTCGGATACCTTAAGGATGGCTAGTAGCATTTCGTGTGAATTATAATACTCCGAACACCTAATTTAAGGATGGGTAGTAAGTAGCACTTGCGTGTGAAAACACTCCAACACCCGATATGACTAAACACAATACTCTATTCAATCATCCTGTCAAATCCAATCCCTATATAAGAAACCCTTCAGGTAATTAAGATAACGTAAGACATTGTCGAGGTTAACGCGTCCCTTTCTTTGTTCCTTCGTACTATAAAGCCGCGTAGAGTTGATGCGATGCGACAGTATATCGATCGTAAAATATGCAATGGTAATAACATGTCAAGTGTCTGTGGAATTGTCTCCTGAATGCGGTATCATAAAGTTACGATTTATTAAATCAAACAATATAATCTATATGTAAATTTTAAAGTTCGTCCTGCTCGCTTTACCTAAACAAATGTTACCCAATAGACAGACATAGTCGTTAGCCCCCCGATTTTCAGATCCAGGATTTACCCCACCCATTGTGGGTTTTATGAGTGATGGATCATTCACTAATAGATGAACAATTTGCTCGTGTTATAAAAAAATTTGGATGCAACTAACGGCAATTATCACAGACAGAATAACTCCTTCATTCTTCGATCAACAATACAACTAGATATCGGGTCGGCGCACCAAAAACGTCTCGGCAAATAACAGCTCACTTTCGAAGTGAGCTCTTATTGTTGTTTAGTTCGTTCCAAACAGAGCCAACGTGAACACGTTTCACAATGCCGCAGTGTGTGTTCAAAAATTGCAAAAATAATGCCCGAAAAAACAATTTATCAGCCGGAGTGTCTTACTTTCGGTAAGTACATGTAGAATAAGTTATATTTTAAGCTTTATACTAACAATTATTATGAAATTTTGAACAAAATTACCGATTTTAAACCATTGCAATTACATCGCTAAGAATGGATGGCCAAGGTCAGCCAATACACGTGCTAGTTTTGTTCAACAGAACAGTAGATGCTTGGAGTAGATTTGTATTGTAATTTTTTTTATATCTTGTTAGCAGAACTTCAAAATTTATTATCTTACTTTTGTGTCTGTTTGTCGGACTCTCATTAGTTATTTACTTTCAAAAATATCAAACAAATTGCAATAAACTTTCTTCTACATTAGATGAAAGTCCAGATTCTAGTGTTATGCCGCAAATAGTAGGATATATTTCGGGATTTGTAAAAAATTTGGTAAAAAAACTGAAGTGTGACCAGTGTATAAATAACTTGTGTGCAACAGAAAAATAATTCGTTAACAAATTAATAGACTAAAGAGACATGGGAGGATTATTCTATGCCTCTACCGATGTATTTAATATCGGCATGAAAACTGAAAGCGTGATTAGAAATTTTATTCGCGTGAGTGGAGGTAAATCTTTACACAAAAAGTATGATAGCAACTTTATGTGTACAATAGTTTTAAAATTATATATTGACAAAAATGTGTTTCCTGGGGGAGAAGAACACAATCACGAAATTACTTTACTCAAATCAGTAGTCGAAACATTTACTAACGTAAGGTTACATTATATATGTAAAAGAAACGGGAGATATAAAACACAAATCAAAACGGCAATTATACAACAAACTCAACCTATTTAAAGGAAATTAATTAAGGTACGCAGAATGTAAAAATCTTCATTGTTGAATAGGGTAATTGACAATTTTTGAAAATTGATGGACATCGATAGAGGACTCTTCACTTATAGCCCCCGTAATATTTTTATTATTGAAATATACTTAATTTCTATAAAATCCGTGATTTTATTTTTTCATATATCATTACGCGCTAAAACGCGTTGTCACGTGACATTATCTCTATGTGACGTCATCGCACATATACAAACATTCGTGACACCTAACAACATAACAAATTATTTGCATTTATCTGTTAGTTTTTCCGCAAAAATGAATGAGCCAGCATATAAATATTGTTCAATGCTTTGTGTAAAAACTCTACACTAAATCCCAATAAATAGTTCATCCATGTGCCAAAATCAAAAGTTTTAAGAAAGAAGTGGCAGATTTCGACTATCAGCCCTTGTAATGCCTTCTTCCATTCTTATAGAAGACTTGAAGACGAAATTAACATGTTTCCACACGTTTACACATCGAAAAGTATGTTCTTCCTTACAATTTTATTTGTCGTAGAATGCAATGTTTATGTGCGATGTCGTCACGAGTAATGGCGGCCGGTATTGCTACGTTTTGGCCCCGAGTGATACAGACTAAAAATTCTAAATTTTAATGACGAAAATAAAATGTTTTTAATACATTTAAAATAAAAAATGTATTTAATAAATATGTTTGCCCACTATCCTTTCTCTTAGTGCAGGTTTTATATTTTTTGGTTACACCAGTCAAACACCCTATTGTTACTAAAAATTTAGATTTTTGGTTTGTTAATTGCACTGAACTGTACTTTTATTCACACACTTCCCCCCGCGCGAGAACACAGTGCAGAGTCGTTCATGTGCGCTGCTAAATAAAATTGTGTTTAACGTGTTTGGAGTTCGTTTGCCAGGTCGTGAACTGTTTCTAGTTGTGTGGTATTGCCTTGTGTACAACGGTCCGTAAGTTTTTGTGCGTTTTTATTAGGAATAACGAAATAATTATCAAATTATTTCCTCGGTAAGTCCACTTTTATTTTTATTTTGAGGGTGTCTAAAAAAAACCTTCGTAGATAATTATAATTTTTAATATGTTTTAATTCTGTTATTTATGTTGGTTATATATCTCTTATTGCGTTAAATCAGCATTATGTCGGCTAATAATGGCAATCCGCCAGATCGAGGCCCTGATCCGTTCCGTAAAAGCGGTTTGATATCGCGATCCCCAAATGCCGGCAAACCAAAACGACTTTTTAGTGAAGTCTCGCCGTCGTATGTCTCGCCCGAGAGATCGAAACGTTTACAGCGTTCGGGATCGGAGAAATTAAATTCACCCGCGTCCGTTGAGCACGTCGATAACAGCGGTAACGGCTACGTCAATTCGGACGATTATTGCGATCTTGTGTCCGAAGCTTCTAACTATTTGTCAAAAATAAACGAACTTGTTAATGATCAGGGCTCGCGTATGAATGTCGCGAATAAATCGGCAGTTATGGATATAACTCAACGAATCACTGCCATAATTTCAATGTTAGCCTTAAAATCTTCGTGTAACGAGACAAAGTTGGCCAATGCACATCTGGAGTTGGAGACGCTTAAGAACCGTCCTGAGAAATATACACCTAAACAGGACAATGTACTTTATGCAGACAAACTTAAGCTTCGTCTGCCAAAACAAATACTGTCGATGGAACCACGCGCCCCACTCCCGTGTGTAGTGGCATATCCGACTAGCGATCGGTCTGCGGATATCGTTACATCGTCCGCTACGAAAGAGGCGTTATTTAAGGCGATTAAACCAGGCGATGACGGATTTCAAATCGTAGGAGTAAAAAAGACCGCAAAGGCCGGCGTCGTACTTCGCGTTGCGAATGAGCGTCAAATAAAAAAATTAGAATCTGTCGAGGCAATAAAATCCGCGGGTTTGCGTTTAGAAAAACCTAAAGGTCGTCGTCCGCGCATCCTTATTAAAGACGTTCCATCTTCAATGGAAGACACCGTTTTTCTTACAGCTTTATATCGCCAAAATATTAAAGACGAAATGCCAATCAAAGAAGATGATTTTATAAAGTCAATAAAAATTGTTCGTAGACGTAAATTAGATAATGGTCGTAAATGGATAGGCATAGAACTAGACTCGGTAGTGCGGAAACATTTAGTCACAACAAAAGACAAATTGTTTATTGATTGGGCAACTTGTCGTTTCATAGATGATGTTGAGATAGTACGATGCCTTAACTGTCAACATTACGGACACGTGCATAAGTTCTGCACCGCGAAAACACCGACATGTGCGATTTGTGCGGAGACACATGAGACTAGGGCTTGTCCTCATAAAGCCAATTCGGATTTTAAACCAGTATGCGCGTCATGCAAAATTTTTAAAAAATCCCACGATCATAGATGTGGGTCGCAAGACTGTCCTACATATAAACATAAATTGGAACTTCTTATTCTTTCGACACAGTATTGATTAATTCTAATATGAATAATAATCTTATCATCGGTCAATTAAATCTCCACAACGATAAGGTCGCGACGTCGGAGTTAAATGCGTTAATTCGCGAATATAAGCTGGATATAGTGTTAGTTCAAGAGCAATACCAATACGCGCGTTTACGTAGTAAGATGGTACAACTAGACAACGGTTCACGAGCAGGTATTTACATATCCAATTCAACTTTTACCATCACGTCAGTGCGTAATCTTATGACGTCGCACTGTGCTGTCGCAGAGGTTTCAACTCCGGGCTGTAAGGTTTACGTTGTGAGCTGTTACTTCCAATATTCAGACCCCGTGGGTCCTCACATACATCATCTCCGTCATGTACTACGGTCTCTTGTAGGTCAGAAAGTTATAATAGGCGCGGACGTTAATGCGTCATCTATACTTTGGTATGGCAAGTATCGTTCTACTGATGCAGAAAGGCGTTCTGCCGTCGAAGATTTCATCGCAGAAATGAATCTTATTATACACAATACCCCCGATGCACCACCTACATATTGCAGCCCTACGGGCGAGTCTTCTATTGACGTCACACTTTCTAGTGGAGACGTTCACCTAGATAGGTGGCGTGTCCTTCCGGATGCGTCGTGTAGTGACCATCGCCTGATTGTGTACGAGTTCATCCCTAGATTAACGCAGGGTCCTTTTTATACCACCTTTAATTATAGATATAAATCGAAAAGTGCCGATTGGAATTTATTTAGCGCTTTATTTGCTCAGCATGCCGGGGACTTTACTCGCAATAACCTCTCAGCTGAAACGTGTGCCGAAATTATGTCGGACACGTTTACATACTGTGCGGACGTCACAATCGGTCGGGGCCCCATCACTAATACTCGTAGATGTGATTGGTGGAATAACTACCTAGTTCATCTGCGCCGTACCTTTCGCAGGGCGCGTAGGAGGTTTAACCGGCTTAAAAAACGTTGTGTCACAGGAGAAGCATTTACAGCTGCTTTTATCTCTCTCAAGGTTGCCAGGTCGCATTATAAAGCTGCAGTACATAAATCAAAAGGTAATTTATTACGTAAAATTGTAGAACGGCTAGATAGGGAGGGTCCGTGGTCTCCTCTATACCATGAATTTAAAGCAAATAGGTCAATAAATCTGGCCTATGTACAGAATATTAAAATTAACAACACCTATACAACTGGTATAGAGGACACAACGGAAACCCTGTTAAATTCTCTTATACCCGACGATACTGTAGCGCGTGATAACGAATATCATAATCAAATACGGATGTGGGCCGCGGAACCACCGAACACCCCTTCCTCGGAACTCCCGTCTTTTGAAGAGTTTTTCGATATCGTTAGATCTTTACCTTTGAACAAAGCCTCCGGTGAGGACAAAATATCTAATAAAATGATCAAAGAAGCGTGTAAAGCGGCTGGCGATTCTATCCTAATAGTTTTGAATCGGTGTATTGCAGAAGGTGTTTTTCCCCGAATTTGGCGCTGTGGTTTTATCCGGATAATACCTAAAAGTGGTGACAAGCCACCAGAAGACCCTAAATCTTATCGACCCATAACGTTATTACCTTCTTTAGGTAAATTGCTTGAACGTCTTATTGTTCCTAGGCTAATACCGGGCGGTCCAAAGTTTCATGAGAAACAATTCGGTTTTACTATAGGGAAATCTACCGTTGACGCCGCGTTATCGGTTAGAAGAACTGTTTGCAATTCAAATAGTAAATACGTCTTAGGTATATTCTTGGACATCTCCGGTGCGTTCGATAATGCGTGGTGGCCAATGCTACTACTTAAGCTGAAAATCCGAGGTTGCCCTAACAATATATATTCACTTATATATTCATACTTTTCTTTAGGCACAACCAAACTAAAACTTGGTCACCATGAAGTGTCAAAGGCGCTAACGATGGGTTGTCCACAAGGCTCAGTAGTCGGTCCGTACTTGTGGAATTTAGGCTTTGACGACTTCTTCGCACTCCCTTTACCTCAAGGTTGCTCCTTAACTGGCTATGCTGACGACGGGCTCTTGCTTGTGCAGTCTAATAGTAGATCGGGACTAGAAAAATTGGCTAGTGCGTGCTTAAAATTAATTCACGATTGGGGTGAACGAAATCGTCTGACGTTCGCACCTCACAAAACTTACCAGTTACTTTTAAAGGGCATTCTAAAAACACCACCGCGAATAAAATTTAATAATATCAATATTAAAAGAAAAGAATCGGTCTGCTACCTAGGGCTAGTTTTGGAGAGAAACTTTTCATTCATAGAACATATAAAAACCGTCGGGGAAAAGTCGAAACGAAATTTTTATGCCTTGACAAGGATATCCACATCGACGTGGGGATTATCTTTTAACACACTAAAAGTTATCTATGGAGCTACTTACTTGAGCAGTATTTGCTATGGATCACCTGTATGGGCTGATAGGGCTACTATCGGTGCCGTGCGAAGAAAATTGCTCCAGAGTCAGCGTTTGGCGTTGATATTCTTGTGTAAGGCGTATAGAACCGTTAGTACTGAAGCTTTACCTGTCCTTGCGGGTGTACTTCCAGTCGATCTGGAGGCACAGCGTCGCGCCGCTATGTATTACTCTACGAGAGAGGATATGGACAAGAACTTTGTTACGTCGCGTGAACTCTCGAGAATCGGTACACTTTTTAAACAGCGTTCCGAAATATGCAACGAACTGCTAAACGAATGGCAATGTCGATGGGATAATTCAATTAAAGGGCGGCATTTATATCAGTATTTTCCTTTGGTTCGCGATCGTCTAGCAAAAACTTGGCTGGAAATTGATCACTGTGTGTCACAATTTCTCACCGGTCATGGCAACTTTAAGAGCAAACTATTCTCATTTAGGTTGGTTGATTCGCCTGCGTGCCCATGTTCTACACCAAACTGTGAGTACGAACAGTCCGCGCATCATGTTCTTTGGGAGTGTAGTCTCTGGCAAAATGAGCGCAACATTATGCTTGACAGTATGCAGATAACATCTGGAGTTGTATACTATATGGACCTTGTGGAGACTAGGAGGAATTTCCGTGCTTTCCGGCGTTTTTGCCATACCTATTATTGGAATCAAGCGTAACAGCTCGCATGATAGGACCCGTTAAGTAAATTCCGTGGTGCTTTACGTCTGGCTTCTCCAGACGTAAATGTCCTTTATTGAGGTTAATACCTCTTTAGTTCAGTATTTGTCTCCCGCTTTGCTATGGAGGGAAGTGGACAATTTATATTTCCAACTCCTCCCTATATTTCTATTTGATTAATTTCGTTGCGGGATAAAAGACAGTTATGAAGCATTCCCAGAGACTCGCCGAGTTTCATTACTCGGTGTCGAAAAAATGCGTGCCATTGTTGATCCTGGCTAAACAGGAGTTACAATGGCGGGTGTGTGGGCGGGATAGTCTCGTGTTATAAAAAAATTTGGATGCAACTAACGGCAATTATCACAGACAGAATAACTCCTTCATTCTTCGATCAACAATACAACTAGATATCGGGTCGGCGCACCAAAAACGTCTCGGCAAATAACAGCTCACTTTCGAAGTGAGCTCTTATTGTTGTTTAGTTCGTTCCAAACAGAGCCAACGTGAACACGTTTCACAATGCCGCAGTGTGTGTTCAAAAATTGCAAAAATAATGCCCGAAAAACAATTTATCAGCCGGAGTGTCTTACTTTCGGTAAGTACATGTAGAATAAGTTATATTTTAAGCTTTATACTAACAATTATTATGAAATTTTGAACAAAATTACCGATTTTAAACCATTGCAATTACATCGCTAAGAATGGATGGCCAAGGTCAGCCAATACACGTGCTAGTTTTGTTCAACAGAACAGTAGATGCTTGGAGTAGATTTGTATTGTAATTTTTTTTATATCTTGTTAGCAGAACTTCAAAATTTATTATCTTACTTTTGTGTCTGTTTGTCGGACTCTCATTAGTTATTTACTTTCAAAAATATCAAACAAATTGCAATAAACTTTCTTCTACATTAGATGAAAGTCCAGATTCTAGTGTTATGCCGCAAATAGTAGGATATATTTCGGGATTTGTAAAAAATTTGGTAAAAAAACTGAAGTGTGACCAGTGTATAAATAACTTGTGTGCAACAGAAAAATAATTCGTTAACAAATTAATAGACTAAAGAGACATGGGAGGATTATTCTATGCCTCTACCGATGTATTTAATATCGGCATGAAAACTGAAAGCGTGATTAGAAATTTTATTCGCGTGAGTGGAGGTAAATCTTTACACAAAAAGTATGATAGCAACTTTATGTGTACAATAGTTTTAAAATTATATATTGACAAAAATGTGTTTCCTGGGGGAGAAGAACACAATCACGAAATTACTTTACTCAAATCAGTAGTCGAAACATTTACTAACGTAAGGTTACATTATATATGTAAAAGAAACGGGAGATATAAAACACAAATCAAAACGGCAATTATACAACAAACTCAACCTATTTAAAGGAAATTAATTAAGGTACGCAGAATGTAAAAATCTTCATTGTTGAATAGGGTAATTGACAATTTTTGAAAATTGATGGACATCGATAGAGGACTCTTCACTTATAGCCCCCGTAATATTTTTATTATTGAAATATACTTAATTTCTATAAAATCCGTGATTTTATTTTTTCATATATCATTACGCGCTAAAACGCGTTGTCACGTGACATTATCTCTATGTGACGTCATCGCACATATACAAACATTCGTGACACCTAACAACATAACAAATTATTTGCATTTATCTGTTAGTTTTTCCGCAAAAATGAATGAGCCAGCATATAAATATTGTTCAATGCTTTGTGTAAAAACTCTACACTAAATCCCAATAAATAGTTCATCCATGTGCCAAAATCAAAAGTTTTAAGAAAGAAGTGGCAGATTTCGACTATCAGCCCTTGTAATGCCTTCTTCCATTCTTATAGAAGACTTGAAGACGAAATTAACATGTTTCCACACGTTTACACATCGAAAAGTATGTTCTTCCTTACAATTTTATTTGTCGTAGAATGCAATGTTTATGTGCGATGTCGTCACGAGTAATGGCGGCCGGTATTGCTACGTTTTGGCCCCGAGTGATACAGACTAAAAATTCTAAATTTTAATGACGAAAATAAAATGTTTTTAACACATTTAAAATAAAAAATGTATTTAATAAATATGTTTGCCCACTATCCTTTCTCTTAGTGCAGGTTTTATATTTTTTGGTTACACCAGTGTTACTAAAAATTTAGATTTTTGGTTTGTTAATTGCACTGAACTGTACTTTTATTATGATTAAGAGATGATAAGATTGTAAAAATGATTATAAAGATGTGAAATTTTGTGATATTTTTAATTGTGACATCCAGCGATAGACACTCTGGCCAGCCACTGAAATTACATAGCTTTAAAAAACAACAAGCGTACTTACATTCTCTTTACGTTTCACTTCTAGCAAAAATAAATGTATATTAACAAACATAGATGCAACAAACAAAATAAACTTAGTAAATATTTGACGTACACAAGTACTTAAAATGTTATTTTAAAGTTCAATGCGGCTCCATACCTCCTGTAGTAAAATTCAAAGAAGCAAATAGAATCGAAACAAAACGACGTAACTCGCAAAACAATTACAGAAAAAAGCACTTTATTTTTTGCCATCTTAGGTTGATTACACAATAAATGTTATTTAACCTATGTATTTTCATTTCTGTGTAGTTTATTGTTTTGCGATGAATTATCGTAAGTATTTTAAAGATTTGTAACTTTATTACTAGGTACTATGGTTGCGATTACTTTAAACTTAAAACGGTTTTAAAACTTTTATCTCAGTTCGTTAGTAAAAAAATATAGATGTGTAATAGCGCGTGTGTAATAGTGTGTGTGTATTCACGCGGACAGATTTTAGCTTTGATTTTATATGCGACCCGTTATCTAGTTGTATTGTTGATCGAAGCCTTCATTACGTAACTTTAAACATTGGCAACATGGCAACCCAACTTCAAACACCAGCATCCGCAATGATGTCAAATGAAACAAAAAGACCAAAAGACTTTGTGGTACATTTTAGACGACATAGTTTTATTATCAGGGGCTGGCAAAAGAAAGTAGCTCATGCTAAGTGATCTGGATGGATCCGTGAACAACTACAAGAATCATAGGCGCGTTTTGACCTTAAAGGATAGGAATGGAGTTTGAGAAAAGGAATTTGGAATAGGGAGTTTGGAAACATACTATACAGCATTTACTTTTTTTTTTTTATAACAGTCCGACAAACGAGCCTGTGGGTCACCTGATGTTAAGTGATCTCCACCGCCCATGAACATCCACAATACCGAAAGTATCATGTATGCGCTGTCGGTCTTAAAGGACAGGAATAGGGATTAGGGAAGGGAAGGGGGAATCTGGGCCTCCGGATATCTCACTTACCATACGAAACGCGACAGTAAACTGTCACTTTACGTTGGTTTCATTCTTCTTCGCTTCATTTCGTATTTTTGTTAGACAGTGATAAAACATGATTTAAAATAATAAAATGTTGAATTTGGAATCTCCATATAATCTCCATCCATTCGAGAAGGAAAAACAATGCTATATCCAGTTATTCATGTAATTAATTAGTTGGTAAGCACAATACCAATAAACTGAGTACTTTATTGATTGGTCTTAATCTTATCGTCCATCCTTCCTATACTCTCGTATGAGAGTAAATATCCGACTATTGACTTATTTCTGCGCCACCCTGGTTATATTGGTAAGTATTCGGCAGTGTTCAGTATTGACGCGGCCTTTACATAGTCATGTATAAAGTGTTTAATAAATAATGAATAAATAACACCCAACAGTCACACACATAGCCCCAACCCCACACTAAGATACGAGTCTTGTGTCGTTCAGGGACTACGAGAGACTTTCGGTCTCACAACACCCAGACCCCGGACACAAATATCTGTCAGTCACATTTGTCCCGGTGTGGGAATCGAACCCACGGCCTCTCGTTTCACAGCCGGCTACTCGCCTACTGTGCCACGGACGATGTCAATTGAAATAACTAAACTTCTGCATAGAGTTTATAATTTAAAGCGCTTCCTCAACATCTGAAGTTCAACGCAACTCGTGGCAAGAGGTAGATATTACATAACCAGATCTTCGCGCAGCGTCGATTGTTAACCGCGAACCAATTTCCTACAGGAACCGCTCCAGTTTCCCTGACGCGGTGGAGTAATTGGATTGTTCTGGTGTGCTAAAAGCGTATAGATGATTTTTCAAATCAAAAAGTCACGAAAATGATTTCCCGATCAGGAATTTGAACCTAAGACTCACTAAACAAATTATTTGTAAGGTTAATTTCAAAAGGCTAATTTCCTGCAGTTGTTTTTTTAAAGCGAATACTATTCTTCATGTATACATTTTAATTGATACTTGAAACCTAAGGGAAGTAACGAAGAAACATACAAAAAAACATTATTAAAAATAAAATAAATAACTGAACCTAAACTGAGATAGTTTTAGAACTTAATGATGTCTCTCAAATTAGCGTACTGTTAATTTAGACTAAGCTAAAGCTTTCGTTCATAACTAACAGCCAAAATTGTTTTAAAGATTTCGAATATATAAGTTATTTGTAAACCGAGCCGCGTGATGGAATGAAATATATTAGTCACTGAATTCAAACAAGACGTGTTAACATGTCATTTAATCAATACCTAACAATAGTTCCCCAAGAAGTCATGGAAAATTTGATAATTTTATTGACACTAAAACATTATGATTAAGAATACAACAAAAAACTAAGCAGATACTGTGGAGGAATTTTAACTGGACGGTTGCCAAACATTGACGGGGCAACGACCCGAAAACGGAGAGGTGATTTGACACAAAACGTATGCTTCCACAAAGGCTGGTGGAAATAGAGGCACTTGGAAGCGTGGCCTGGGTGTAGAGAGCAACTGCTTAATGGCTATGCTTGATTTATGGAAATCGATACAGATAAATTCATTTGGAGAGAAGTATTAAGTTTACAGGACGTTTAAAGCCGGCAACGCATTTGCAAGTCCTCTGGTGTTGCAGATGTTCATGGGCGGCGGTGATCACTTTCCATCAGGTGAGCCTCCTGCCCGTTTGCCCCCTTATACCATAAAAAACACAATAATTAGTAGCTGGTGGTAGGATATTCGTATCCGCCCGGATAGCAACCACCGTACACAGGGCGAAAAACCCGCCATAGTGGCACACGCAAGTGTGTCGCGTTCCGGGATCAGCCAGTGTACATCCGGTTTTTGTCGGGGGTCTGGAGTTGGGGTACAATGGCCATTTTGCGGCCTTCTTAGTACTCTGACACTAGACCCTCGACCCCTTCTTCACCTTCTTGCTCATGGCGTAGTGTGAAGAAGCAGGCCGGCATGAGTGTGTTGAGTAGTGGGGGATAGATCGTCTCTCGCTACTCAGTACTCTATTTGGACCGCACTGTGCTTACCATCAGGTACAGTGCGGTCACTTTGCCGTGCCAGGATAAAAAAAAAAAAAAAAAAAAAAAAAAAAAAAAAAAAAAAAAAAAAAAATTGCTTCAATAGCATTACCTAATGGTTAGTACTCCTTATTGGTCTAGTGGCAGAGTACGTTCTAGTAGTAGGTAGGACTCGATACCAAAGGATATAAGTAAGTTAATCGGATTTGCATCCGACATGGTTATGAGCGTCATGGGACTGAAATTAACTTGGTGATCCGTGATTGCAGTAAATGCACCTCAGCCTGCTCACGGCATCTGTGGGGCTATGCGACAGAGTGCAGTGCAAAAGTCGACAGTGAGAGAGAAAGGCTGTGGAGTTCGATCCCCGACTCTGCGTATTGTAAGATCGAAAGTTTTTTTGTAGTTCCCAATGCGACAGTAAGATAATATTACCGTGCCAATGCCCACGGAGTAAGGTAATCTCATCTTACTATGGGGGCAGGACTCTGTGTGTGCCTGGTGGTTATTACAAAAAATGTGGTGATATAGAATTTATATACATTAGTTATTTGTTAAGGATTTATTTGTGTTAAATTGTTGTTGGTATTTTTATAAGATTTTATAATTTGTTTGGTATAACCCCGCTTTAGCACTGACCTGCTATTGTGGCATTTTAAATAATAAATTAATAATATTTTTTTATGTTTAATTTACAAACTGATCAATTTGATGTTATGTTATGTGTAGGAGGGTTTTTAAAGACCAGCCTTAATAATATATTCATACACCTGTCAAACTTCTTAAACTACTGCTCAATTAACTGTTGGTCAATGCCCTTGCGTCTTGATTTTGTCTATGACATTAAAGCCAACCTATCAGGTCATAAAGCCGTATACGAGAAACGTAACATGCCTATAATTATTTTTTTCTTAACTGGAATAATTATAGGTCACTCACTGACTACTACTTTAATTTTGGAATCCCTCGAGTCTAGAAGGATATTAAAAAAAAGTAGGGAGTACAATACAAACTTTTATTTCCATAGCATTAAAGTTAAATACATAAAATCAAAAGTTTTTTTATTCATAAAAAGTACACAGACTTCAATAGCAAAGCAAATTATGCGTCACTATAAAATTTGAGGGTTGCCCTTGATTTGTCTGAGATCCCATCTCACCTGGGAAGTATACCCTTTTAAACAAAAACAGAATTTCTCGAATCGGTCCAGGCGTCTTCGAGTTATCAGGTAACATACATAAAAAAAGATTCCGACGAATTGTTAACCTCCTCCTTTTTTGAAGTCGGTTAAAAATAGCATGGAAGAACGGCGAGTGTTGCTAGTGTTACGCGCCGCCGGCGTGTCTATCCGTCATGAAAAAATTGTGAATATATTAAAAGTAATAGAAATTAATGTTATAAGTAAAAATATTTTCAATATATGTTAACATTTTAAGTGAGATAATTAAAAACTAATTGGGTTATTAAACTTCTATTTATCTCAAAGTTATAAACGATATTTTTAGATAATGTATTCATTCATTTTTATTCATCTCGGCACAAATCTCGTATTAATACTGGTCAGGACTGTGTGAAACTGTTGAGTTTTATTTATTATTATTTGTTTATTGGAATTTTATACTGAAAGCCAGTTGAACCATCATGCCCGTTTTCATCAACTACCAACCAACCTTACCAAGCAGTACAACGCGATGACATTACTTAAATATAAAGTAGCGTCCAAAGCTAGTGTTATTATCCCTTAGGAGTTACTAAAGATAAGGCATAGTTGGTGAAAATAGGATACAGAGCTGTTTAATGCTATTGGACTAGTTACACGCGAATATGTCTTAAAATTATTGGCCAAGTATTTGTCTAATTTATAACCAAGCTGATAACGATTGTAATTTAATTCAAAAATATAAAACATTTGGAGGTCGTCTCCCATGGCGTTGCGATTTGGCGCTGATTACACAGCGTCACGTGATTACATTAGCAAAAACGAGGATATACTTTTTTTATTTATTTATAGCCATGGATGTCCTTCAGCCGCGAAGATATACAGTCAGTTCGTGTTGTCATACAAGTTATCAGCCATATATTTTCCTACATCATTATTAAAAATTTTATCCAGTGAGGCAACCATGTCGAAAAAGACTTAAGTAACGAAACTATATAAAAATCAACTAGTAAGGTATATATTACAGTGCAAATTTAAATGTCTATTCCAATAAAATAACGGTGTAGAAATTAAAATTCTTAACCGACAACAGGTGCGTTACCGGCCTTAAAGGAAAATAATGACGATTGTAAAAAAATCCTCCACAAATTTCATAGAGTATAAAAATCGCAACAGCAAGCTGTCACTTGATGGCGGTTTTTGTGATTTGATGATCACGGAGGCTCCGTGGCGCAGTCGGCGAGTAACGGGCTGTGAAACTAGAGGCTGTGGGTTCTATTCTGTTACCAAAACAAATAATTTTGTAACAAACAGTGTTGTGAGACCGTAATCTGTCGTAGTTCTTGATACCCACGATACAGGTTTGACCTAATAATGTGAGGTCGAATTTGTGTGACTGTTGGGTGTTATTTATTTACTACTACAACTAAAACAAAATCGTCGATACTGGCGTATAATTGTTATTATTGTATACTAGAAAGATTAGATATATTAGCGTCTAATACAGTAAATTATGTGGAGTGGGATTTTTTTGGGTAGCTACGTTCGCACACTCGTTATTCTGGTTTATGTGTACAAGTGTCGAGCATCACACGACTGTATCACTAATTAATAACATGGGAAACGATTTCGCATTCAAAGAATACAAAATAGTTTATTTTGTTTTGCTAAAACACCAATCTCAAACTTGGCTAAAGTAAATGAGTTATTGTATAATAACAATTCTGATTTCTATACGAACGAAAAAGCACGGAGTTAAGCAAAAGAGCATATCAAATTATGTATTATTTATTACATAGCATCATCAATACAATGGTCATTACGTTACATCGTTTTAATTTAATCATATTATAATATGTTTACTGTTAAAGATTATATCTCCCGCTGAGTTTATTAAATTTAGTATATACTCAGTCGAAACTAGTATTAAAATAGTCGTTGTGTGAACAATATTAGGTGATTGTTATAACTACGTTGAGATTTCAGTATACCTTAGTTATGATAATACATCTAACAGTCACACATAATATAGTCCTGATCCCACACTAAGTCAAACCTGTATCGTGGGTATCAAAAACTACGAGACTACGATGGACTACGGTCACACAACACCCCCACATCCGAAACAAACATCTGTCGACAAACAATAGGGTGGTAGTTTCCTATATTTTACTTTGTACATTATTCGATAAGCAATAAGCAATAAGAATATAATACGCAAAAGAAACTCTTGCGAAAACAGAATCAAAATTGCTGGAATAATGAGGTCACAATATTTATTTTAAATATTGGTATGAGCAAAAATGGTTACGTAGTGGGAACATATCACTATCTCCCTCGCACAACGGCACAGTAATGGCCATTCTGAGAGGTGACGTCACGGCTCATATCATGCATCCTTTTACTGTCATTTGACAATTATCTCTTCCAGCAGATTTGAATGGTGTCTTATTTAATTATTTTTGTTCGGATTCACAAAAATCTTTTGATAATAGGATTTATGTAATATTGATTAAAATAATAAAAAAAATCAGTATTGTCTCAGAGTGCGTGGATCGAACCCGTGGCCTCTCGATTATAGCTGATTATTCGACCCCGGCCAACAGGAGGCTGAATGTAATAAATCAATGAGGGAGTCATAGTGAAGAATGATGAACTCATATACTTTTGATTGTATGGAGTAAAGCTCACACGCAGTGAGGACCTTTATGTTTACAAAATTAGGTATTCTATGGATTGTGATTCTCAAAGTTTGTTCGTAAAGCGATGTGGACTGATTAAGCAGAGGCTGCACCCAGCAGCTGGTCTACCTTTATCAAAGAGTATCACATTAACTTATAAAGTCTGACGATTTATAAAATAATGCAGTTTTAAATAAGACTGCCTCGGTGGCGCAGTTGTAATTGCGCATGCGTTACGACTGCTGTGCTGAGGTCTCGGGTTCGATCCCCGGGTCGGGTAAAGTGATATTGGGTTTTTCTATCTAGAAATTCTCAGTATTAGCCCGGAGTCTGGAATTTGTGCCCGGTATGGCGATAGGCTCGCCCCCTGTCACATTATGGGACCGAAATAAATTCGGCGAAAAGTGGGTATACTGGTTGCACCTCTGCCTACCCCTTCGGGGATTACAGGCGTGAGTGTATATGTATGTAAGTTTTAAATATGTAATTTTTGGTATAACAAACATGTAGCAAAGGTCCTAGCTTTGTCAGACTGTTTGCGAAATACTAAAACGCATAAGTACCTTGACGCGATAAATGTATAATTTTTACATCAATTTGGTCATTATAAAGATACCAACCATACAAAGCATGGTCGTACCGTCAGGAAACAAAATACGGCCCTCGCTAACTAACGTGTGCAACTTATCGTTAAAGCAGACTTTAAAGCCAATACGCGAAACGAGTCAGGAAACCCCATCACTATAAATGTTTTTTCTTTTTATACCACGATGTTGGCAAACAAGCTTCCGGCCCGCCTGATGTTAAGCGGTTACCGTAGTCCGTAGCCTATGGACGCTAACACCAGGAGCATCACATTCGTGTTGCCGACCCTTCATAAACCTATTTAAATGTTAAAGAAATAGTTTTGTGCAAACGTCACACGTTGGAGAAAGATAAAGCAGTTGAGATTTAAACGGAGGGTTACCCTTGACACTTGATTCCAATTTAAAATTGGAATTGAGTTTGAGAACACTACAATTGGCACTCTTGAACGCAACACCAGCGTACGATTTAACTGAATACGGCGGAATTTTTAGTAACTCAATGAAATAGAGTATTTAAGATCGCTAGTTCGCAAATATTCTATTTTATTTAGTTGAGTGAGTTAAGAGATCCAATATCTAAGTTTAACGGTAGGCAGCGGCTTTGCTGTGCCCTGGTATTGCAGAAGTCTATGGGCGGCGGTGACTACTTACCATCAGGTGGCCCGTCTGCTCGTATGCCTATCGAGGCACTAAAAAAAAAACTTCTGAGCTGGAATTGAAACTGTATCGAGTTCGAGATTGGAAGATTTCAAGAGTAGGCCTACTGGTGTCAAGTCTCTATAGACTAGCAGTTATAGCAGTATAGCAGTTCCTTACGGCGATTCGTAGTACAAATAAAAAAAACTGCCTCCAAGAAATTCCTGAGAATTCTGCTAACCCAATATAAAAACATAATGTTAAATATAGTTTCATGACGACACTTTCTGTCTCAATAGAATTTCTATAAGTGTTCTCAAATAGCCTAAAAAAATGTATAAAGTAGGTGTCGGCTTTTGATGCAAATTTTCTGGCAAACCACTAATCCTATACACTCTACACGCCTATGTTATGTTATGCTAAAAACGGGTTTGGCTACATTCTTAATTTTCCTAACAAAAAAAATGAACAAAGAACGTTGTATCTCGAGGGTCCGAAACCTCCGCTTTAGGCGATAATTGTATGGAACATTTGAGGCCATTGGCGTAGTCTTAAATATTACTTATATTTAGGACTCAATGCCAATATAAATGTATTTATATGACCTTCATCAATTTATGTAAAGGAAATTCGTTTGTATTCGTATTTGTTATTGAATGTATAACATGTTACTAAAGTTAGTCTGAAGTTGTTTACTAAGCTTTTTAAGCTTATACATTTCATCGCACTTGCGATAGATACTTTATAAAGTACCTGATACTCAACACAAAATACTGTTGTGTGTAATTCAATATGATTCCTTTTAAGTATAAAGAAAACATTTTGTCATTTTCTTTGTTGTTTGTTAACCCTGGGAGTTGCAAACCTTTGTTTATCGAATATTCTCATAACAAATATTGTTTATCAACTAGGAATACATGGTATGTCTGTACGGACTGCGGAGAACACTAGAAATATAAACCCTTATTTGGGAGGATACTTAATTACCTGTGGAAACAGTTATTTTAATATCATCTCTGTTTTGTATAATACAGAGCTGATATTGTATTTTTTTTTTTTTTATCCTGGCACGGCAAAGTGACCGCACTGCACCCGATGGTAAGCGCAGTGCGGTCCAAATAGAGTACTGAGTAGCGAGAGACGATCTATCCCCGCTACTCAACACACTCATGCCGGCCTGCTTCTTCACACCACGCCATGGGCAAGAAGGTGAAGAAGGGGTCGAGGGTCTAGTGTCAGAGTACTAAGAAGGCCGCAAAATGGCCATTGTACCCCAACTCCAGACCCCCGACAAAAACCGGATGTACACTGGCTGATCCCGGAACGCGACACACTTGCGTGTGCCACTATGGCGGGTTTTTCGCCCTGTGTACGGTGGTCGCTATCCGGGCGGATATAAATATCCTATCACCAGCTTGTATAATATAACTTTAAGATAGTATTGTCTTTAAGGCTTTAGTCACGCTGATCTAATGCGGGTTGGAGATCTCACATCTATGCAGGTTTTCTTACG
This sequence comes from Laothoe populi, assembly GCA_905220505.1. Taxonomy (NCBI): domain Eukaryota; kingdom Metazoa; phylum Arthropoda; class Insecta; order Lepidoptera; family Sphingidae; genus Laothoe; species Laothoe populi. The sequence goes on from HG992172.1 coordinate 13,295,151, forward strand.
ATGAATTCCACTGTTGAACCGAGCGTTATTTAACCATGGATACACACCCAATGTCTATAGGGTTGCATTCGAATCCGTGGCCTTGACATGGGCAATCCATTCCGCTGCCCGCTAAGCTATTACCGCTCTTTATAATTGTCGTAGAGTATTTTTATTACAAAATTCCATCTGATCAGACTTTTTGATGATTAACATATGAGATATAAATGTATTAGCATAATGGGACATTAAAACATTATTAGTGATAAGGATTAAAATGTTTATTGACTGTGAAATTACTATTAAAAAAGTATTTTGCCTATCTAGTGCGTAAACGTGTTTAAATAACCTTCAAAATGGGGTTTGGCACTTATTAAAACTCTATTTATGTCTGTCAAGCGTCTTACGCATATTCTCGTAGTAGATAAATTATGTAAATGTAATCTATATAAATATAAATTGGATGCTGTTGGTTATTAAGCGAGCCAGTTTAAAAGGACTGGACCGATTTGGGAAATTGTTTTAAAATGTCCGTAATAATCGAGAGAAACTGTCGAAGAAAACGAGGTTGGCTGGAAAATTGGAAAAAATTTAAAGTGTTTTTTTCTGTGAGATTTCATTTATGCTAGCGATAAACGTAACAAGGCTTGTGAAAGAAGAATTCCGATTGCTTAACATTTTAAGGGCATAATTGGAGCTAAACATCAGACGAAAATTAGCTTTATATATTACCTACCGCCCTGAAATGGGGTAGTTTCCTGTGATTAATTTTGTACATTATTCTCTACGCAATCGAATATAATACAAAAAAAAACAGAATCGAAATTGCTTGAAAAATGAGGTCACAATATTTATTTTAAATATTAGTATGACCAAATACTCACAGGTATAAGCGAAAACGGTGGCGTATTAGGAACATATCGCTATCTCCCTCGCACAACGGTACAGTACAGGCGATTCATAGTACTGTGACGTCACGGTATCAGATATGCCAGCAGATTTCAATGGTGTCTAATTTACTTATTTTTGTTCGGATTCATAAAATTCTTTCTATAATAGGGTTTAGGTAATGTAACTTATTGATTAAATTAAATAAAAAAAATCGAGTCAACTACCCTAAGTAACTTACGCGGGGCCTAATAGAAGAACCATTTCCAATAATAGATTTTGCCCAATACGCTGTTCTGAATTAATCACGAGCATCAGTGCAGATAGATACCATTGAATTGTAATCTAGAACAGTTTTAAAGTACAGGCATATAGCACGCAAGCAAGCAGACAGGCAAGCAGGTACAGTAGTAAATGGTTTTATATACAGTATTTAATGTAAATAAAAGGTTCGATCGGAGAAGAATCATTCTATCAGGGAACTGCTGTGAAATGACATCTTGCTGTTGTGATTTGTATAGTGGAATAATTATAAGGGCCATTTTAAGATCGGCAAAACACTGTTCTGTCTATGGTTGGTGTCTATCGCTGGCAATCACTATCAGGTGACCCACATACACGTTTGTCCATGTTAATCATTAAATTGACTACGAGCGCCATTTCAAAATGCTGATTCTATGAAATCTGATCACATTAAAACATGTAATCTCTCTATAATGACACACCCCTCTCGTTTGTCAATTACATAGCGAAGGGTTATCTTTACTCATCCGCACATTAGGGGATTACACCCTTATAACACATTTATTTGATGGTCTATTCATACATACTCATATCAAGTATTATTTCCATTCTACGTACGACATATTTTACGCGATGTAAACAAACAGTATACATGTGTATTCCACCACAGGGCATGGCTCCTTTTTAACCGACTTCAAAAAAAGGAGGTTAATAATTCGTCAGAATCTATTTTTTATGTTCCCCGATTACTCGAAGACGCCTGGAACGATTCGAGAATTATTTTTTTTTTAAAAGGGTATACTTCCCAGGTGGCAGGCAGCAAATCAGGATCTGATGATGGGATCTCAAAAAATCAAGGGCAACCCTCAAATTTTATAGTGACGCATAATTTCTTTTTTTATTGAAGTCGGTGTACTTTTTATGAATTATCACTAATGAAAGTTAGGGATCTGTCCACCATGCTGGTCTAATGCGTGCTAGTAGACTTCATAAATTCAAGAATGGTCAAGCATGTTTCCTTTATTGTTTTTTTTTTATATCCTTTTGCGGCAAAATGATCACACTACACCTGTTGGTAAGCGCAGTGCCGTCCTATTAGGCTAACGAGTAGCGAGAGATAATCTATCCCGCGTTACTCAACACAATCACGTCGGACTGCTTCTTTACACTATGCCATGGGCAAGAAGGTGAAGAAACGGTCGAGGGTCTAGCGTCAGAGTACTCCCGGAACGCGACACACTTGCATGTGCCACTATGACGGATGTTACACCCTGTGGTCGCCATCCGGGCGGACATGAATATCCTACCACTAGCAAAGTGTCTCTTATCCATCAATAGATCCTGTCCTGATATATAAAGTGGGTTCAATCGCTTTCTGGAAACTTTCTGCCGGTGGACGTCTCGGCTTAACCAACCCGTATCACTTTACGACCGAACTTTGAGAATTATAATCCATCGTATAAATGTCTGGCTTGCTCAGATCTATCTCGTTAAGACGTTTCAAACTCTATTATACTTGGAGTTAATGCCCTCTGGGGTGATCTTGACTTAGCAGATATTACATAAAACAGTCAGCTGAGATAGTTAGTTCGAAACCCGATGTAAATGTTTTTTTTATAATAGAAACGCTAACGAGCCAGCGGGGTACAGTCAGCAGCACAAGTCGCTAAACAACCAAGGTGTTCATATAGTACTACACACTCAAAGTGACCAAAATTATCTACACACCAAAAGTTTCTAAATGTTGTGAGCATTCAATCTGTCAATTATAACTGAGCACATACATTGTCAAATATTTAGTAGCAAACTGAAGGCCGTTGTTATGATAAACAATCTGGTATCTAAGCAGATTTCCAGAACAAATTAAGAAACACGAATAATAAATTGTATTGTATATGTATTTAGACTCATAATTGTTTGGAATATTTATACATTACTATAATGCCATGATTTGTAAAATGGATTTATTTTATCAAATACTAGTCAAGTATTGATTTCATTCCTTGTATGACGTCAGTGACGTATCTTTGTTTCGAATTACTTGAATACTATCCAAATTATATGAAATCAAAATAAAATATATCCACTGATATATTTTCCCACGCGTACGATTCATACAAGTGCTCCTTAATCACCTGCCAAGTCCAAAGCCAAATAATTATGAATTATATTTTAAAGATATAGAAATCATAGCTTTCATAAATTCGTTTTGTATTATTATAATGTTATCATAATGTAACTTAAGATGTTTAATTATATTTTTTTGTTGTAAGATCTAAATTACTATTTAAGATTCTTGTAATGTAGCATTAAATTATGCACATTATTAAAAATTTCATGCATGCCTTTGAACGGTATCGTTACATTGTATTTTAAATAATTAGTTTAACAATATGTAAATTGAATTAATATGTAATCATTCTGTTGGTGTGCTAAAAAATAAAGTGATTCGGTTTTGCCTTCTCCGTAAGTAATCTTTACCAGCGGGCCCACATGGAATGTATTACTAATTAATCTCAGAAATATTCTTTTGAAGTAAAATAATATAAAAATTTAAAATCGCTGTCATTTGAAACTCGATGAAACTTAAATTTAATATACATCACCACTAAGAGACAATCACATAAATATAAGTCGGCAAGAAAATGAGATAGAATACATTACACAGTATTATATTCTAGGTTTATGTACTTTTTTAATGTGTGTTAATACGCGTGTACGCGCCTGCGTATAACAAAGCTTACTCGTAGGTTACTTTTTTCATTTTAGTTTTTTTATATTAGTACGTGTGTTAATACGCTTGTATGCACCTGCGTTGTAATAAAGCTGACTCGCACGTTACTTTCTCAAATTTTAGGTTTTATTGTGTTAGTATGTGTTAATACGCGCGTACGCGCCTGCGTATTACAAAGCTTACTCGTATGTTACTTTTCTGAAGTTTCAAGTTTTTTATCTGTAGTATCTGAATGCGCGTCTGCGCATGCATATTAAAAAGCTTACTCATAGGCATTGACATATATTCTACCGATAGACACGAATTGTCGTAGAAACAATATGTTCCAAATACCTTTTCCGCACACTAATGCCATCGATTCCTTTTCTAAGCCAAAGACCAAAGAGCATCACAATGAACAGATGCGACAGTTCATTTCAATTTTTGAGGAACTATTCTGGAGATTGAAGAGTTGTGTAAAATTTAATTTTGTTACCCAACAGTGGCAGAGCCCACAATAATGTATTTTGTCATCATGTATTTTGTTGAAACAAATTACTTTTATTTTCGTCGGCGCCGGGATTGTTTTCTTTACTTTTAGATTCATAAAAACCAAGTATGGATCTATTTTATATTTTTTGTATGCCTGATTATTCTGTTTTATTACTACCTATGCTATGCTTCGTGGTATCTACTACCCCGGCCCAACCAAGAGGTTCGCAAACTCGTATTTTTGCCGCACCATCAAGCTGTGGAACAGTTTGCCAGCTACCGTGTTCCCTCCTTCCTATGATCTTGGGTCCTTTAGGCGTAATGTGAAGAAGCTAAACAGCAGGCCGGCATGATTGTGTTGAGTAGCGGGGGATAGACTGTCTCTCGCTACTTGATACTCTATCTGGACGGCACTGCGCTTACCATCAGGCGCAGTGTGGTCACTTTGCCGCGCCAGAATAAAAAAATAAAAATGTTTTGGCTGGAAGAGTTCTGAGGTAACAAACATAAAAAAATACACGTCGAATTGAGAACCTCCTCCTTTTTTTGAAGTCGGTTAAAAAACACTATATTATTATATATAGACTGCCTCGGTGACGCAGTGGTAATTGCGCATGCGTTACGACTGCTGTGCTGAGGTCTCGGGTTCGATCCCCGGGTCGGGTAAAGTGATATTGGGTTTTTCTATCTAGAAATTCCTCAGTATTAGCCCGGAGTCTGGAATTTGTGCCCGGTATGGCGATAGGCTCGCCCCCTATCACATTATGGGACCGAAATTCGGCGAAAAGTGGATGTACTGGTTACACCTCTGCCTACCCCTTCGGGGATTACAGGCGTGAGTGTATGTATGTATGTATTATATATAAGATATACATTATACAAGTTTAGTCAGAAAGGGTTTACTAAGCCGCGACCATAAAGTTTCGGTGACAAGGATTACAATCGTGAATATCACATCTCTTAAAGGCAATATTTTTATTTTCATACAAAGATCAAATATTATTTATTTTTATTTTAAATACGCACAACCCTGTACGTATAGGTTAGAGAATTAAGTCAATTCCTACTGTGAAGATTTGTTTACAAATATTTGAAAATCGAGTGTGTAGATCATTTTGACGCGATGGATGCTCACGATAATTTGACTACTTTTGTTGTGTAGATGTTATTGATTTTCTTGGGTGTATAGAATTATTTGAACACATGATGTGCGCATATATATCTGCTGCTGACTGTACCTGATGATAAGTCATCGCTATCACTGATGGACACCTATACATAATATAAGAAATAATTTTAATTGTATAGCCGATTGAAAACGACGCGGATTATTGGGGAGATATTTATTGCTATCTTAGATATATAATAATTGTAAAGATGAAATCTATTCCACCTTTCCCTAAAAGCCTATTAAACTAATGTCTCAATAAATAGCAACTATCGTACATAGATTTTTTTATGCCTTATAATAAACATTGGCTATTGATCAATTTTTTTTGGTTTATTCACCGGTCAACCCTTAATAGCCACCGCCCCCTTCTTTTAGGTCACATATATTTATTGTAGTTTCAATTGAATATATAAAATGTAAAAAATAAATAAAAGTTATACATTATATTATGTCCTCCTTTATACATTTTGTGTATATAGTTTTATAAATAAATAAATTATGCGATACAGTGCATAGTATATGACGTCGGCTGTGTTTGATTAATATAATTCCAGTGGGACGCGTACTTTCAACTAATAATTTGAGGTTCAAATCGCTCGACTCATTGTTGGAATAATCATATAATTCCAGGCGGACGCCTACTTTCAACTAATCATTTGACGTTCATATCGCACGGCGGTCATATACAAACTGATTGCGAACGTCCTTCGCGTTTTCAACTACATCGGCATTTCATTAAATTATCGACCTGCATACGGAGTGCAGGCTTTACGCCGCACCAACCGTCGGCCTCCACTGCACCGAGCAAGTACTAACAAAGGGAAATATATTGCCCAAAAAAATACATGGTGATCAACAGTATTTGCTTTGGGTCTAGGGATATAGTTATAGGACAGTATTGCTAAACAAAGCGTTTCGAGTTGTTCAACATACAGCCAGCCCGGCTACACAATGAGCAATATATTGAACGTCAAATAAATAATTTATATTTTTAGGTAGGAATAAAATTAATAAAAAATCACTCCCAGAGATTTATTTTAACACCGATAACGGATTATGATAATAACACCACTATAATATAAGCTTTTTTATCCTGGCACGGCAAAGTACCCACACTGCACCTGATAGTAAGCGCAGTGCCGGCCAATTAAAGTATCAAGTAGCGAGAGACAATCTATCCCCCGCTACTCAAAACAATCATGCCGACCTGCTTCTTCACAATATGCCAGCGGCAAGAAGGTGAAGAAGCGGTCGAGGTCTAGTGTCACTCGCACACAGAGTACTCTGAAGGTCGCAACCTGAACCGAATGAACCGCCATACATCGTACCCCAACAATAGAAAACTAAGCGTCCTATACACTGTAGGCATTATAACAATTGACAGCCCTATATGTAAATGACACAATTTAAAAAAATACTATTTTGGACTTGACTTTTAGTCAGCTCTTTAGCTCCATCATTGTTTATAGACCTGACGTACCTGACATAGGCAGGTTTGCGCTAGTGGTAATTAGTATTACTTTCGGATAATGTCATCAGATCACTCCGGCCACTTTTTCATAATGCCTATGCCTATATCTTTCAAGTCAATACTAAATATTTGCATGAGACAGATACAAAAGCCTAAATGAATATAAAACAAATGTGAGGAAAACATTAACATAGCCATACATATTCCGATAGCATGACATAACCACGGCGTCCATTATAAGCCGTCCCACATACCGAAAACCCGTCTGAACGTCTAAATTTAGAAATTCGGAGAAACTAGGAAACCTGCAAAAATCTGGAACATTGTCATAAAACAGTGGGAATGGCTCTCGCATGATATAAATGTAATTTGAAAGTATCACGTATGGAATCCTTATTGTGTAACAGCTTATCAGCTCTTGGTGACGATTAGGTGCGTGTGAGATAAGAAAGATCATCAGCCAAGTGGTATTGGGGTGATCTATCGAGCTAAGGCTTCTGCAGTTGTTTTGGGAAATAATAAAAATGTACTTGGTAAATAACCACTCAAAAATCAGTTCGGTGGTAACGGAAATCAATCTGGAGTAGTAATACTGCATGGAGACGAAGAATAGCTTCTAGGTAACTTAGGTTTAAACACAGTACGTTGCGAACGAGTTATGTAACCTGTGTTGATAATGAAGAATATGTTATAAAAAAAGATAACCCCTGGTTCTGTAGTCATTGTTATCATCTATTTTAAGAAAAACTTATTTAATTCCTGAATTAGAACTGCGGTCGTGTAACAAAGACTCTAGAAAGTAGATATGTGTACGGGGAAAATAAACACACGGCCTAATTATAAGTGGGTGCTGTGATAGCTAATTGAAATCAGTCGGTGTTAGGATCTGGAAGTTAACATACAAAGTAACAATATAGGATAAGTGGCAAATAGCAGAGGAAAACTTAGCATTAAATACTAATAAGTTATGAATGACAATTCTGGTTAATGGTACTACCAGAAGGAGTTGATGTTACATTAAATAATAAATTGAAGTTTCTGAATACGTATCTGTATATATAAAAGAAGAAACTGACTGACTGACTGATCGATCAACGCACAGCCTAAACGGCTGGGGTTAGAGACTTGAAATTTTGACAGTAGGTACCTTTTATCACGTAGGCATCCACTAAGGAAGGGTTTTTGGAAATACCACCCCTAAGGGGGTAAAATAGGGGATGAAAGTTTGTATGAAAATCCGTCATTATTGAAGTTAAATTCATGAAAATTATTATTTGGCATTTTAGTTAAAAATAAAAAATATATGTTTCAGGATTTTTGGAATTTCCGCCCCCAAGGGGGTAAAATTGGGAATGAAAGTTTGTATGAAAATCCGTCATTTTTAAGTTAAACGCATGAATATTGGTATTTTGTATTGTATACTTTTTCACCCAAACATGAACTCCACGCGGGCGGAGCCGCGAGCAACAGCTATCACATATCACAGAGGCAGAAAATTAACACATAAAGAAATCTAACCAAATCATGATATTTCTAATAAAACATTCTTCTGAAAAATATATTATTTTTATCCCGGAACGTCAAAGTGATCACACTTCACCTGATGGTAAGCGCAGTGCCGTGCAATTGGAGTATCGAATACCGAGAGATTATAATCTATCCCTCGCTATTCAACACAAACATGCCGGCCTGCTTCTTCACACTACGCTATGGGCAAGAAGGTGAAGAAGGGATCGAGGGTCTAGTGTCAGGGTACTCAGAAGGCAAAACGGACAAACTCTAGACCCCCGACAAAAACCAGATGTACACGGGCTAGCAAGCAAAAATAAGCTATAAAATCGGACGTATAATGCCGTAATAAGACCTAGTATAAAAACAATGAAGTTGTATAATATACACAAAGAAACTAATGAATATCATCTACACAACTCATTTTCGAAAACTCCGGCAGGAATAACTGATGACGATGTCAACTGTCTCAATGACTATTATTAATAAGAATTACAATACTAGTCTAAATCTTAGAAATCTCATTATACATGTATAGAGACAGAGACATTATACTAGTAGTAGAGAAAGAGCCATCATGGAGGATGCTCAAGATCAGGCGAAGTGAAGTAATGTCTAAGCAGGACAGCAGATAGTGGCACTAGGCTGGGTTAATGCCAGGCAAGAAGAAAGAATTAATTATGACATCGTTTATAGCGAATAATTTTAATTCACATCGCCTTGACGAGACCGTATGTTTAAAATAATCTATAGATTGTATAGTTTACATGTTTAACATAATAAATAATTGTGCCATTGAAAGTACCAAAGCAGATTTGCTAACATTGCACTGACACGATACTAATAAATTATAATGATTATTTCCAGTATGGATCAAAGAATGGATGAAGACATGAATGCAAAATTGTAAAACTTGTCCGTCTCTTTTTAGATCCCAGTATTTATGAATCACACATCAACGCCACAGGACTTATAGCTGGTCGAATAGAATACGACACGCTTCAGTAATTAATTCAATCGATAGTATAACATATCGACCGGCAACACAGTCCTTGTGCTAAATTATAACTGCACTGGTTAGAATTATTACAATGCATGCTATTTTATACTGCATGTTATTACTTTTGAATTGGTAAAGCCATACTGCAGTTTTGTCTATAGCAGGAATGGACGAACTCGACCAGTTATTATCACTGTCTTTTTTCTATGTCTGGATAGACAGACGAGCAGACCACCTGGTGGTAAGTGGTCTCCGCTGCCAATAGACTTATGCAATGCCAGGGCACAACAAAGCCGCTGCCTACCTTTAAAACCAACGTGACGTAACGATTTGCTATTGCATTTCGTTTGATAAGTGTAATTTCTGAGGGTGCAAATCCCTGTCTCAATTCTAGTCGGCATTCCCTTCCTTTAGAGGTTGCAACGCAACATGATTGTAGGTGTTCATGAGTGAACATTTCAATGAACATGAAGTAACATGGGTCAACATTAGGTGACCCACTTGCTCGTTTGCATCAAACAATAATTGCCATATAGGATCAAGATTTAGATTTGTAGATGGAGTTACGGACCTAATCGTTTCAAGGTTCTAGGAACACCGACAGACAATAGAATTACATAGTAAATGATATAACATGTACACATGTACATTGACTGCTAGTTGGGGGCCTGCCCACTGCCTAATCGAGTCGGCATCACATTAACTAAAAGCACATGTGACGTGTTACAGCGATTGTGCAAATCTGTTAAAAAAAACATGTGTGCGACCTGACGCTACTGCAGACCTTGTGCGACGCACGACGCTAACACAAAGAACGGCTAAGAATTCGGAACACCACCGCGAGGCCCAATCTAGGGTGGCTGTCGCTCGGTGCCGGCCAATAAGTGCGAGTAAACGCTTTATCGAGAGCCAACGAGTGAGACGACGTTATCCTTCGCACGCCTCCCGTTCTACAACATTATTTTTATAATTACAACTTTTAGCTACCATAATGCGACGTCGCTATGTGCCAATGAGACATTGCCCGTTGGCGTTGCCGTATACCGTGTATGTGGGAAAGGAGATCGTGCGGCGGTGCTGCGTCCAACCGCATTCTGCGCCTAAACCGAGTTATGTAAGTGGTTCAAGGCAGGTCATTGGCAGCAGACGATATTGTGTAGACGCAAGCCAGACGGACAAAAAAGTGAAACCACAGGTTTTTGCAGAAAAAAACAGCGGCAACACGAACCATACTGAATGAAGACAATGGTCGCAGTTTCGACATGGGCGTTAATTTCAAAACATTCGCAATAGCCAATAGTTATGAGGTTGTGTCGTTATTTATGTTGGAAACTTCATGGGGTGTGATGTTGCACAACTAGTTCTTATGCCATTTAATATGGCTCCTAGATGGCAGCAACTCATGCACAATCCGGAATTTGGACATGGCATATTGGAAAAGTATATGGATAAAATTTACAAGTGTTTTTAATGAAATATTGAGTTCTAGCCGAAATCGCATTTGTTCAAAAAAGGCATAGGATAAGCTGATAGTCAACACGATGTTATATGCAAATTGTTTGCAGTTACGCTCTATTAATCCGCTCTCACAATGAAGAACAAAGTAACTGCGAAAATCACCTTCGGAAAAACCACAAGTTTTTGTTCAAATAGAACAAAAAATGCGCGTTTTTTTCCGAAACGCATGTTGCTGCATATAATAGTACTCTTTGTTTGCACCAAATACTGTAGTTGATGACTGATGTTCTTAAATTATGGGTAGAAATGACCATTATATAAAATGTATATTATAAAATCTACTTCTTACTAATATTATAAATATAAATTGGATGGAGGGATGGACGTTTGTTACTCAATCACGCTAGAACGGCTGCACAGATCTAGTTGAAATTTGGCACAAATATAGATTATAGTCTGGAATAATAGCACATGGGCTACTTTTAATTCTGGAAAAAGGTACGGTTCCTATAGGATAGTTTCGTTTTTGTTTTACACCAAACAAGGGATCAACATGATTTTTGGAATAGTGTTAATTGAAGGGTCTAAAATGACATGGGCTACTTTTTATCCCTGAAAATGCACGGTTCCTATGGGATAGCATAATATAAAAAGATGTAATAGCTTAAGATGTCTCCATGGATTTTATATCTTTTCTTTTAAACATAAGCTGCTAGCAAAAGCTAGTACTTTATAACTAAGTCCATCTAGTAAGTCAAATCAAATCAAATCAAATCGTTTTTATTGTGGTACATAGGATTCAATGGTGTTATATTTTAAAATTTGTACAGCTATGTCCCGCCATATTGGCATACAATATTTGTTACACATTTATTTACACAAAATAGAAAAATAAAACATTTTAAATTTTTATATCATTAAAATAATCATTTAAATCATAATAACATTTCTCAAGTGCTTTCAATCTGAGATACTCTTATTATCGGTGGAGTAACAATCATGGTTTCTTACAGTTTCTAGGAGGTATATTCAATGTAAAAACAAACAAGCAAGTTAGCTATCAAATCATTTCTCTCAAACGGACACCTTATAAGAGATAATATGATGCAATCAATCAACAATTGCAAATTAATAAGCCAAATTAAAATAATTTTAAATGTTATTCAGGTATATGTCAACCATTGCCTTTATGCTTTTGATAATGGAAAATTAAGATCCTAGTTTAATAGCATACCCTTATTAGTGAGAATTGAATAATGATTCCTAAATTATATCAATTTAGGCTACAGCAATCAATATTTTATAGCAGAAGATAAAAACAAAAAAAAAACTGTAAATTGTAGTTTTTACCGAAACTGTGAGTTTAGGTAAAAACACATTCTCAAAGAATGTCATAATAAATATTAAGATTTTCTTTATTGAGAGTTGAAATCTCAGTGTTATAAATTGTAGCAATTATTGTATTAGGCATGGCAAGTCATAAAATCAATCCATTCTTCTTCTTTTTCCTAAATTAAAGTTAAATAAATGTTAAATATTTTGGCCCAAATATTGCAGAGCCAGTACACCAAAGTAAATCATCTAATATCATTTGTGCATTACCAGTGCATTGCAGTAGCATACAGTATCAATATATATTTAGGTGTAGGTCAGATGATCCTCATAGTTTGTGATACCCACAATGAAAAGCTTATATCGCAGTTTGAGGTCAGGACTTTATAGTCTAGACTACTGATGTTTAATACTTATTTCAACATATTTAAGCATATTTTCTCTTTGCTGGAAAAGAACTTAGACAAATTTTCTTCCACCTTATTATCTGGTTTGAAAACTCTCAGTGAAAGCTATGGATAGTTCTTTGGTTGCGCATCAGAAATGTATCAACATTATAAATTACATACTGTATACAATTTTTTTTTTTCATAATAAATTAACTATACCCTGCTATGTTGCTAATTAACACAACAGCCTTGTGTGGTTGCACAAAACATTTTCATGAAAATCTTTCAAATAAAATATGAAAGAAACATAAAAACAGATATAACACTAATGCAGTTTAAAAACAACATATTTTTTTATTCGTCAAAAGGACAGGCTATAGTCAATCGACCATACTACCTAGTCTCGCATTAAAAAGAGTTAGGATTGAGTGGAGTTGAGATGAATGAGTTACATGTGACACTCCTGCCAGTCTGTCAATTATGAGTTTTTTTCTATGATAAAATGTCATAGGATATTAGTGAACTTTTTAAGAAAACTAATAAAATTAAAGTAATGGTGTTTATTTAAATGGCAAAACGCTTAGTTATGCACCTTTTTGATAATTTGCATAACAGGAATTTGTCAAACCGCTAAGTGATAAACTACTTTTTTCTGAGTTTTCATGATTCTGGTTGGGTTTTTATATAATTTTCAGCCTGTTTAGTATAATAAATTGGTTACATTTTTTTATGCATAATATCATCATAAACACACCCTTTTGCCTGGCCCTAAAAAATTTACTCCTTTGGATATGCACTTGAGCCCAGTTCTCATGCAGTAAAATTTTATTTATCCCCATCATCCCAAAGTTATTTGCTATATATTTATAAGATACATATAGGAGTATCTATATTCATTGATTATAATTTTAGATGAATGTATTGTGCCATACTGAAAAAGACAGCAGTTTGTATTATTGACTGGTTTATAACTTGAGAGCCTCCATGATGCATAGGGCAAGTAGCTGGCTGTGAAACGAAAAGCCATGGGTTTGTTACTCGCACTGACATATGTTTGTGTGACAGACAGATATTTGTCTCAGCCTGGGAGTTGCGGGACTATAGTCCCTCGTAGTTCTTGATACCAGACCTAAAACAAATATGTACATCACATAAACATTGTAAACCCACAGCCTCACATTTTACAGCTGGCTACTTGCCCACTGCGCCAAAGAGGAGGAGATATTATGCTGTAAGTAGATTTTTAGAAATTGTATGCAATTCATATGCATATGAAACTTCCGTAAATTTTTTGGTAAGAGTAAGACATAAGGTCTATTGTATTCAGACTTTGTTCATGTTAACATTGTGTCAAAATTTTATTTGTAAAATTAATTATTCATAATCATCATTTATGTTGTGATTATCCAGATGTGATGAATAAGCATGAATTTAAAATGGTAATGTCTGACGTCAAAGCTTGGGTGAAATTATGACTAAAGAGATGTCAAGAATTGCAGACTTGCTTTATGGCCAGGGTTATCAACAGTATGAAGTTCCTCATATAGATATATTATTATACAAGATCCATATACACAATATTTTATACAGGGAATGCAATTTTGTCCACAATTATACAGTGGAGTAATATGATTTTACCTGATTCTGAATATTATGGAATGTTCTACAGTTGGCAGCCCTGTTCATAGCCCAGTATAAGCGACAAAGAACATTTACACATTTAGGACACTGTGAAATACCGGCTAACCATCCCGCCTGTGTAAAATACTTTTAATACTCTTATAAAATGTAAACAAACTCATGTGATTTTTTATCAGTTGCCCCAATTTTGTATTTAATTCAGGAATAAAGTAATATTGAAAACATTATCATTTGTGTATAAAAGTTCCTGGTTCCATATTGATACAATCTGCTACATTATCTGCAATTTGATTAAAAATGCACTACTTACATATGATTGATTAATGGGAGAATGTGATTGGGTTATGGGTTATAGTTTAAAAGTAATGGTTTACTCATAGTAGCAGTCTATACATAAACTGCAGACTACAGCAGTGTTATACTTGCCAACCAGCTCCATACTCAGACACTAAAGAAATCCACTGGTATTTTGCTCCAACTTTTCACACAGGGCATCTTCTGCACTAGTACTTCACTCCTTTGTTCTGAACAACAGCACACATATGTAACCACACTCTTTGTTCTTGCACAAATACTAAACACTTGGTAATAACACTTTCACTCTTACACAATGATACTGGATAGTTCACAATATCGACGCCGTTCTAACCTCACCACTGAGAACAAAGGAACATCACAACACAGCTGATAGGTAAGAGTGCAACGGGATTGTCACACCAGTAAGATTCCAATAGGAACACGGGATGCCGGGCGATGTCAGGTCGACGAGTCCTGGAGGCGCGGCCACTGACCTGTCATGACGCTCAGCTGACGGGCGACGGAGGCCGGTGCTGCGGCCGCGAGCGTGTCGCCCGCCGACGCCGGCCCGCCCGCCGACGAGAGGTCGCAGACAAAAAAATCGATAGGTCGTCAACCTCCGGCGGCTGGCGGCCGCGGCCGGTCCCGGGCGCGCCGACGACGCCGAGCGTCCCAGGACCGCCACACGGGCTACTGTCCCCGCTTCCAGAGATTCGCGAAACCCGAAATCGCCATTTTGAAACGGGAACAATGAAATATTTACTTTTGAACGTTCCGACCACCGGGGACGTTCACCGCAACGATTAGTGAAGGCGGTACCATACGGCCATAACGTTTAACACCGGTTTTCTGTAAATAAATACGTACTCTGACTAGAAATCCCCTCGTCACCGCTGCCGATATCCGACATCGCAATCCACACCGAATTCTACAGGCGATCCGCCGATCTTTTCAGACTCTTGGACAGTTCGAGTTTGTCTATGGTTTTGAAGCCATCAAAATTAAGTCTTTTATGATGCCAATTCTTTGACATGAGTATTAAGAAACTAAATGTTGGATATTCTAAAAACAAAAAATCTAAAAAAATCATATCTTTTTTGATAGCGAAATATTTCAATATTGAAGATGATTCTTAAATCTTTAAATGAATATGTTAACTTTGTATGGGCCAAAAACATTTAAAGGATAACTGGACTCCATAAATAGCCTGATTTTTTCTACTTTTAGTCTATGGTTGTGACATCCTTTGTCAGCTGTGTGGTACTTTAGCATGATTTTTGACAAAACATTTTATAATTTCAGTTTATTGCAAAATAATATTAATAATTTAAATAAAAAAAAAACTACTTTATTTATCGTAACGTTAAAATAAGACATATAAATTTTTCAATGTCTGTGATAATACCGAGAGTGTCATTCAAGTTAATTATATCTCCGTTATGTATTAGACACTTTGTAGATCTCGTTTGAAAATGATTATTTGTTAATTAAGCTATCAATAATTTCTTTCTTGAATATTTCTGACAATTATGACTAATATTTTTAAAACTATGTCTACATACGCCATCTATCAATGGGCATGTTACTCTCTAGCCATCTATGAAAAACGTATGAAAACTGTACAGAAGCATAAAGGTCAATACATTTTCCCGCACTTTTTTAAGCTAAGCAAAATTCTAACGGAGTTATGAAAGGTCGGTAAAGTTAATATATCTCTTTTATATCGCATGTGACATCAAGATATTGTTAAATTATTTGATGAGTGAATTAATTCCTTTGCGGTAAGTATGTATGCCCTTTATTATCTACTAGCTGTTGCTCGCGGCTCCGCCCGCGTGGAGGTCATGTTTGGGAGAAAAAGTATACAATACAAAATACCAATATGCGTTTAACTTAAAAATGACGGATTTTCATACAAACTTTCATTCCCTATTTTACCCCCTTAGGGTCGGAATTTCCAAAAATCCTGAAACATATATTTTTTATTTTTAACTAAAATGCCAAATACTAATTTTCATGAATTTAACTTCAAAAATGACGGATTTTCATACAAACTTTCATCCCCTATTTTACCCCCTTAGGGGTGGTATTTCCAAAAACCCTTCCTTAGTGGATGCCTACGTGATAAAAGGTACCTACTGTCAAAATTTCAAGTCTCTAACCCCAGCCGTTTAGGCTGTGCGTTGATCGATCAGTCAGTCAGTCAGTCAGTCAGTCAGTCAGTTTCTTCTTTTATATATACAGATAAGCTTTTTTCTTTCTTGACTCCTGAGATAAAATTTTGATCGCTACAGAGTATTATGTGTCATTGCCAATGACTATACTTTAGATCATACAAATCAGGAATTTAACGAGTGACTTTTTATTTGTTTCTTTCTCTTATTAACCAGCGACTTGTTATTTTATACGCTTTATTTATGACATACCATAATCAGGGGACTATATAGATTGTAACAGAATCTTTCAACGTAAATTTCTCCACCTTCCAGACGTCCGATTCCCTAAGATACAAGTCTTCTGTCGTATGTATCAGGGACTACGAGAGACTTTTGATCTCACAACACCCAGACCCGGACACAGATATTTGTCTGTCACACAAACATTTATCCCCTTGTGGGAATCGAACCCACGGCCTCTCGTTTCGCAGCGGGCTACTCCGCAACGGAGGCTGTCAAAATATGAAAACTTTAGATCATACTTTTATAATCTTGATTAAATCTTTTAATTAAATCTACTTTTGACGCTGGTTTGAAAATAAATACAAGAATAAAATTATAATTATTAAAACGCTTTGATTATTATGGGGTTAATCTGTATATATAAAAGAAGAAGCTGACTGACTGACTGACTGACTGACTGATCGATCAACGCACAGCCTAAACGGCTGGGGTTAGAGACTTGAAATTTTGACAGTAGGTACCTTTTATGATGTAGGCATCCACTAAGGAAGGGTTTTTGAAAATACCACCCCTAAGGGGGTAAAATAGGGGATGAAAGTTTGTATGAAAATCCGTCATTTTTGAAGTTAAATTCATGAAAATTAGTATTTGGCATTTTAGTTAAAAATAAAAAATATATGTTACAGGATTTTTTGCAATTCCGCCCATAATGGGGTAAAATAGGGAATGAAAGTTTGTATGAAAATGGTATTTTGTATTGTATACTTTTTCTCCCAAACATGACCTCCACGCGGGCGGAGCCGCGAGCAACAGCTAGTATTAAGATATAGTAAAAAGCAAACCACACTTTTTTAAATCAAATTATTTGAATTATTTTATACTTTTTAGTTCAGCTAGCTATAAAGGCGCGTTTTTAACAGACTTCAAAAAATGAGGAGGTTAACAATTCGTCAGAATCTTTTTTTATGTATGTTCCCGGATTACTCCTCCGAAGACGCCTAGACCGATTCGAGAAATTCTTTTTTTGTTTAAAAGGGTATACTTCCCAGGTGGTCCCATTGGCACCAAGTCAGGATCTGATTATGGGATCTCCGAAAAGTCAAGGGAAACCCTCAAATTTTAAAGTGACGCATAATTAGTTTTTTATTGAGGTCGGTGTACTTTTTATTTAAGTTACCATAATTTATTTTAACCAGCGACATTACTGGCAAATTCTTTCTTTCAAATGAAATAACGGCTTGAGTAATTCCGTTTAAATTTTGCATATTAACCTGTTAATAAAGTAATAGGCAGAATTTGCTAGTGGTAGGGGATTCATATTCGCCCGGATAGCGACCACCATATACAGGGTGTAAAACCCGCCATAGTGGCACACGCAAGTGTGTCGCGTTCCGGGATCAGCCAGTGTACATCCGGTTTTTGTCGGGGGTCTAGAGTTGAGGTTTGATGTTTTGCCGTTTTGCGGCCTTCTGAGTACTCTAGACTTCTAGACCCTCGACCGCTTCTTATCCTACTTGCCCATGGCATAGTGGGAAGACCGACAGCAGGCCGACATGATTGTGTTGAGAAGCGAGGGACAGATGGTCTCTCGCTACTCTAATTGAACGGCACTGCGCTTACCATCAGCCGCACTGTGGTCACTTTACCGTGCTAGGATAAAAAAAACATGATTCGTCTCGTTTGCAAACATGTGCTTAATGGTCTCAGCGTGCAGCGTGCAGCGGTCGAACCATTCCGATAGCGATCTTCAGCAGTTTCCTGGTTGTGTACGCAACTCGTAAGTAATAAATATTCCTCAAACATGGCGGTAGACAATAAAACAACACTATAATATTACAAATGACTATAATTTTGTCACAATTTTTCCATACAATGTTAATAATAACTTTTTACCTTAAATCTATTTATAATACATTACTTATCCATTATTTAAGTTGTATTTCACCATTTAAAATTTTTCCTGTTTAATTTCTAATTACACTCCACTGAGTCAGTTTCCAATACGATCATTAATTTAAACGAAGGATCGTAAAAAGGTTGAAAATGAAATTTCGTAGACCTCGAGTACTTTATTATGTTACACTATTATGTAATTCGATTAGATCTTATTATACTAAAAATATTTCTTGCTTATTCACCTACGAGAAGTAGTGTTATCGTTAAAAACTGTACAAACATTAGTGTTTACTGCTAGCGTAGGTATGTATGTATGTATCAATAAACGGACGCACGAACCGACCGCGACCGCGCTCTGATGCGCTCAGAGTCTCAAGTCCCGAGTCTCGAGTCTCCGATGAGAACATGCGACAGTGACGAGTGACGATCGCTCAACACTCACAAATGACAATAGTGTACAAACATCAATAAGATTACAACTAATAATAATAAGAGATTATAATGTAAATTGTACTTTAAACGAACTGACGGCGACCGCGACGGGACGCGGCCTCCTCTCCAATAACTCACTATTCATTGAAATCTATCGACAACTCAACGTGCTCGGCGCATACTCTCACATATGTAACATACTTGTATACATAACTCGCGGATGACACGAACCAAGTGTCCAGTATCCACGTCACAACATCATTAAAATTACAATAACGTCTAAGTACTGATTTGTACGATTAAGTACACAACGTGTCGTTAATATAACAACGGAACTAATACAAGTATACATATATAAACTTGAACACTCTTAAACAACGAGCTAAAAAAAAATGTTCACTATTACCTGTCTAGATTGTATTAAGTACATCAATGTGACAATATTAATTATAAGGAGAGGTGTGCCGGCGCGCGCGTCGCGTCCGCCGTTCATATACAAAACAAGCACCGTGTTAATAAAATGCGAGTTATTTGAGTAATGCAGGCTGTGGAATGAAACTGGCTCACAGCTCCCACGCTATATTCACAACGGTATCACGCTCCTTTAAATCTAATTTTTGAAGCTTTATAAATTTAGCTAGAGCTATTCCTTACTGAGGCATGTCTCTATGTCATTACAAACGCATAACGAGGCGCGTTACGTTAACTGCATGTTATGGTATTCTGTGATGCCATAACATGCGAATTACATGTCAATAACATGCTGTTAACGTAACGCGCCTCGTTACGCGTTTAGATAGAGAATAATGCCCCTGGTATTACGTGTCTATTTGTTTCCAAGTCCAAAGTAAACTGAAGAACATAAGATAGTATATAACAATCCGACAGTTGTGTAGTGAGAGTGTACCGTTGTAAATGTAACGCGATTACAATCAGCCAAGGGAATTGACTACAGTTTCAACGGCAAATAACAAGCAAATACAATAATATCATTATTGTTTTAATTAAATTGAGCTAGGATCGAACTCCGCCGCCTGATCGTTATTAACACAGTGGACACAATTTTAATATAGTAACATAATTTCAAATATATTTCATCAATGAAATGAGATATATTAAAATTGGATCCAGTAGTACAACGTTTTATACATAATTATAAGAAAGGCAATTCATATTATGTGGTAAATAAAGTGATTGACAACAGTATGTTATTATCTTACATTAAACAGTTTGAGTTCCTGAAAATTTAGACCTGGCGAGAAGATACGCATGTTTTAACTAAATATCACAAGAATCCGAGAAAGTACAATTTTGGCAATGAAATATGATATTCCTTATATTCGAATAGAGGGCGAATTCTGTAAAACTCAACTGCGGCTTCGCGGCCCAGTCATTATTGCTTTCGATTTGAGACTACGTTGTTACGTTATTGCTTCGAAGCTCCAGCACTTTATTCTTGCATCCAAACCATTTGTCGTTGCCCTCAACCATGGCCTTCCCTACTCTGTATCACTTAGTCTGGTATGGGACACACACGGTATTGAACGGACATGTTTAAGATGCAAGAATCGAAGCACATTATTTGGCACGACAATACTGGTCAAGCGAATACTTCGCAGCGGACAGCAGACGGAGTAGGGAACCGTAAGCGACACTAATTCACAACCAAGCAGTGCGCGAAGGCGCGTTATCGTAAAACTCTAACGAGCAGCTTGTATTGGTGCTCCTCATCACAGTTCCGCAGTATTTTAGTCGCTAAGCACTTGTATTTAAGTTACAATTCACATTTTTGTTTCACGAAGCTGTAATGGTCGTATCTGAAAAAATATTTGGAACTGCAGATAAGGAGGTCCGCATACGGTCTGCTCCTGTGTTCGACATCAGTGCGAGCCTGTGAGTCGTGCAACTATGTATTAACATCAATATGACCAAACTAACTTTTATATTCATCGATTAACGGCAGTCGTTTTATTTAGACACCTATTTATTTAGAGATTGAAATGGTAATCTTAAATATATGTTCTTAGTTGTATCTTTATTTGTGTACTTATGTTTGTAACGACAGATTGTACAAAACAAAACCCAAGTGGAAAAATAACTGGGTAACAATTGTACTAAGTTTTAATATTATAGATAAATTTTAAAATTTCATAATATTGCCACTGCAAGTTAAAAGTGAATTTTACAAAAATATACATACTGTACAAATAGTTGAGCGACTCAATGCATACACTGGTCAACCCTAAGAGACGCGCTCGACTGTCAGGCTTGACTGACACTCGTTTACATCATTACTTCAGGCCGCCTGACGTAATTAAATTTCACAATTCATTACAATGCAGATAGACTCTGTGAAGATTGTTACACTTAATGAATATAATTACTATAAATATTAATAGACCACTGTAATGTGTTGTAAATGACGTGCGCAGTCAGAGCCGACAATCTCAGCGGCCCCTAACTAAATGCTGAACGCTTGCGTGTGGACTAATCGCACATACAACCTTAAGTACAATGGATTTTTTAAATGTTGACGGTAATGTGGCCTACAATTCTTTACATATTTAAGTAGGTATAATTTGGAGATATCACTGTATTTTCTTTTATCGACTGTCATGTCTGAACTGAACGAGGCAAATTAGTCCACATTCAAACGTGCGGCGAAATGTATATGTACGATAAAAGTGTAGACGTCGCGCGAGCCCGCGTCGTGCCCCCCACTTCACCCCCCTCCCCCCTAAATACGCCCGCCCGCGCGCCCCCCACGCACAACACGTGTACACACTAACACTAACTCGTTGATAGAGACTTATTAATAAGAACGCGTTTGTGTTTGAGCGTAAACTCGGTCGCCATATAACGCGCAAAACAATATCAAACTATTGTTTCATATGTTGATAACAAAATGTAAATAAATGTACAACAGTAGTTCGTCGCTAGACACTGAAAAGAAGCACGAATACAACGCGGCAACACCACCGAATTTACGTCCTAACCTCGCGCACTAAAATCTAAAAGTTATTCCAGCCCGACCTGACTCCAACGCTGCTAATATCATACAATCCTAAACCTTATGCACCCGATAGGAAAGTCGAAAGTTACTCGTTTTTGCCAAACAGTACGATGCAAGTGCTTCACATGAATGTTAAAAATGGCCGATGATTGAAGTTACAGCGACTAAGTTTTTTTAATAAATGCCTTCAACGTTGTTAACCATTTATTTGTAACATTATATATCACCATACCATTTGTATCATCCGTCTGTGCCAATACTTACAACGTAATAATATATTAAAAATACAATAATAGAACAATTAGACACAAATCACGAGACAAAACACTAATCTCCCGACATTGCACTCCGTTACTGAAAGGAATATTTGCCAAAAACTTATTCGAGACGAGAACTTTGAAATACAACGCATCGTGTAGACAGACGAAACATTACATTGGCGTGCTTACATACTATTTACGACGCATTATACTGACAATGTATCACAGAGTACGAGGTTATAAGCTTTTTAGTGTTGGCCTGTAATTATTTTTTATCCTGGCACAGCTAAGTGACCATACTGTACCTGATGGTAAGCGCAGTACCGTCCAATTAGAGTATCGAGTAGCGAGAGACAATCTATCCCCCGTTACTCAACACAATCATGGCGGCCTGCTTGTTTCCACTACGCCATGGGTAAGAAGGTGAAGAAGCGGTCGAGGGCCTAGTGTCAGAGTAATCAGAAGGCCGCAAAACGGCCAAACATCCCAAACCTAGAACCCCGACAAAAACTAAACAATGTACAATCGACAACGCACCCACAATGGAATGTTTTCGTCTTCTGTCTACACATATCAAAAGCTATATGACGAGAGCTGTTCACACGCCAGGAGCCGGTGGTATCATGCTGCCTCCAAACTACATGACATGGTGTTGATAGGTAAGCAATACAATAGGCGCCGAGTAAGACAATGTTAAAAGTTTGCGTATACACCAATGCACACAGTTGAAATTATTAACATACATGCAGTCTGAAGACAGTATCATTTCACTAATATGTTATGGAGTCTCAGAGATATGACGTAGGATACAAATATCACAGTTGATGGGCAGCTGGAGTGTTACGAGGCACTTGACGTGTGACGTCACAGCTCTACCATCTACGACCGTGGCGAGATTCATTTGAATAGGCCTTTCTTCGATCACGGCTATCGCGTCACGGTGGACGACTGTCGCAGATATATTCGTTACACAAAAAATAATTTGAATGCAGTGAAATCACAGAAAACAGAGATGATTTAATGCGCAGTACTGCGTAGTTTGTTAGTTTCAGGAGTTATATAATATGGTAAAAAATAATTATTTAAAACGACCACCGCGACGTAGCATTTGTACGTTAACAAAGTGTAATAAAGAATAACAGTAGTTACATTTTGGCGAAGATTCTCGGAAGAACAAAACTCCGCTCCGACAAGTATCACTGTGCGAGGTATCGAGCCACTGTTAATCTTGACTACATGCGGCGTAACCAAAGAGAATTGTGCAGTTCACACATACCCCGTAGAAATGTACAAATAAAGCAAAAATACAAATATGTACTGCATGTACTGTTAAATAATATAATATCAAAAAAAGCGTAATAAAGCACTCGTTATGTACAAACGCGTTGTTGTTGCAACAGCGCGACACACACACACCGACTTACAAGATAGACAGACATAAAGACATTTTCTCTCAACAATGATTTCACAAATTACGTAAATTTTTGAAAATATAAATAATAATTATTGAGATTCAATTTTAGACCTACATTCCAAAGTTTTAAAACGCGAAGTAACCCGACCTGTGTGTGTCTGTCCAGCTTTGAAAATTAAACAGTAAATACAAAGGATATCCCTTGAGCACGACATCTGCACGTCATCAGCACGACATCAGCACGACGTCCGCATGACACGCCTAGAATACTCTAAACAAAATAGCGCTAAGCAAGCACGCAATTATGAAATAATAATAAATATAAAATAATAAATCTTAAGCAATCTTAAATACCCTGTTGATTTCATTTTTAAACTTATAAATTTTTCCCTTCTGCATTACGAAAATAAAAATAAAAATTAAGTACGCGTTTAAATAGTGCAGCGAGTTACACAATTTTGTATAAGTACAGTAGCTTGAGAAGAGTTCCCAACCAAGAGAGACCAACACACGTATAACGATACCGAAACCCTAAGAATTTAAACGCGTTATGTCGTAACAATTTAAGATCACATTTGAATGGCAAGTAAAGAGTTCCGCTGCACTATTTGAAGGCAGAAAGAAAGAACACAACTCAAGCATTGAGCACAATCCGACCAACCCTACGAACTCTCCGGTGACCGACGCGTCCTTTTCACTACCGTATAAATTCATTCGTGTATACCTACCATTAAGTATATGTCTTTATTACGTATGTTATTTTCGTTTTTAGCTTAATTTTAAGACTTTTGTGCAAAGAAAAAATTTTATAAATGTTTTGTACAAGATAATTTTCACTTTCCAGATGTGACCCACTATTTATACACTAGGCGGATCGCCTACACGCCGACAGTTTTATATTATAGTATGCGGAAGGACTTATATGTCGACTTTCAACAAGCGAACACTCAAAACGAATGTAAAGCGGCATGGGACGTCAGTTATTTAAGGTTAAAAGCCCACTTTCAAGAGATCTACCTTGTCAATCTTCTTCCCAAGTTGTTAGATGTTTTAGAGCGACATAACTTGTGCGACTCAGAGCACTAGTGTGTTGGAGCGTTCTTACAATAATTGTACTTTATTAGCTACGATAAAAATATATTAATGTTATTTGGAATGACGCCTGTCCTCACATCCATGCCACGTCACTTCGTTCCGAGGTCCGCTCTTATTTCGACCCTTACTTTATCTATCTGTACACGACCCAATACCTAAAAATATCGTCAAAAAGTGGAAAATAAAACTTCAACAACACACTAAAGACTTAAAACCTGAAACATAAACTCCTGTATTGTGATGTGACATTTAAATGTTGTACAAGGCATCGATAATGACTCAATGTTCAGCAATAGTGATGTGTTCACAACGATTGTAAATATCGATACTTAAACTATTATTTTATATTGTCCTTAGCAGACAATGACTGAAAACTAACATATTAATTTCATGACAGAAAAAACTGAAACGCTACTCAACTTACAAACTATCTAATTGCTAAAGAAAATATTTTTTGTACCGCGCTATACAATTTTGACAAACAAGAGGTTCATTGTTTAACACGATCACAAATGTTTGAATAGCGTTCCAGTATTCAACCGTAAATCTCACTCTCACCAACCTTCAACTAACTTACGTTGACTCTTAATGTCCAGCACATATCAAGGATGTGCGTTGTCTCATCGTATCGTTGATATGTGTCGGTAAACAGTCCCGTAATGTGAAGTATAGGTGAAACTAAGTGTTGATATTGTTAGCACCTTGTACACGTTCGAACATCCACACAGCAACACAGGACGCTACACTTATTGTAGAGCGACGTTTGTATAAAAAACGAGGAAACAATTGAACCAATCAGCACCCTATGTAACATTATGCTTCGTAACCGTTGAACTAAACCTACAGGTCGTTACCAGTCGAATACAACAAGTCGCGGGAGAATAAATACTATTGATGTTGATGTGAAAGATTCATTCATACACATACGAGTATAATAATATGAAAACAGAATTAATATTCATAAAGATTTTATATAACACAAAACAAAATTACATTATATGACATGATACAGATATTTCTGTCTTTAAGTACACACTTAATTTGAACCATCACAAAATGTATAAATGAAATTTAATTCAGGTTATTTAGTTTTTTTTTATCGATCATTGTATCATTTGGAAATATCATCAATTACCATTTATTCTCCCGCAAATGGCCTTATAATAAAATGGCGCGTATAATAAAAATATAGGTTATCAATAATTATTGTAAAATTATGCTATTTCACTAGCGATCCAAGCTAATGTAACTGTTCGGGTAACGTTTAGTAAAATGCACGGTGTTCATGGCAGTTGGACGCGCCCACTGACTCTCATATGTCACTCACTTCACTCAACATCACAATAATTCATCGAAGTTATAGCTGGTCATCAAATAACCTTGACATTTCATATTTGTATGTAAAATACAAAAACAAAGAATATCTATTTTTCATTCAAAATAATAATTTACTAATGCAAAATTGATTATATAAAGGACACAAAACTTCATGAATAAGTCATGTAAATAATTTCTATTCCATTTTATTATTTCGACATCACAGAAAGTCATTGACCGCGCCGACAAAATGGCCGCCTCGTTGCGACATACAACACAGTAGAATACAAAATGCTAATTATAAATAGTGTCACAAAACATTAAAACTAAATTCTAAAAAATAAAAAGTATACGTTATTCCTTTCGTAGGCCGTTCTTGTGACTTAGATAAAAAGAAAACAAATATTTTTCTATATAATATATAATATTGTGGTGATTAGTTTCGGAGGCGCGGCGCGAGGGCGCGGCGTACGATGTACGATTTCATTTTGACTAGCCGACACGAATTAATAAGTGACTAGAGCGAAACACATCATTGGCAAGACTTCGTATAACAAATTTTGGCTAAATCCCAAATGAATAACGAATAAATGTAGGGATTCCGCCTCGGGTGCGCACCGGCCACGGTTCACGGTACCACCTGTCAGGTGACATAGGTGACAGGTGACAGGTCGACCAACACGATCCACGCTTTACATCAACACTTACTAAACCATTGTGTTTCACGACGCGCGACGCGCGACGTTCCGAATCAACAGTACAAATTATCAAATATCACAGCGACAATGCGATTCAAATTCAATATTAACTTAACGATAGACCATAAGTGTCACATTCACATTCTTAGATATCAATGAGATCACAATCGTGTTAGTTCCACACTTCCACCGACACCGAGGGACCCTTGAGCCGCGTCCAAACTGGCGGTGTGTGTAGTATGTACTGCCACACCTCGCCAGTGTGTCCACGGCTCTACGTGCCACACCCCAAATCGAACATTTCCGAACACATTTTTTTTCGGTATGGCAATAATAATGGCCATTTGTTAGTTAGACATCACGATTCACGAGGATCACTCTCCGAGTACGCCATACACCGGACACCGGACACCGGACACCGGCACTGAGCAGCGCGGCCGCGCGTCCGAACTAACCATACAACCACACGCGCACTTACCATATGACAACTGAACCGCAATCAATACACAACATAGTATGTATATAGTACATACCACCACTCTACTCGTGTGGAAATATAATTCGTAAGTGTAGAATTTATCGATGTTAATAAATCCTCGTTGCGTTACACGCGGCAACATCAATAACAATAGAAAAGTTCATGTATCTGAAGCAAATTTCAATATGAAAACATTTCCACATAGCAGATGGCAGTACATAACCTGCGATACACCTTGTGATGTTACTAGCGATTAGTTTAAATAATCATAATAAAAGTAATATGTGATGAATCAAAATAAAAAATACATACAATATTTACAAATAAACCACCTATAAATTAAGCTCATCAATTTGAAAAAGATTAAATTACATCACTAACGATTGCTTTACAAAAATTGTTTAATTCGATAAAAAACCGCCATTCGAGTCGATACATCAGTCCAATTTCGCTACTTACACTACAGTTTATCGAGATGGCGCCCGTCCACGTGACATGTGACACATGACACGCGACATGCGTCATGTGTCACTCGACCCCCACCACCCCACCCAGCGAGACATCTGCAGGCCTTCATCGATATCTATTCATCATAAATATAAAGAGTAAAGACACAGCCCGCGTGGTTTACATTACGTATAATGTTACACTGAAAGTCCGAGTCACTTCACTCGACGCACTCGACGCAACAACGGAGCCTGCGAGATGTGACAACACTCCGACACTTCGACACACCAACGCGCTGAGATTCAACCACCAACACTCCACACTCCACACTCCTCCACAATACTGACGATCGCTTTTATTACAAAACAAACAAATCACGTACCTCGCTACAACGACAGATAAATAGTCCGTGTTCATGTAGGTATGTACAGTACGTACAGTGAGTACAGGTGCACTAACAGAAGCCGCCGAACCCTACGGACGGTACGGAGGGTACTGAGGGTACCGAGGGCACAGAGGGCACGCCGCCAGAGTGCTCGCCGTTCTTGTGCAGCTCGATGAGGGGCGGCGCCGACAGATAGTGCGCCTGCGAACATACAACCAACACCCGCGGCATTACTCACACATTTCACATACAGAATAACACATCAGTATAGGATTCTCTATCTGGGTGTGGCAAAGTGAACAACTGATGGTAAGTGTTGCAGTGTTGTTGTCCAGATACGATTACTCTACTCTCTTGTATATTTAATTATTTATAAAATTTAAATTTTCAATTATTTTACATGTTTATATACACGAGAGGTTATTAGGAGGTTTAGAATATAAAAATGATTTTAGTGTACAAACACTCTTGTAATCCCTGAAAGGGTAGACCGAAGTATAACCAGTACACCCACTTGTTTGCCGAATTTATTACAGTCCCATAAGATAATAGGGGGCGAGCCTATTGATTTTGTTTTTTTTTTTTTTTTTTTTTTTATCTTTATATATATAATTCTACTGTACGTGTGTATGTCACTGAACTGCTCCTAAACGGCTGGGCCGATATGAATGTTTTTTTTTTGTATACGTTTGGGTGGCGCCCTGGATGGTTTAGATTCACAATTGGGACCCAGTAGGTGGCGCTACTGTCGGCGTGTCGCTGCTTTTCCGGGCAGGACGACGTCTGTCGGGTTCGCTAGTAATATATATAGTTTTTGTAGTGTCCGGCCGAAACAGGAATTTCTACTGAAACCGAAACCGAAACTTTTCAGACATGTTAAAATCTATTGTTTAGTGAAATTTGGCTTATTTCATAAAAATATATATTTGTTTGATATTGCCATTATTTTTACCCGACTACGGCGAAGCAAAACGGAGGGTTACGTTTTTGACCGGTATGTGAGTGAAACTTGTCGAAACTGAAACCGAACCTTCGGTCGGTCTCAACTCGTTGTAGGTACCTGTTGGTGGTGCGCGGGCGGCGGCGCGTACCCGTTGTAGTAGGGCGCGTTGTACGGCGCGTACGCAGGAGGCACGCCCGCACCGTACCCGTACTGCCACTCCGGCAGGTAGCTGGGCGCCGGACGCATCACCGCCGCGCCCACCGCGCCCCAGCCGCCGCCGTACCCCACGAACGGACCGCCGTAACTACAACACACACATTAACTACACTGATGACTGATACACATAAATTAACAAAACATGTAGCTCTTCAAAGGCCAAGGTATTTATGCACGAGTCACATATTGTAATATAAAATAACATTTGATAGCTGTGAGTTTCAAGTGGGGTAACAGCTACGATTCATACTTGATGTTAGACTGATGCTAAGTAACTACTATCGTATATAAACACAAACAATATTGCGAACGCATCACAAAAGGGAAAGAAATGTCAAAACTTTCCAATCTTAGTATGTAATGCACTACTAAGTACTGACCCGTTGTTTCCGTACGCAGCGCCACCGTACGCCCCGTACGGTCCGTAGAGTGCGGGCGCGTACTCCGGCAGCGAGGGCACGGGCGCAGGCGCGGGCTGCTCGCTCGCCCCCGCGCTCACGCCCCCCACGCCCCCTACGCCGCCGACGCCCCCTACGCCTGCAGCCACACCAGCCGCGCCTCCGGGACCCTCCGCTATCGACGGGATCTGGTCCACCAGCGACTCCAGTCCTGACAACGACTTAGATGCGACGTCTTGGGATTTAGGCTTCACTGTGCCACTGTAGTCGCCCGGAGATCCTGCAAATTTGGGAGCATTACATTTATTGTTTAGTTTACAACATAAGATAAAAATGAATTTCGATGCATGCGATAACTTTGCTTCCTTTGATAGTCGATAAAATAATGTCAACCTGACATTAGTTCTAACGGATACACCGGAAGAGCTCATCACACAATACCCTGGAACAAACTACTAACTTGATTTTTCATCATGTGTAAGGTAGTAACGGTGAAGAAAATCATCGTGAGGAAACCTGCATACCTGAGAATTCTCATCAGAATTTCGAAGGTATGTGAAGTCTACCAACTTGCATTAGGCCAGCGTGGTGGACTAAGGCCTAAGCCCTCTCATCAGTAGAGGAGGTCCGTGCCCACCAGTGGGACAATATTTAATAATACAGGGCTAGTATTATTTACTATTAAAGGTAGTCCGTATCCTCCAGTGAAATAGCCTTCCAGTGGAAATTACAAGACTATGATGCCATCCTGTTATACGAGGTTATAGTTACCTCTTTTTAAAAAAAGATTTATATAAAGCATTTTTATTATACTTTTGGGTTTTGAACAATTGAAACTGGAAAAGGCGAGTGATCACTCTAAAAGCCTTTTTTGTATTGCCTCGATAGGCAGACGAGCAGACGGGCCACCTGATGGTAAGTAGTCACCGCCGCCCATAGACTTCTGCAATGCCCTGGCACAGCAGAGCCGCTGCCTACCGTGCCTGTAATGGAATGGCTGTTGTTGAAATGCTCTCTATTAACTATCGCACGGTTCTTTCCTGACTAAGGCCTGAGTCAGGGTGGTCCCATACAGTGTATATGTAACACTTCGTCGACTATGTGTAGTCAGCTAGTGTATAGTGTATAGTGTATACTGACCTGGCTGATGGTGCAGCGGCGTGTGCGGCGTGTGTGGTGTGTGCGGGGTGTGCGGGTGGTCGGGGGGGCGGAACGCGGCCGGCAGCGGGGAGAACGGACCCTCGGACCCGCCAGGCGGCGTCGACCTGCAACAAACAAACAAACACCACACATGGCTATCAACACTTCTCTATACATAGTACACTCAGGTACAGAGTACAGTACAATAAGGTAAAAAGGTACTAAAAGGATAAATTGGACAGAATCTTACATTGAAAATATGATGCCACTCAGCAGGCCGTGGTGAGAGATAGTTGCCTTCCATTACACAATATTCTAACTGGATGGCATTACCATTAAGTGCATCTTGTAAAGTACAATGGGTAAAAAAAGTAGATGGATCAACCAATCTGTTATAACAATCTTAATTTCTAAAACTAATATAACCGGCAGTGTAAATTTTCCATCTGATACCCATTTTGTATATAAATGTCTGAAAAGCTTTCAGTATGAATATTCATACTGTAATAGTATATAATAGTCATTGATAATGGGGATCACATGCCAGTGGATGATACATATTATGCCATTCCTGAAAAATTTCCCATCAGAAGCTCAAAGAGAAATTACGTCTTCATAATAAATTTTACTTGATCAACTTTATTGAAGACCCCACAATTCACATTCACAGGCGTTGAGAGCACTGACCATTTTTTTTTTGGGGGGGAACACCCCCCTCTGCTCCCTCTATTTCAGAGATATTGTAACACCTTGTGGATTGGCATACTTTTATTAAATGAAAATGCTACAATAAAAACGACTAAGGTGATACATCAAAATAAAAATTTCTAGAAACATAACATTTTTATCCGACAAACACAACACTGTAAAATCCCTTATGTGTATTAAGCAGTCCGACAATCATACGACTCTTTACATCCAGCACTGACCATTACATCACATGCTCTTTGTCGATTCCATTATAATGAATAGCAAATGGTCATTGTATCTACTTACCGGTTGAAGTTCGTTGGGTACATCGATTGGTGTTGATGCATCTGGTCTAACCGCGGACTCTCAGATACGCTCCCTGGAATTAAGTCATTAACAAAACTGAGAAATGTTATAGCTTGTGTAAAATGTGCAGATTACAACTACACTATTACCATTGAAAATCGATGTCTTATTAAATCATTCTCTATTTAAGTTCTATATGGATACAATTGAAAATCTACCAACTATTTATTACGGTTTTTATTTGTTATAGATCTCTGAATTGCTACTTAAAACTTAAAAAAACATGGTCACAAATAAATAAAACGCGCGCGTCGTGGCGCTGGTGCTCGGTATAATGCGAGGTCATTGAACCGAGCATCGGCTGATATTTTTACTATTGTTACATTAAGTTGTTAGGATTTTTTAATTTTAATGAATAATCACTGTATAATGGTTTTTTCAGTAACTTATAGTTTCTAAAAAAACAAATAATGATGGCAAATGTATCATATTGTGTTATTCAAGCATGTGATATTAAAATTTTCGTAGTTAACAAATTGTGTACATGGTAATCATAATATAATGGTTTAACAATCGTCAGGTGTTTTTAATTTAAAACACGACGACTACTATTACTATTTACTTTAGGACGTAAAGATTGGGTTTGATTTTAGGGTTAGTATTTGTTTCTTATGGTAAAGTAGTGTAGTCACAACATAGTCCGCAATAACTAGAGATTTATAGTCTGTACTATCGAAAGATTACTCTAGTGAGCTTCTTGCAGTGCTTACCCTGGTCCTGCCTATAATGGTAATGTTCTGGCTTGTCTTGCGCGGCGGGCGAGTGCGCATGCGCGTGCATTGCGTGCTGTGCGTGCGGCGCGTGCGGGTACTGCGCGTGCGGCGCCGGCGAGCCCGAGTACAGCGCGCCGAATGAGTTGGAGCCCACGCCGCCCGGAGACATCTCGCCGCCGACAGACATGTCGCCGCCCACAGACGTCTGTGTAACAAATATACAAACAATTTATTAATAAATACATACATATACACTCACGCCTGTAATCCCCGAAGGGGTAGGCAGAGGTGTAACCAGTACACCCACATTTCGCCGAATTTCGGTCCCATAATGTGATAGGGGGCGAGGCTATCGCCACACCGGGCACCATTCCAGACTCTGGGTTAATACTGAGTATTTCTAGGTAGAAAAACCCAATATCACTTTACCCGACCCGGGGATCGAACCCGAGACCTCAGCACAGTAATCGTAACGCATGCGCAATTACAACTACGCCACCGAGGCAGTCATATATATTTTATTAATAAAATTATACAAATACATTTTCATTAATAACTTTATACATATAAATATGATTCAATGAAACATTTTAAATTGGAGATACGATGTTTATACGAGTACGATAAAATAATATTCTGTCTATTAAATAAAATGAAATTTACTCTAGATATAATATTGGAAATTTTCGGCTACGAGTGTCAAGGCGGCCTGAAATCCAGCGCGGTGATGCATGGACACTCAGGTCCTGTGTCTCTAGGAAACTACATAGCAGACAAACTGGCCAAAAGGGGATGGGACCAGCCGGCAACTGGTCTTGGTCCAACCTACTGTTACCCTTTAACCAGCTACAGAACATTAAAACAATAATCTGATCAATGTGCAAGTAAACAGCACATGCAGACAATCCCGGATACTCACTAAACTAAGCGTCTGATGTCACTACACTGAACAACCCTATGCATAAACTATAATCGTAAGCACTGTCACTGGACACTGGACACTGTCCCCTGTCCCCTTAACAAACATGTATATGTTCTAGGTATGACTGACAGTGCCCTATGCAGGGGATGTCTGACAGACGATGAAACAGAATCCCACGTCATCCTGGAATGCGAAGGTGTAGCTACACAACGGGCTGAGATCCTCGACACACCGAGGTCGCTCCGAGAAGCCTGTGGAGACACCAGGAGGATCCTGCGCTTCTGATCGGAGCTAGGCAGGATACACTACTAGCCGGCACATACACGCACCATGGTCTGATGTTTAACGGGCTAAGTGCGGAGAAAGGAGTGCACAACTAATATCAATACCAACACAGGTCCTGCTCTTGGTGAGGAGATCAGAAGACTAGTGCGTGTACCTTGTTGTAGTCCTCGAGCGAGGAGTCCGAGTTGGAGGCGGGGTGCAGGTCGGCGCTGGCGGGGCTGGTGGCACGGTCGGGGTCCCGCGGCGGCTCGAAGTCCAGCGCGGCGATCCCTGGCGACACAGGTCCTGGCGAGGAGATGGCGGCGCCTATCTCGCTGCCTAGCTCGCCGCCGAAACTGTTGCCGCCGCTCCCGCTCTGACATATGACAATATCGGTTATATTCTACACAGAATATAGTATGTAGTATGCATATTACTTTAAACATGTTAGTTTCTAGTCGACAGATGCCATCAAGTTACAACAATGGACGTAATTGTAAGTAAATATCCAAAGTCAGTGTTAAATTAGGGGATAGCCTATGGCACCCCCTTTATCATCAGACATTACTGCTTACTGACATTTATAATTCATTCCCCTTTTTACAATTTGTTTCTCATGGACTAGGATAGTGGATAGAGGGCGCCGTGTAGCAATCTCGCCCAGGGCGCTGGCAGTGTTGCAGTGTTGCTACCAGCACTGGGG
This sequence comes from Laothoe populi, assembly GCA_905220505.1. NCBI lineage: Eukaryota > Metazoa > Arthropoda > Insecta > Lepidoptera > Sphingidae > Laothoe > Laothoe populi. Next base: position 13,329,923 of record HG992172.1, read on the forward strand.
CAAATATGTATGATCGAGCCATTGCGTCTTTCGGCAGTCAGTAGTATTAGTAGATACAAGTACATTCTTTTTTTTTGTTGTCGCGCAGAAAGCATTTTATTACTGCCGCCCGCTCCGGGGAGAAGCGGAATAAGAATAAAACGGTCATGCTGGACTAGCCGGTCTTACGACCCAGGCCCGGTAAATGGCTATCTGGGCAGCCGCTGGGCGAGTCCCTGCCCCCTAATGTACGCCCCAGCCGGCACTACCAGCTAAAACCCCGCGCCCGCGCCGAACAAGGCGCTTGCGGATGTCACTAGTGGTAGTATATGTATAGTGGAGAGTGGAGAGTGGAGAGTACCTGATGTGAGAAGTGATGCGCGTCTGTGTATGTGGGCGTGCGCGAGGAGGGCGCGGGGGAGGAGCGGTGGCTGTAGGGCGTGTGCGCGGGGGAGGGGGTGTACCCGCCGCCCGCAGGCGAGGCCGCGGGGAACGGCGTAGTGTTGCCGACCACTGCACCGGACGGCACCGGCGACTGCGAGTACGGCCGCGACTGCGTCTGGAATAACAACAACTTTATGTTATTAGGACATATTGACAGCCATTGGACGAGTAGCCGGCTGTGATACGAGATGCCTTGGGTTCGATTCCCGCACCGAGACCAAATGTTTGTGTGACAGACAAAGAATTGTTTCAGGTCTGTGTGTTATGAGACCGTAGTCCCTCGTAGTATTTGACACACACAACACAGGTTTCACCTTGTGTAATTATTGAGTGTATTTATTATATACATATTTTTAGGTTACCGAGTATAAAATCTAAAAATATAATTTCTTTAAGTCCTTTTTAATTAGATTTTTGATATCCTATCTAAAACTCAATAAAACATGGACAAAATAATGAGCTGCCAAAGTATTACTAAAATGAGCAACAGCGCGCGCGTCGCTGCGCTAATAGTTGGTTCAAACTGCGGTCATTGAACCAGACACCAGCTGTTTTTTTTTATTATTGTTACATTACGTTGATATTTTTTTACGGTCTGGGCAGGCAGACGAGCCTCCTGATGGTAAGTAGACACTGTCGCCAATAGACTTCTGCAATGCCAGGGCATAGCGAAGCCGCTGCCTACCGAAAGCCTAGAGAAATAATAATATAAATAATTATTTTACTCAATAATCAGTGTATTTAACAAGTTTATTTATTTATTAGATTTATTTCGTGATATTTCAGTGGTATTGTGACTGTAAGATAGAGGCTGTGACTGTAAGCTAATAAACGTAAGTGGCGGCTAGAGTGTCCTAGAATAATATAGGCGCTGTACCCCACCCGCTCGGGTCAGTCTTCAGACAGACACGGTGCCGAGCGGACGGAACACAGACACACTACAAATCCAGTAGGTGTTTTACTGAATCATCAAGTGAGTAGATCAAAGGACATAACAGTGATCAAGTGGCAAGTTTGCCCATCAATACATCTAGGACTAGGATTAGGACAAAAGGGTAGGCATATGTTTGTACTATACCCATTTAATATATTGACTAGTATGTTGGTCAAATGAGTTTGACAGCACATGTGTATGAATAAATTGAAGAGACCTGTGGTGCGGGCGAGCGCGAGTACGGCAGCGGGTGGTGCGGGTGCGGAGACTGGGAGAACCGAGGCTGCTGGGCGGGACTCGACTGCTGCCGAACAAATTACGTATAAATTAAATAGTTCAGTAGTGCAGTGTCAGTAATGTTCCTTCTCTACTACGTCTTACATAGTAGAGTAGCATTACTATTTCATTATATTATATCCAATTATATATTCATAGCAAAAATACAGTAATTTCTAGTATTAATATATGAGAAGGAAATTGGTTTCTATGACTAGTTTGACAGACATCATTGCTATGATTTCACCACTGTGAGAAGACAGCTGAAATGAGATTGCTGGTCCACTCTCTATAGCGACAAAAAATATTTCAGGTGTAGGTAGATGTTACGAAAGCAAGTTTCTCATTGTTCTCGATACACATACAGGATAATAGTATGTTAGAAGTTTGTGTTTCCTGTGTGTACCTGATGTGGATGATGGTACGGCTGGTGCGCGGGACTGTGTGCGTACAGCGGCGAGCGAGCACTGAAGGAGCGCGGCGCAGGGGATCCGTACCCCGCGGGAGTGGGCCCCGGCGGCGGTCCGGCCCCCGCCCCCGGCCCTGGCGCGGCGCCTGGCGAGCTGGCGGCACGCGCGCTTGGACTGTAGGCCTGCGACACTGGGGACGCGTACACCCCGCGCGGAGACCCGCAGTACCCCACGCCCCCCGGCGACGAGTACCCGCGGGACATGCCCAGCGCTGACGACACGTCCAGCGGAGACTCCATGCCCGACATGTCGCCTGCAACAAACAATACATTATGAAATGCTTAAAAATTACAGTTACTATTCACGTGACACATACACACATTGGGGATTGGGCATGAATGCATGTAAACCGTGTGTTATGATTACATAGTGAAATGTAAACGATTATATGACACGTGAATAATAAATCCTGTATGCTCAATGAATATAAGGGACTACTGATTAATATAGATAATTTGGAAAGACGAGTTACATTTTAACTGTTTTTTATAATTAAACTTGTCTATATACACCTAGTAAAAATATATATTCGTGTTCACCTAATTTAGTTAAACATACACATGAAAATTATACGATATCAAGTTATTTCATCACACCATTTCAGTTTAATGTGTTGGGTCTTTAAAAGCTAAATGAAATTATTAAAAACCATTATGATAGCCTCAAAAAGTACACCGACCTCAATAAAAAATACATTATGCGTCATAAAATTTGAGGGTTGCCCTCTATTTTTCTGAGATTCTGTCATCAGATCCTGACTTGGTGCCAATGGGACCACCTGGGAAGCCTGGGAAGTATACCTTTTAAAACAAAAAAATAATTTCTCGAATCGGTCCAGGCGTCTTCGAGTAATCGGGGAACATACATAAAAAAAGATTCTGACGAATTGAGAACCTCCTCCTTTTTTTGAAGTCGGTTATAAAGTAATAAAATGTGTAGTTACAGGGTCCGTTGTCGCCGGCAGCGGTCTGCTGTTGGAAGTAGGTGGAGGCGGCGTCGTGTGACAGCGGCATGGCGTTGTGTGGATGTTGGTGCTGGTGCGCGTACAGCAGCGAGCCCGGCGCCAGCGGTGACGGCATCTGCTGCGGGAACTCGGCGGCGGCGGCGTGCGGCGCCAGGTAGCCCTGCTCGTGCGGGAGGGACTGCAGCGAGGACAGTGAAGACAGCGGCGGCTGCAGCATCGGACTCGACTGGACACAACACCACCATCATTACTACTTACACAATGACATCACCAATACTACATGCATGTCATATCTCACTATATTACTGGGGGCCCAACCTGCGGCTCTTTGAAACATTATTTGGCTCTCGATAAATGTACCCCCCCTGAGTCCCCTTTTCATTTTATACTATTATAATTTCAAAAAAATATTATCGTTCCGTATGTGTTTCAAAATGTCTTTTAAATTCCTGACAACAAATATGAAAGACTAAGTGCTACGTTATAATTTTTAATATTTATATTCAATACACATATTTTGTACTTTTATTTATATTTATTAATAAATATAACTTCTGTAAAAAAAAATTAATACCTTACCTTACCTTTTAAATACGCATTAAAATGCAGCTCGAAAAAGCTTGGCCACCTCTGGAATATTATACTATAGTATACTATACACATGTAGCAACTACAAGTAACTTGAGCTAAACTCACAGATCTATCATGTATAGTGTTACCTCTTGTCCCTGCCAACATCCTCACAGTGAAACAAGACATGGACCTATAACTTTCGACCGAAATAACCGAAGTTATTTTACTGCTTATTTTTTTATCGTGACACAGTTGAACAATTATGCTGCACTTGATAATATAGAGCAGACCAGCCCAAACCGACGCCTGCCTCTTGAAGGTTGGTTGTAAATGATAACAGAACACAACCCACAGGTATAAGCTATTATGACAATCACTAAGCATTATGAGACTTAACACCTTATGTGTCGAAGTCACGAAGTACCAACACAAGACCATTACCATGCAGCTCTTTGCAATTCAAGTTTCTGGGCGGTCATTTTACAATTACGGGTACATGTGACGCTTATCATTAGGAGGGTAATGTAAACGTCAGTGACCTGCTGCTGCTGCATGAGGAACTGCTGGTCCTCCGGGCGTATCTTCTTGGGTCGTCCGCGCTTCTTCTTGGGCGGCTGGTCCCCGGCGTCGAGGCTGGGCGGCGCGCGCGGCTGCCGGGGCGCGCGAGGCGTGGGGGGCGCAGTCTCTCCGTTCTCGAGCTTCACCTTCTTGGGCCTGCCGCGCTTCTTCTTGAGAGGCACCTCGGTGCCGTCCTCCAGTATGATGGTGTCGCCCGGCTCCGGCTCCATTGTGAGCCTGGCAACACTTACAAGCTTTATTACAGAGCTCTTTACCATAGCAAGTATCCCTCTGTAATACTTTATAATAGTTATTAATGATGCAGTGAGAACTTATTAAGTATTCACCTATAAAATTGTACAAAAACATGTCAATTCTATTATTTACCTTCTTTATTTTTACTTAAATAAAGGCTATTTGACAATGTTGAACAACGGTGAATTCCGAAACCAACCAACCAAATTGAATGAAAATTTGGATGTGTATGGTCGGGTCCAACTTAAAATATAGAATAGTTTTAGATCTAATAGGTGGCACTATTGACGAGATTTGATTTTAGATAGAGATAGAAGGCGGTTTGAGACAGGACCAACTCGGGTGGTGCCTGGGCCCACTATTTAACTATAATCCTAGACAGTATGCAGATAACATCTGGAGTTGTATACTATATGGACCTTGTGGAGACTAGGAGGAATTTCCGTGCCTACCGGCGTTTTTGCCATACTTATTATTAAAATCAAGCGTGACAGCTCGCATCACGTATAAACTAACTTCCGTGGTGCTTTAGATCTGGCTTCTCTAGATGTAAATGTCCTATGATAGAGGTTCATTATTTGTCTCCCGCTTTGTTATGGAGGGAAGTAGACATTAATAAATACACCCAAGAGCCACACACATAGTTCTGACCCCCATAAGGTAAAACCTACGTTGTGGGTATCTAGAAGTACAAGGGACTTCGGTCCTACAACACCTAGACCAGAAGACCAGAAACAGATATCTATCTGTGACACGTTCATTAGTCTCGGTGTGGGAATCGGACCTACGAGCTCAGGTTTCACAGTCGGCGACTCGCCCGCCCGAAACAAATATCTGTCTGTCTGACAAATATAAATGTCATTGTCATTAATATTTGTCAGACAGACAGATATTTGTTTCGGGTCTCTGTGTTGTGGGACCGTGGTCCCTTGTAGTTGTTGATACCCCTGATACAGGTTTTACCTAGTGTGGGGTCAGAACTATGTGTGTGACTGTTGGGTGTATTTATTTCCAACAATATATAAGCAGCGATAGCCTAGTTGGTTGCAGTACGGACTGTGAAGACGAAAGTTGTATGTTCGAAACCCAAGTGGCATACACCTCTAAATTTTCTAAAGTTATGTGTGTATTAAATGTTAATTATCGCTTGCTTTGACGATGAAGGAAAACATCGTGAGGAAACCTGCATACCTGAGAATTCTCATAAGAATTTTAAAGGTATGTGAAGTCTATCAACCCGCATTAGGCCAGCGTGGTGGACTAAGGCCTAACCCCTCGGAGGCCTGTGCCCAGCAGTGGGACAACTCCTCCTTATATTTGTATGTGATGAAGTGATCGGTGATGAGTGATCATTATATAAAGTTATACCTGCGTATCTCCATCTCCTCCTGCGGGCGGCGACTGGTGTTGTCCGGGAACACGAGCTCGGCCTCCTCCACGTGCGGCACCAGCCCGTTCAGGAAGTCGCGGAACTTCTTCAGCGCCGCGTAGAACGGCACCTTGTCGGCGGCGCGCGGCAGCTGCGCGCATCTCGCCGACGACGACGGCATCACCCACATGTACTGACACACACACACACATACATACACATACATACGTGTCCAAACAGAGTATCGAGTAGCGAGACACAAACTATCTCCTTCACACTACGCCATGGGCAAGAAGGTGAAGAAGCGGTCGAGGGTCTAGTGTCAGAGTACTCAGAACATCGTACCCCAACTCTAGACACCCGACAAAAACCGGATGTACACTGGCTGATGGCACTGACCCTGGAACGCGACACGCGTATGTCACTATGGTTTTAAACCATGTGTACGGTGATCGCTATCCGGACGGATATGAATATCCTACCTCTAGCACTTAGCTAACTATTGTCCTGGCTTATACAACATTATTTTTAGTATACTACAAAGCCGAAAGTAGTTTGTTCAGAATCAGTAGCACAATCCATTACACTAATTTTTAACATATTATATGTGTATCCCAAAAACATATAAAATGTTCGTCAAGCTGGTTGGTTACCTTGTTTATTACTTAATAAAAATCCGGCGCGTGTCGGTCGCTCACCGATACATACCTACCTAACCTCAGCCGGCCGCTAAAAGGGTCAATGTCCGCGTATGTCCATGCGTCGTACAAGAAACGGGAGAAATTATTTTTTCATGTCACCGCGTGAGTTTTCCTTATTATTATTATATAACATATTTATCTGATCTTATATACGAAAATCTAATTTGGGTGTTTCGGCTTTATGGTATACAACAACTAATCTTGTATATTAGTATTATGTGAAAGTGATTAGTGTTGTAGTTTATGGTTGTAAACGAAATGTCAATGTATTTTTTTTGTATTAGCTGTCAGTACGGTCTCTGCCCTTTTTGATCTGTCATCGCCTTGTGTGCAAAACGTGTCCAAGTGATTGTCCTTTTAAAATTAAATATATTCGCTTTAATCTTGCTACATTGTCTAATTTTGGTGTATAACCCTTCACTTCAGTTGGAAGTTGGAGTAGTAACTCACAGTGTTGGTCCCTGCGACCGTGTCCGGTTGTTTCCCGAAGCAGAAGTCCTTCTTGCCGGAGAAAACCTCGTAGATGAGCTTCCCGTTGAAGACGGCCACCTTGGGCCTGAAGGTCTGCAGCTTCTCGAGCAGCACGGCCGAGCCCTCCTTGATCTCGCGCCGCGTCAGGTCCGCGGACCCCTTCGTCGGACGAGGGACCATGTTCGTGAACCCGATGCCGAAGTTCAACAACTGCAATGGATAGATAACTTAATGTCAAATTACGTTTACAATAATCTAATTCAATTGTTTGTTCACATCAAATACATTATGCTCTGAAAATTTGTTTGATCGTATCCCATCCTCTCCCTTCCACACTAGAACCACGCGTACTAGCCTGCGGAGCCACAGCTTCGTGGTGTCTTCTACCACAGCCCGAACCAAATTCGCATTTTTGGCGCACTCTCAAGATGTGGAACAGTGTGCCAGCTACCGTGTTCCCTCCTTCCTATGATCCTGGCTCCTTTAGGCGTAGTGTGAAGAAGCTTCACAGCAGTTGAGTGGCGGAGGATAGATTGTTTCTCGCTACTAGAACTAACTGCTAACTGAACGGTACTGCGCCTACCATCTGGTGCAGTGTGGTCAATGCCGAGCCAGACAAAATATATATTTATTATGTAATAATCTTCATATACAAGGTATATAGGCGGAATTAATTCCAACGGCATTCTCTCCCAGTCAACCTTAAGGTGATGCAGAGATGAACAAGGTTGGTGCATTAAGACATAGGAGAAGGTATTGTATGACGTATTATACAAGAATATACCTATTTTTATATAGCAGAAACCCACAAACTATCAAGTGGGTCATCTGGTCAAGTGATTTGCACCGCTTATGAACCCTTACAACACCAGAGGAATCATGAATACCTTGCTGGTCGTAAAGGAAATTAATAGGGAAAGGGAGGGGATATAGTCTAGAAACCTCAGCCCCCCTTCTTTTGAAACTTTTCATCGATTTTCTGTTAGATAATGATACTAATTATATCCAACCATCTTATTTAAATAGTCAAAACTGTCCATCACTGTAAAGGTTAGTCATATCTTGGTTCTCGGGTATTTCTGAGAACTCTCGGCTATAACAAACATGAAGTGATATAAAACTATTATATTACCTTGTAGTCTTCATCGGCGCTCATCTGTTCCCGAGTGAGTCCCGACAGATAGAGACACTTCCAGAAGTGGTTCCCGGGTCCCGCGTAGTGATGTCCCTTGTACGCCGCGAACAGGCCCGGGTTTATGCCGATCTACACCAAACAATAAACACTACTCTACACATTTGTATGCAATCCATTTATAAATAGGTCTCAAATTATATTAAGTTCTGAATTCATCTGTACATATTGTTTTATGTATAAAAGCCAGTAACTTTATAATTGATAAAGAATTAGTTCCTAACCAGATGTTTATGGAAGGGACGAGCCTAACCTATGGGATCTATGGAAATCAAAAACCACCTCGCTCACAATACCTGAAAATACTCAATTTGGCTCAATTAATTTCTTTTTCCTTACATTTCATAAATTAAGAAAATTGTTGTACTTCGATGTCGTCTGATATGTCTATTTATGAATTACCAAGATATGTGTTAAAATAAATATACAATTCTGAAAGATAATTAAATACAAATCGATAACATTTTGTGCAAATTCTACTGATCAGTCAGAAGTGGTTGGCGTGGTGGTATTTTTATTTATCCTGGCACGGCAAAGTGACTGCGCTGCAACTGATGGTAAGCGCAGTGAGGTCCAATTAGAGTATTGAGTAGCGAGAGACGATCTATCCCCTGCTACTCAACACAATCATGCCGGCCTGCTTCTTCACACTACGCCATGGGCACGTAGGTGAAAAAGCGGTTGAAGGTCTGTTGAGTCTATTGTCAGAACAACTAAACATCGTACCCCAACTCTAGACCCCCGACAAAACCGGATGTATTCTAGCTGATCTCGGAACGCGACACACTTGCGTGTGCCACTGCGGTGGGTTTTACACCCTGTGTACGGTGGTCACTATCCGGGCGGATATGATATCCTACCACCAACAAATGGTATGAGGGTGTGGTGGTGCGACCGTACTCACAATGATGATGTCGAGGTTCTCGGCGAGATGGTCAGGCAGCGTGCGGCGCGAGACCTCCTCCTCGCTCATGCCGTTGAAGCGGTCGTGCTTCTTGCGCTCCTTCACGGGCCGCGGGACCAGCGCGCCCTCCATGCCAGGCTCCGTCTTTATCTCAATACTGCAACAAACACACGTTTCCAAATGAGAACCATCTTTCCCTCCCTTTCCTTTATAAACTAACAACCACTAAAACGGGACTAAAAAGTAATACATACATACATATACACTCACGCCTGTAATCCCCGAAGGGGTGGGCAGAGGTGTAACTAGTACACCCACTTTTCGCCAAATTTCGGTCCCATGATGTGATAGGGGGCGAGCCTATCGCCATACCGGGCACAGATTCCAGACTCCGGGCTAATACTGGGAATTTCTGGATAGAAAAACCCAACATCACTTTACCCGACCCGGGGATCGAACCCGAGACCTCAGCATAGCAGTCGTAAACGCATGCGCAATTACAACTGCGCCACGAGGCAGTCAAAAGTAATAATAAAGCACAATAAAATTAGTTTTATTTCTAAGTGATATTCGCGTAAACACATGGGACCAGTACAACAACCGCTGGTAAAAAAATGTTTTTCTGATTAAAAAGGTCAGCAGCCACACTTATATGGATGCAATAATTATGTTTTTTAGTTTTTTAATGCCTCGATAGGCAGACGAGCAGACGGATGGTAAGTAGACACCTCCGCCCATAGACTTCTGCAATGCCAGAGCACAGCAAAGCCGCTGCCTACCGCTGTAGGACTACTCTTCTTAAGCCTCGTTTAAAGAAGGTCATGAGAAAGCGATCAGGGAACACCGCTGCTGCTGCCGTATGCTGTAGCTAATTTAGTCTACATCATGACGGCTGGCTCAACCCAGTGTCTCACAGATAACTAAAATTAAGTGGGTAATAGAAGATTGCCCATTACTTTCCAGGAAATCTGTGCAACATTCATGTGTAGGGGTGGGCACTTGTATCAAACGGTCTAGGAGAGTAAGTAAAAGTTCTTCATCGTATATATTGGAGCTAACCATAGACAAGAAGAATAGACTGAACGCGCTCAATGCATCTTTATCTGGATATGCACAGGAAGATATGAGGGAGATAAAGCGAACGTGCGGCCAGCAGTTGTCTTTTCTAGAATTTTGATTGGTCTACGTCACAGACATGCAGAAGCCAAAAGAAATAGGTATTGGCCAGTCGCTTTGTCTGTTTCTACAAAGTGGTAAATTTTGTGAGGATATTTTTCATAGGGATAGGACGTCATATAATCGATTTTTGATAATTATATGTGAGATATGTCGTCAATAATTTTGGCACTGACAGGCGAGATAGCTCGTAAGTCTTGTGCTAAATCCTCATGATACCTGTTTTCTTTTTACATTATATTAATAATATTGACACTAGCCCTGCATTAAACATTGTCCCACAGCTACACACGGGCATTCTCCCCTGATGGGTTAGATCTTAGTCTACCACGCTGTCCTAATGCGAGTTGATAGACTTCCCATACCATTGAAATTCGTATAAGAATGCACAGGTATGCTGGTTTCCTCATGAATTCCTCGTTTCCTTCACCGTTAAAGCGATAATTAACAATGAATATTGAGTACACGTGAGTTTAGAAAAGTTGGAGCTGTATGCCATTTGCGCTGGTTTCGAACATACGACTTTTGTCTCGACTGTACCACACTACAAACTAGGCTATCGCTGCCTACCTTATACTATAGAAATATAAGACAGATCCTATTGCTATTATTTCACGCGATATTTTAGGACAGTCCTACATTTCTAGTACCTAGCTATATTATAGACCCTAATCACAAGGATACATCTTTAATGGCAGTGACTACCCGGGACGATAAGTGCAATCTGTAGGTAGCATTCACTTTACAAAAACGATCATCTTTCGACGGTCACCACAGTTATAGCGGCTATAAATATTCGCTTAAACGACCTAATATTGTGAAGGGGAGAGGAGAGGGGGGGGGACACGTGAGCCAACTTGTAAACTTTTGATTCAATCCCGGAGTGACGCAAAGGGGTGGTTATGTAGTCGTGCAATGTTATATATAAAAATGAATCCTTGTTTCCGTTGGTCACGGCATCACGCGTGAACGGCTGGACCGATTTCGCTAATTATTTTTTTGTAATTGTCAGGACAAGGTTCTTATCAAAAAAATAACATAGCTTATGACAAGTTTCGGTTTCGGCCGAAACTGTAACAGGTACCGAAAATTCGTTTTCGGTTTCGGTAGAAATTCCTGTTTAGGTGGTTTTGAAACGACGAATAAATACCCAAAGCCTAGTCTAATTTGTTTTCATAAACAAATGGAGAGTTTTAATTCGTCAACTAAAACAACCAGTGACCTAAATAGTAAAATGACAGGTGTAAGAAGAGCTAGATATAAGAGCAAGCAGTGCCAGAACTTGATGAGCAGCGTACCACGTTACTTGGAGTTTTGTCTGGTTTAGTAACCATTATTTTACTTGGATGCCAGTTCATACTAGTTAGGTTTATTACGCCACAGGAGACCAGCAGTTTCGTCTGTCCAACATTTTGCAAATCGAGGCAAAGTAAACCCTCAAGAACTAATAATATACAGTCTTATTTTTAATAACCTAAGGATCGAGCAAGTGTGTTTGTCAGTCTGAAAAACAAACTTTAACACATTGGTTTGAATTATCTATTATTGGAATTAAATCGTTTCCAGTTTCTTCATTCAGCAGTATAATATCATGAAAACGACAATTGTGCCAATGTCAAGTCGTGGGAAAACATTAGCAACGGAATCAAAAATACAATTCAAAATTAATTTAATTACCCGCCAAGAATGATGTCTCGTAGAATTTGTTAAGATTTCCGAAAACTTAACAAATGCCGCCATCCCGCACCCCTCATTTTTTGTTCTCATCCTAATGTTAAACGGCAATTTACTCACGCCTTTAGCATTATGGGTGAGCATAGACAGCAGAACCAGCAAGAGACAGTTTTATAATGGACGTAACTAAGTAACTTAGCTCTTTTTTTAGTGCCTGGATAGGCAGACGAGCAGACGGGCCACCTGATGGTAAGTAGACACCGCCGCCCATAGACTTCTGCAATGCCAGAGCACAGCAGAGCCGCTGCCTACCGTTAACTATCTATGGTTTGATGAAGAATTCAGAGATAGAATATAAGGATTGTTATAGTGGTAGAGCTACGCTGAAGACATATTTGTCTACAGCATGAATGGGCCGGCTCGACCGGGGTAGTACCACAGTCTCACAGAAAACCAACGTAAAGTGACAGTTTACTGTCGCGTTTCGTATGGTAAGTGAGATATCCGGAGGCCCAGATTCCCCCTTCCCTTCATACATGATACTTTCGGTATTGTGGATGTTCATGGGCGGTGGAGATCACTTCACATCAGGTGACCCACTGGCTCGTTTGTCGGACTATACTATAAAAAAGGCGTTTGTCTCCTAGTTCTCCTGATTCCTCATTTGTGGGCGGTGAGTATCAGTTACCATCAGGTGACCCAATTGTTCGTTTCCCGGCCTCTGTTATAAGAAAGTGAACCGATGAAACTGAATAATGTAAGCAAAACATTAATAGCCACAAGGCTGTAGGCTCCATCCTGTACGAGTACAGTCGCGGTGCACTCTCCGTATCAATAAATCTGCGGCGGATTTCATCACCTGTACTGTGCAGAAAAACACCGGAATAAGCCGAGAGCCGAGTTCGAGCTGCGGCCCACATGCTTAGCAACCACCACTAATTTCAGCCTATAGTGCGTCACAATTTGCAGGTAAATACTGTATACCAAAATATTTGCGAAATCCAGGGTACCTATTTATAATCATAAGTGTTCTTACGATAAAAAAAATGTGCTTTCGGCGTTGGTATTTGTGCCTGATAATGCTATAGGACGTTTTAATAGATATCTTTTGTATCCTCTTTCTCTACATATATCTTTATACACCTACTCTGCTCATCTATGCGTCGCCCTAAGGTTGACTGAACTGATAATGCCTTTGGCATCAAGTCCGTCTATATACTTTCTATATAAAGTGTATAAAGAAAAAAATAGAAAGATCCTAGCTCCTATAGCAAACCGATAGATCCATTAGCTGCACCCTTGCCATACCCTAACGAAGACACAAGTGAACTTATATAGGGTATATATGTGTATGTAGTTTCCTATATAATCAACTAGATGCTGCCCACGGCTCCGCCCGCGTGGAGGTTATTTTTTGAAGAAAATACAATAACAATGCAATCCATGGAGGCATCTTAAGCTATTAAACCTTTCTATATTTTGCTACACCCATATAGAGCTTGAAAATTTCCAGGATAAAAAGTAGCATATGTCATTTTCTGATCCCTAAATTGCCACTATGCAATAAATAATGTCGATCCCTTGCTCTGGATGAATAACTTAACTATCCCACGAGAAATGTACATTTTCCGGGATAATTATGTGCTATTCCACACTATAATCTATCTCTGTGCCAAATTTCAACCAGATCCGACCAGTCGTTGTAGCGTGATTGGGTGACAAACATCCATCCATCCAAACATTCGCATTCATAATATTAGTAGGATTAATCACATTTCTATGGTTTATTTCATAGAGTGATAAAAAAAAATCTGCAGTGACAACTTCTAAGTTCGCATGAAAAGTACTGTTAATATCGTTCCTATACATGTTTTGATAAGTATGTACGTACATTGCCGATGTTACATTGTGGTTGATATTTTTTTTATCATACCCATTTATTGCAACGAAAACGAAGTCATTCCGAATTTGGCCAATAATATATTATGTTTAAAGTAAACATGTGTGAAATAATAATTTCGTGTGATCTTTATCGTCGATCGTAAATGTTGGTTGATTTTTAAATCTGGGAACATTATCTCTTGCGCTCCACATTTATCTGTCTGTCAAGTGAAACAACATAAAAGCGTCAATACAAAAATGATGACCGGGTTACATGGCGACGGCGAGCGGCGGACGGCGTGCGGCGCTCTCGAGCACGCACCGAGCGTCCAGTCGAGCGGAATCCACCTTGATCTGATTATTTAGCTGGGATTTTTGGCTGGCGATAGTGCGGCACATCGGTTCCGGTACCGAAATACTCGCGCGACGTAAACACAACGCGCCCGTTTGTGCGCACGCGCTCTCGCACGCTCACACGGGCACCCTCCACACTCCACAGTACGGATAATTAGCTGTCGGTCGCGCGTTTTTCATAACAGCGCCACTGACTGAGCCGCAACGCGCCGCCTCGTGCGAATTTCACATTGCGATCGTATACAAAAATTATAATTGACAATTGAAACATTTAGCGGGAATTTACCACGCTATTATAACTGACGGCATTGTCATGATACCATTCAGTTTTTGTGTATTCTATTTTTTTAACGTCGTTCACGTTTTAAACACTTATTAAAGCTATTTAAAAATTAATTTAAGTATCATTTGCCATACATTTTTAATAATTGATATGTAAAACTACATCGCAGTTTTAATTCGTAGTTATAAAAAAAAACCTTCAAGATACAAACTAATTGCACGCGCTTTAATTAGTTCCTTGTGCATTTGAAAACAGGAAATTTAGCCGACCTGTCTCCCCTTATATGATAGTTGCCAAATATTCTATTGAATTTCAATAAGCTTTATTTTGCTTAATATTTTTTATATAAACAAGCATTTAATGATTACAACAACAGCCTGCAATATTTTATGTTTTTTGTGCAAATAATTTTTATCTTCGTACATTTTTGAAAGCTGAATGCAGTTGCATAAAGCATTTCAGATATGACAATTGTTAATTTCATGCTCCAAGTTCTGTTAAAGTGAAGGCGCGCAAAAACCTCGTGTACAGTTATCGGGTGGTGGCGATGGGTTTTTTGGTTAGTCTAGAAAGAATATAATTCATGGTTGAGGTGAAAGCGCATCTTCCAAACAACACTCAAACACTGCGTGGGCCGGTGACGCAGTTAGCGCGAGACATTCGCGCCAGGTTCCGTAGCGTTGTGTGGCGTGTGTCGTGCGGGTCGCTAATTCCGTCGCGGGGTCACCGGCCGCGGCCGCGCACTAATTGTGTCACCGTGCTGCACTGTGACGTCACGGGACGGACCACGGGAGCAGCCCCGCCACCCCCGACCCGCACCACGCTAACCATGCCTGTCCACACTCCACGCCACAGTATGTGTCCTCGGAGTTGACACGTTACTTAGATGTTACTATAGGAATTATCTCTTTTTAACCGACATCAAAAAAAGGAGGAGGTTCTCAATTCGTCGGTTTTTTTATGTATTTTCCCCGATTACTCCAAAACGCCTGCACCGATTCGAGAAATCCTT
Organism: Laothoe populi; assembly: GCA_905220505.1. Classification (NCBI taxonomy): domain Eukaryota; kingdom Metazoa; phylum Arthropoda; class Insecta; order Lepidoptera; family Sphingidae; genus Laothoe; species Laothoe populi. The sequence goes on from HG992172.1 coordinate 13,345,393, forward strand.
TTTTTGTTTAAAAGGATATATTTCTCAGGTGGTCCCGTTGACACCAAGTCACGATCTGATGATGGGATCTCAGAAAAATTTAGGGCGACCCTCAAATTTTATAGGGACGCATAATTTGGTTTTTATTGAAGTCGGTTTTCTTTTTGAGGCTATCATAATGGTTTTTACAGTAACCAAGAAGCGTAAGCTTATTATTATTCAAACTGTCTGTAATCGTAATGAAAACTGTTCGTAAGAAGCAATCGGCCACAAAAGTCGATGTACCTACTGAAAATAAATGAATCAAACTTTAAATAAAATTAAACATTGCTTTGAAAGATTTTACTGTTACAGATAGATTAAACTTAGAAACAATCCACGGGAGTTTTTTTTTATCCTGGCACTGCAACGTGACCACCTGATGGAAAGCGCAGTGTCATCCAGTTAGAGTACCAGCAGTAGTCAACGTTAATTTTTCTTCGGCAAATTTTTTATGTATTCGAAAAATTATTAAATTAGAAAAACAAAAAACTCCCGAGAGCCATACATTTTTCCGGGATAAAAAAGCCTATGTGCTATTCCAGACTACTAACTATATCTGTGCCAAATTTCAATCAGATCCGTTTAGCCGTTCTGGCGAGATTGAGTAACAAACATCCTTCCATCCATACATCCAAACATTCGCATTTATAATATTAGTACTACTTATTATCATTTATTTATTTACTTTATTATTATTGAAGTACAAAACAGTTTGCTTAGGAACTAATAACATTTGTATGATAATAGTTACAAGTGCTGTTGTAGCAAAATAAACACTGGTAGCCGTTGACCCTTGCACTAAGCAAAGCTTGTATCGCAAGGAGCCAAGACCAATTCCCAAAGTGTCTTTAACAGCATGTGGGGCACACGGTTGACATTTTGTTGCAAATTATAGTAAGCTTATAATACTACAAAGATACTACAGTTATAAACTGAATGAACAATTTGATATCTTAACTAAATCACCAGACCCATCAAACGAATAGTTGAATCGCCACGATCACAGATTACTGAGTTCAATTGATTTATTTTATAACTATCAACTTGATATAGATGTTGTATTATATTATTAACAGCCTCCGTGGCGCAGCGGGCGTGTAGCCGGCTATGAACCGAGAGGCCGTTGGTTCGATTCCTACACCGAAACAAATGTTTGTGCGACAGACAGATTATTGTTTCGTGTCTGGGTGTTTTGGGACCGTAGTCCCTCGTAGTACTTGATATCTACGATTAGATTTTAGGGTGTGGCGTCAATGTGTGTGACTGTTGGGTGTATTTTTATAATTGTAATGTTCGCCGTTAGCCATTTGATTCCGTGTTCACAAATTCGCCAAAAATATGTTCAGTAGCATTCTGTCTACACGGAAACAGGTTTGATAATTATGCATTATCGCATAAAAAGCCGTTGGCTATAGATCCCACGATGCAGGAATACTACATTCTAATCGTTCTCAACTGGGCTTACAGTAATGTGTAGTCGTAGCGTACATTTGCTATGGAACCGTTGAGGTCCTGGGTTCGATTCTCATGTCGTGCAATTGTAATCAAATAATTTATCAAATTTAGAAAACACGTTTATTACTTCAGACTGACATTTGTGTCCAGTATAGAAATAGTGTAAATATGCGTAATACTGAGCAATCGTAATCATATATCAATAGTTTATCAAATTTAGAAAACACGTGTATAGCTCGGGACTGACATTTGTGTCCAGCATAGAGATAGCGACGGTGCGGACTGCCGAGACGATAGTAGTTGGTTCGACATCAGCCCAAATGACACCTCGGACTATTCTAAAGTTACGTGTGTATTCAAATTATCGCTTGCTTTTACGGTGAAGGAAAACATCGCGTGGAAACCTATACGAGAATTCTCCATAGGAATTTTAAAGTTGATGAAGTCTAAACTGTCTTATTAATAGAGGAAGCCCGAGCCCAGCGGTTGGACTGTGTTTATTACAGGACTGGGATTATCATAAATAACAGTTAGCATAAATATATCATGAGATGAAAACCCTCTACTATAGAAGTAAGTGGGTGTACTTAGTTACTCCTCTGGCACTACCTTTGAGGACCCAAGCGTGAGCTCGTGTATACGTAAAATGAATAACTGAGTTCTTGCATCTAGGTACAGATAAAAAAATCATATCACTATACTTAAGTATAATTACATTGCCCATCGTGACTTATGTACTCAACGGTGATTAAGTTTTTCTTATAAATATTTTATTAGTTTTGAAGGATACAGTTCCAAGTTTCGCCGTATAGTATAATCATGGAAAAGAACCTTTGTAAGAAGTATAATTACTGACTTATGGCTTTATGCAGGGTGGCGCTGTTGAAATTGCGCATGCGTTACGATTGCTGTGCTGAGGTGTCGGGATCAATCCTCGGATCGGGTAAAGTGATATTTTTTTTTAGTGCCTCGATAGGCAGACGGGCCACCTGATGGTAAGAAGTCACCGCCACCCATAAACTTCTGCAATGCCAGGGCACAGCAAAACCGCCGCCTACCGTTGAAGGACTACTCTTTTTAAGCCTCGTTTAAAGAAGGACATGTCATAGCGCTCAGGGAACACCGCTGCAGGGAGTTCATTCCAGAGCTTGCACGTTCGTGGTAAAAAAGAACGCTGGAAACGAACCGTGCTATACAGAATCGTTTCCAGGTGGTATGGATGAACTCTGCTGCGGTGTCGGGTGGTGCGATGATAAAATGGTGACGAAGGCACCATTTTAAACAGTCCCTCGGAGCACTCCCCGTGGAACAACCGATAGAACAAACAGAGAGACCCGAAGTCTCTCCGCAGCTCCAACGGTTCCAGGCTATCCGTGATATCAGGATCTCCGACAACTCGAACGGCCCGCCTCTGTAAGGAGTCAAGTGGGTCTAGCAAGTATTTCGGGGCTCCTGCCCAGAGATGAGAACAGTACTCCACGTGGGGCCGGACTTGCGCTTTATAAAGCGCCAATCTATGGCCCGGCGTGAAATACCGCCTTGCTCTGTTCAGGATACCCAATTTTTTGCTAGCCAATTTGGCTTTGTCCTCCACTTCCTCCTAAACTGGACCAAGCTCGATATATTGACGCCGAGGATCCCAATACCCTCGGAAACCCGAACAATCTTGTGTCTTCGTGGGGTTGAAGTGAACTAGGTTCCTATCACTCCATTCAGAGGCCCGCCCCCAGAGAGCTCTCGATTTCCGACACAATATATGTCAATATATGTATGTGATATTGGGTTTTCTATCTAGATATTCTCAGCATCAGCCCGGAGTCTGGAATCTGTGCCCGGTATGGCGAAAGGCTCGCCCCCTATCACATTATGGGACCGTAATAAATTCGGCGAAAAGTTCGGAGATTACAGGCGTGAGTGTATATGTATGTAATGGAATTCATGCATAGAATGAAGATACGTTCGCCCACTTCGTATGGTTAGTGGTTACAAAAAACTACATAAATAATGTAGGTGGGTCATTTGCACGATATGACGACAAGGGTTGACAAGTGGTCTCATATTCGTCATACAGTCGCATGTTGTTGCGCAACATTGTGGCTCGTCATCGACGAGTGACATCTACAGCTTCCACCGAAATAGCGTGCGCGGCGCACGTAACCCGCTGACCGGACCGCTCCCTTCCCAGGGACGCGACATGCGGGAATAGCGTTGTGTAACGCACATTTCACAAAGCTAGCGCACGCTGCCATTCATTCCCCGCACGACAATAAAATCGCACGTTTTTATAACGTCGAATTCGTGTGTGTATAATATATACACGTGAAAGTGATAGAGCAACGCTGTACACAAGTATGTCTACAGCTTGATGAGCTCGTTCGTTCAGTTTAGTACTGTCTCACAGAAATCGTACAGCAACAGCTTGCCCTTAGCCTCCCCTTCCCAATCCTCATTTTTACTTTAAACCAACAACATATCCATGATTCTTCTGATTGTAGGTGTCATGCGTCGTGGATATCATTTGTTTTTTCTATCCTGGCACGGCAGTGACCACCCTGCAGCTGGTGGTGAGCCGTCCAATTAGAGTATCAATTAGCGTGAGACAATCTACTACTCAGAAGGCCGCAACACGGCCAAACGTCGTACCCCAAGTTTACGAACGAACCACACTTTTGTGTGTCACTATGGCGGGTTTTACACTCTGTATGGTGGTCGCTATCCGGGTGGATATAAATATCCTACCACCAGCAAATTTACATCAAGTGTCCCATTTTCCTGTTAGCCGGTCTTTACTATAACATCACCGACACTGCTCCGAATATTCCAAATCAGACTTTTATCTGTATATATAAAAGAAGAAACTGACTGACTGACTGACTGACTGATCGATCAATGCACAGGCTAAACGGCTGGGGTTAGAGACTTGAAATTTTGACAGTAGGTACCTTTTATCACGTAGGCATCCACTAAGGAAGGGTTTTTGGAAATACCACCCCTAAGGGGGTAAAATAGGAGATGAAAGTTTGTATGAAAATCCGTCATTTTTGAAGTTAAATTCATGAAAATTGGTATTTGGCATTTTAGTTAAAAATAAAAAATATATGTTTCAGGATTTTTGGAAATTGCGCCCCTAAGGGGGTAAAATAGGGAATGAAAGTTTGTATGAAAATCCGCCATTTTTAAGTTAAACGCATGAATATTGGTATTTTGTATTGTATACTTTTTCTCCCAAACATGACCTCCACGCGGGCTGAGCCGCGAGCAACAACTAGTATGACATACAATAATATAAAAATGTGTAAGTGATAAAAGTGGTTAATGTGGGCAGATCATACGCTTTCCATTCGAAGTCATTTTATCTGGTTAATAAAATGTGTTATATCATACGGATTATGTTATGCAAAACTATTTTTAAGCAAGGTGTGGCGGATTTGTGCCACATGAGTCACAGCGACGAATATGCCGCAATTAACTATTGCGATTTGCGACAGACGCGTCGCAATTTCGCATAAAATGTGACGAATTGAATTTTTCAAACGACGCGGCTTTTTTCCGACGTCTTGCGCTTATTAAATCCCGCAAATGCTACTAAATATCGTGGAATAAATGGTAGTGTGCGATAGCTCTACCGCAGTGTACATGAATACGTGGCGAATAGGCGAATAGAGCGAGTGTGTTGCGCACTTCCCTAGCAGCCGTTATGGACACACAATTAGCGAGCAAAGATAAACCTCGGCTGGCTAAAAGTTGTCTTAGATTGAGGTCACCCAGTTCATCGCATGATTTCTGTTCTAGCCATTAGTGCGTTGAAATAGGCGTCGCAAATTCATATAATTCCAATACTAAACTGAATTTTTGAATAGGTCTTGTAAATGTAAACAAACTTTGAAATATTATTAATTTCATATTGAAGTTTTTTTTCATTAGTACAATATTATTTAGGGTCATAAAATGCCAGAAATTTATACATCTCAAGAAGTTGTGGGCGTATCTGATTCAAAAATCACGACACGACGACACGACACCCAGACCCTAAACAACATTTGTATATCATTCAAGCATTGGTCTCGAACCAGCGGTCTGTCGTTTTACAGTCGGCATTTTTTTTTTATCCTGGCACGGCAAAGTGACCGCACTGTACCTGATGGTAAGCGCAGTGCGGTCCAATTAGAGTACTGAGTAGCGAGAGACAATCTATCCCCGCTACTCAACACACTCATGCCGGCCTGCTTCTTCAAACTACGTCATGGGCAAGAAGGCGAAGAAGGGGTCGAGGGTCTAGTGTCAGAGTACTAAGAAGGCCGCAAAATGGCCATTGTACCCCAACTCCAGACCCCCGACAAAAACCGGATGTACACTGGCTGATCCCGGAACGCGACACACTTGCGTGTGCCACTATGGCAGGTTTTTCGCCCTGTGTACGGTGGTCGCTATCCGGGCGGATATGAATATCCTACCACCAGCTACCACCACCCAGTGGGCTACTCGCCCACTGTGCCACAAAGGCTGCCAAATATCAGAAATTAGATTTTTTATAGCATTGGATACCCCTATTACATAGATACGTAATCCCCGAAGGGTTAGGCAGAGGTGTAACCAGTACATCCACTTTTCGCCGTCTTTATTACGGTCTCATATTGTGATAAGGGGCGAGCCTATCGCCATACCGGGCACAATTCAAGACTCCGATATCATGCACCAACGTCAAAGCTCTTAAGTGTCAACCATTTACGTAAATAAACTTTGGTAGAAGTTGGTAATTCAAAAAATATTTTATCATAAAAACAAAGGATTTTCATAGCGGTGTAATTGACCGGTTTGACTTTTACCGGTATTTTATTAATCCCAAAAATAGGGGGTTTACCGGTAAAAACGAAAACCGAGAAACCGGTATTACATGCCCTAATTCAACGATAATGTATTTTCCTATAGACGAAAGAATTTCCAGAATAAGATAAGTAGTCGAAGGATGATCACCAATAAGGAAAGTTACAAACTTTACCTATTTATTAAAAACAATAATATCAGCAGACTCTTACGGGTCTTTACCACTAATAAGAGGGGTTAAGGCTTTAGTCCACCACGTTGATCTACTGCGGCTTGGTAAACATCACCAACCTTTGAAATTCTGATACAGAGTTCACAAATATGCAGGTTTCGTCACGATGTCCTCACAGTTAAAGGCAAACATATAACTTCGAAAAGTCCATTTTGGCTGATTCCGAACTTAATATGCTAACGCTATTTAAAACAATAAACCGATTCCAACTCTACGTACGGTAAATAGCGAAACGCGTGGAAATCCTTCCTATTTGTACAAGGTCAAGGTGCAATTTTGATTAATGTTATTTGCATATCGTATAACATATTAATAAAATACCATTCGTTATACAGCGTGTTCGGACTCGCGGGTTCGCTGGGCGGGGGGTGACGTGCAGGAGAATAGGCACAGCTCAACACTTGTGTTTTTTTTAGTGCCTCGATACGCAGACGAGCAGACGGGCCACCTGATGCTAAGTAGTCACCGCCGCCCATAGACTTCTGCGATGCCAGGACACAGCAAACCCGCTGCCTACCGTTGAACCTCGATATGTAGACGTGCAGACGGGCCACCTGATGCTAAGTAGTCACCGCCGCCCATAGACTTCTGCGATGCCAGGACACAGCAAACCCGCTGCCTACCGTTGAACCTCGATATGTAGACGTGCAGACGGGCCACCTGATGCTAAGTAGTCACCGCCGCCCATAGACTTCTGCGATGCCAGGACACAGCAAACCCGCTGCCTACCGTTGAACCTCGATATGTAGACGTGCAGACGGGCCACCTGATGCTAAGTAGTCACCGCCGCCCATAGACTTCTGCGATGCCAGGACACAGCAAACCCGCTGCCTACCGTCAGTGTCGTGATGCATAGTGTATGCAATGTCTAAGCGCGTGTCGGATTATTGCAAAATGAGATTGGACATGTCATCATACTAAAGCTTATGTTTAGAACATTGGGCACGCAGGCGGAACCAATTGAATTTAAAATACATACATACACACTCACGCCTGTAATCCCCGAAGAGGTTGGCAGAGGTGTAACCAATACACGCACATTTTACTGAGCTTATTACCGTCCCATGATGTGATAGGGACACAATTCCAGGATCCGGGCTGATACGGAGAATTTCGTGATAGAAAAACCCAATATCATTTTTCCCGACTCTGTATCGAACCCGAAACCTTAGCACAGCAGTCGTACCGCCTACGCAACTGCGCCATCAAGGCAGTCGATTATATTTCACAAGAGGACACATTTATCAGCTTTTTACATATTTTCGACAATACCGCCATTCAAATAAAATTCATATGGTTTTCGCCAATCGTTACATCCATAGTAGGAAGCCGATCTGCTTTCGTGGATATCGAAACAATCGTATTATTTTATTGTTCGTAAATCGTGTTATTTTGGTGTGAATACATAATGCACGTCGCGAGGAGTCGTACACAGCGCGCGATGTGGGCGGAGTGTGGACCGGTCGACACTCGCCTCGGATCCAACAGTTAACTACTAACGTACTGGATAAGACTCCAATATGTGTACGCTACACCACCGTCACAGCAAGATCTACTTAACTTGACCAACCTGAAGCTAGTCACGAACAGGACTGCCTCGATGGCGCCATTGTAATTGCGAATGCGTTACGACTGCTGTGCTGAGGTCTCTTTTTTGATCCCCGGGTCCGGATAAGTGATTTTGGGTTTTTCAATTTAGAAATACTGATTATCAGCTCGGAGCCGAATTGTACCCGGTATGGCGATAGGCTCGCTCCCTATCACATTATGGTACTGTAATAAATTCAGTGAAAAGTGGGTGTACTGGTTACACCTCTGCCTACCCATTCGGGGATTACAGGCGTGAGTATATATGTATGTAATAAAGTATGAGGTCAAGTGATGTGATTAACTTCAGAACGGTCTATTTCCGTATCACCCATCCATTCTGCACATATAGTGCGTCAGGTTATCTCCCTTGTTGTGAACTTACATTATTTATACCGTTTTATTATTGTAATATCTTTAGCAATTAGTCATACAATCATACGGTATTGAGTGCAACAGCTGTGGTCCTGCACCGCAGCGTGTGCGGCACAGATCGTCCCAGTGTCCGTTCTAGTAAGCTGGTACGTATTAGTTCTATGTGCGCGACCCGACGCGGCGCGTGAGTGCCTGACATCATTCCCAAACCGACTACAATTTTTATTCTAGCAGATCGGAGTGAAGTGCGATTAATTTTCATAAAAAAACGCACGCTCTCGCAGACATTAATTGGTGTGTTTAGTAAATCTTTACTAATATTATAAATGTGCACGTCACGATGTTTGTTTGGACTTGTGTTACATAATCATATTTTCGTTTTGAATTATGTTTGTGCGGGATTAGCGCTGTTTATTTTTTGTCTACGATTAAATGTAGTTTGCGTTATAAACAAATTATTTAAAAATATCTATTGCATGCAGTATAAAATTACTTAACGCCATTATGTAAATCAATAGTTTATTTGTCGAAAAACAAAATGTATAATATTAACATTAGTTACACATTAAATAGATTTACGTGCTATTTGTGTCATAATTAAGAGTTCCGATGTGTCGTATATATCTGTATTTCTGTCTGTTCGTTTGTAACGTCAATATTCCTGCATATTATATAAAGTTCAATTTTGCTCACACGCCACTTTTTGTCGTCAGGGTTTCCAATACGACAAATCTATTTAACCGCTGCAGTTTTCGATTAAAACAGACTCCTCGAGTACACATGTATTTAATCACTTTACGAATGGTACCAGTATTCAATTAATATTTCCTTTAACAAGAAGAAAAAAACTAGTTACGTAGACGTTTTACGTCTTTACGCCAATTTGTTTTACACCCAATGGGCACACACATAGTTCTGACCCTACACTAGGTAAAACCTGTGTCCTGTGTCGTGGGTATCAAGACTACGAGGGTCTACGGTCCCACAACACACAGACCCGAAACAAATATCTATTTGTCACACAAATATTTTTCTTGGTGTGGGAATCGAACCCTATTGTTCCACAGCCGGCTACTCACCCGCTGAGCCACGGAGGCGGTCTACGTTACTAATAATACTAGCCCTGTATTAAACATTGTCCCACTGCTGGGCTCGGGCCTCCTCTACGAATGAGAGAGGTTAGACCTTAACTGTCTACGTAACTTTAATAATGTAAATAAATTCTAGTTGATAGGCAGTTAAAAATATACATTAAAGAACTTATTACAACTGTCCAAGATAACTCATCTATCGTTCTGAAATACAAGCGAAGTGACGATTTATAATAATCATACAATATATCTTTATCGAAACAATGTCGAACACATCAAAATGATTCTCTTTCATCTGAATGTCCAAAGATTTCATTGATAAGGTACTCCGGGCGCCAGACATTTAGGGCTTCATTATAAAACGTACACTAACGTTAATCATGGAGAAAGGACTGAGCGCCTCTATCCAGCTATTAAGTGAATACGGGTAGTAAAATGTGAGAGAGATAAGGCGAACGTGCGGCCAACAGTTGTCTTTTTCTAAACATTTGATCGGTCTACGTAGCAGACATGCAGGAGCGAATAGAAATAGGTATTGGCCGTACATCGCTTAGACTCTTTCTAAAAAGTGGTTTTTGTGACGATATTTCTCAGTACATTCCCTGTGTCTATGGTCTAAGTCAACAAATTACTATGGGTTGCCATAGCAACTAATTAATATGCACCAGTTTTAATTCGCTCCTAAGCATCAGGTCTAATATATTTCATAACTACTTTTTCTGTGCATCCCACGAGAACATTGCGTTTCAAAACATAATTAAAAATAATATATGTATAATATCTTAATTTTCCGCTCGACGTGCGTTTGTCTTATGATTATGTATACGAAGATAATTTATGTATTCAGTGATGGTTATAATTTTGATAATTATGTTTTTTTTACTTACAATGAATCTTAACCAACGCTTTATCCACATCCCATGATAATATGCTCTAGCTTAAATCTCTCAAGTGTAGGCAGAGGTGTAACTAGTGCACTTAGTGTCGTATTAATGACAAGCCGAAATCATACATATACAAAATCCCATCCCGGACAACTCATATGTCTTTCTAGTTGAATAGCTCATTGATGTCTGAATAGGATAGAACTGAGGACTTGGTGCTGGTGGTAGGATAATCATATCCGCCCGGATAGCGACCGCCGTACACAGGGTGTAAAACCCGCCTTAGTGGCACACGCAAGTGTGTCGCGTTCCGGGATCAGCCAGTGTACATCCGTTTTTTGTCGGGGGTCTGGAGTTGGGGTACGATGTTTAACTCTAACACTAGACCCTCGACCGTTTCTTCGCCTTCTTGCCCATGGCGTAGTGTGAAGAAGCAGGCCGGCATGATTGTGTTGAGTAGCGGGGGATAGATTGTATCTCGCTACTCGATACTCTAACTGGACGGCACTGCGCTGACCATCAGGTGCAGTGTGGTCGCTTTGCCGTGACAGAATAAAAAAAATGAATTCATTGTCAATATACGAAAAAAATAACAGTAATGTAGTTTGTGTTGTGCAGTTTATTGTAAGTGTTATGAGTGACAAGGGCGCGCCGGCGACCGCGACCTCGCGCCGGCCAGTCAAAATGGACGCACTCTCAAAACACACAACGTTTATACTTTATACTTCATACGTCTCATGCATGATTCCAAAACGTACGCAATACGCATATAATGGATGGTTTATGTATGATATGGAAAATTCCGATCCATACAATCACAATATTTTTAAGGATCTTTGCATATTTGTCAGCGCCGCGCCGTCTGTCTGCATCGCATCCCAGAATATGGTATACCAATGTGTCGAACGCAAACTACCTATTTTTACTGTCGTTTGTGATCACTACTGCTAAAAGACATCGGCATTGACTGGCATAGACTACCCACTTGACTCCTATAAACAACGAATTCTTTCCACAGATCACAGCACCTTGATAACACTGAGGCAATGAGTTCATGCTAAACTTTGTAGGTGATATAAAATAACTCTGGAAACGCACTGTGCTGCACAGGATCGTTTCCAGGTGATATGGAGGTGTCGGTAGAGAGAAACTGCGTGGGGCAAGCGATAGCACACGGAGGTAGAAATGAACTCACTACAATCAAAATAGATTTGAGAATGACACTATTTTTAGAAACATTTCAAACTGCTTTTTAACCTTAAACGGCACATAAATGATGATCACTACTGTATTGATCAATTTAATGATCACAGTTACGCACCTCGCTGCCCATCGTTAACAATTCCATGTCAGGATGTACCAAATACCAATTAGTCCCAAGTGCGAACGAACAGCATAATCATCTATGCTGAACTGCCGCCAGACTAAAATTGGTATAGGACGATGTGAACTGATGCTGACCATTCGTCCGTACTGTAGACAGTCCCAGAATGGACTATGTTCCGGAGCGCCTGAGAGTTGTCTTTTATTGCAACTCTTCACCCCCACTCAGTTAATAATTATCATCAATCTACCCACAGATATTTATGAAATACCCTCGATATGTCGAATATATAATAATTCCTACCCTCACAATGTACCCACAGATATTACCTAACAACAAATTTATTTCTATTTAAAAGAAAATTAAGTTTTTTTAGTAGATTAGGTATATTATAATTTAGCAGAGTTTTTAACGGAAGTGCCATGATACGTAAACGGCGATAATATTTTTTTTATTAATTATTTTTTTCTTGTTTGTTATTATATTATTAATTTTTAACATAGAATTTAATTTTTCTTTTTGACATACTCGTACTCTATAATTTTGCATGCATTTTGGTTAAATGTGGTTGAACTAGAATTTTTATATACCACCATGTGTTTGTACATTACCCATATTGCAAAATAAATATATCTTCATCTTATCTTTATCTAACTAAACGTATACACAAAATGACGTAGCTTGTATGTGCAATGATTTTCATTTTATTTATTAAAGGACCTCCAAAATCATACATGGTATTAAACAGTGTTATTATATTTTCAATGCTAGCAGCTTCTTGAATGATATGAGACCACCGCGACGATGTCAGCTACGTTAGCTCACATAACTTAGTGCAGCTCTTGATGAAGTGAAATATCATCTACTATAATAATAAAGCTGAAGAGGCACTTTGTCTCTACATTAAATATTTTTGAAAAATGTTGATTGTAACGTGTTATAACGTAACGTTTGTAACGTGTATTATATTATCGATATAGAATCCAAAACCATTGTTTTTGGAATTATTATCTGTCTGTCTGGGAAGACATCACGTTCAAAATAGTGTATTACGACAAATGAATCGATAAAACCAGAGTACTGTATCTCGAGGTAACATTTTAAATTTAGAAGCGGCAGAGCCACGCTTTAGACATATTTGTCTACAGCATGAATGGGCCGGCTCGACCGGGGTAGTACCACTGTCTCACAGAAAACCAACGTAAAGTGACAGTTTACTGTCGCGTTTCGTATGGTAAGTGAGATATCCGGAGGCCCAGACTTCTCCTTCCCTTCCCTAATGCCTATTCCTGTCCTTTAAAGCCGACAGCGCATACATGACACTTTCGGTATTGTGGATGTTCATGGGCGGTGGAGATCACTTAACATCAGGTGAACCACTGGCTCGTTTGTCGGATTATACTATAAAAAAAGTCTTTATTTCATTTAAATCAGTGCATTCAATCAAACGAATATCTGTACTGTGAAAAGAGTAGTAGTGAGAGATAAAATGTTTTTATAAATAGTATAAGATAACATGGACCCGGGCGGAGTCACAGACAACAGCTAGTTAGTTAATAAAGTAATAAAGATGAAGCAGAATGATAGAGTATGTGTAATGTGTATGCACTGACCCGTTGTCATCTTTGATCTTCTTCTTGCGTCCTCGTTTCTTGGGCTGGTTGAGGAGCATCTGCTGCGGATGCATGAGGTGGTGGTCGTGCAGCAGCGCGTGCGGCGCCGGCTGCTGCAGCATCGCGCACATCGCCGCCTCCTCCTCCACGAACGAGTACGGGTCCTCGCACTCGCGCTTGATGCCTGCACAGAACATACACTTACTACACTTACAACGCTGCATCAACTACCATTAATGAAAAATATAAATAAATAACACAGTAGTAGACAGTCATAGTAGTAGTAGTCAGTACATAGCCCCGAGCCCCGACCCCACACTAAGATACGAGTCTTGTGTTGTGGGTATCAGGGACCTAGAGAGACGCACGCTCTCACAACACCCAGACCCGGACACAAATATCTGGCTGTCACACAAACGTTTGTCCCGGTGTAGGAATCGAAACCACGGCCTCTCGTTTTACAGCAGGCTACTCGCCAACTGCGCCACGGAAGCTTTCTTTGAAGTCGTAGCAAACGACAGCTTTTCGGCATTCTAGCACGACCACACTGCACCTGATGGTAAGTACAGTGCCGTACAGTTAGAGTATCAAGTAGCGAGAGACAATCTATACCTTGCTACTCAAAACAATCATGCCGGCCTGCTGCGTAGTTTCTTCACACTATGTCTAAAAGACCCAGGATCATAGGAAGGAGGGGACACTGAAACTGGCAAACTGTTTCACAGCTTGATAGTGCGGCATAGTATAGTTATGTATTCACACATTGCGCTTTCGACTTGCCAATTACTTTGTTGCGTTACATGCTACTACATAACGCATGCGACAGCACATGACACAGGCATGTACAAACTCAAGATGAATGTCTTACGTCAATTCAAAGCTATGCAGTGGTGTGCATTTACATGAGCCTGGTATGTTTTTTTTCCACGTAAATGAAAACTATTATGTTAAAAACAAACACTTCCTATTTGTGTAGAACCGATTCATTATCATCGGTCGGTTGATTTTGATGATTGCAAAGGTAAAAAGTAAGATTTTTTAAAATAATATCTTGACAAAGATGACATCTTTTAAAGGCTTTGAAAGAATAGTATGACGGCCATGAACAAGGAAGGTTTTGATATATTTAGTGACCATCGGAGGACATTGGAATGCACATTTTATATTTAGCGTGCAATGAGGGTGAAATATTCACAAATGTACACAAAGTCTGTGCACACCATGTGCAGTGTTACTCTCATCTCAACCAAACAACAAGTATTGTAGACTGGAGATATTCACCCTTGACCCAATATCCATCGATCTATTATAGCCCACGACCTATTTCGATTCCAATAAAAGATTTTGTGAATCCGTCATCTCAAGTTGAGGTTTCACAATAATCCCACACGATGCCCACACGTATGTTGTACATTTGGAGTTCGAACGATTTCATGTATAGCGCACCCACGAATTGCTGAGCTTATTGTGCATCCCGAGATGTGGAAGAGGACGATTTTATCGGACGAAAAATTACACACTCATATTCAAGAATGACACTCAAGAGAGCTCTTTGCTATACATCGGTATCTATACGAGATTAATCATTTTTTGGGGGCCATAAGTACACCAATGATGTATACACAAATCTACGCAGTAAAAGCTCTCTTAAGTGCCGGTTTGCATTGCAGGCGGCAATCTTCTGCAACTCATGTAAATGGTTTTTTTTTTCATTCTGGCACAGCAAAGTGAACACACTGCGCCTAATGGTAAGGCGCAATGCCGACCAATTAGAGTATCAAGCAGCGAGAGATAATCTATCCCTCGGTACTTAATACAATCATGCTGGCCTGCTGTGTAGCATCTTCACACTACGCTTAAAGGACCCAGGATCATAGGAGGGAGGGAACACGGTAGCTGGCAAACTGTTCCACAGCGTGATGGTGCGGCAAAAATTCAAATATTCTCCGCTCTTGGTTCGGGCCACAGTAGTAGTCACCACGAAGCTGTGACTCCATAAGCCAGTACCTACGCGTGGTTCTGGTGTGGAAGGGAGAGGATAGGATAAGATTAAACAATTACTAAGACTTCACAACCAAAGTTCTGCTAATAAGATATTGCACTAATAGAATGAATAGTGTTTTACCATTGTACATATCTTCGTCTCGTTTCTGATGGTGTGGCAGCGCGTACTGGTGCTGGTGGTGTTGTTGATGCGCGTGCTGGGCGTGCTGCGTGTGTTGTTGGTGCGCGTGTTGCGCGTGCGCGTGCTGTTGGCTCATGTCGTACGGCACGTCCTCGCGCTTGAACGCGTACGGCTCGCTGTACTTGGGGAACGGGAAGTACTGCGGCTCCGGCGCCGGCAGGCCGGGAGGCGCGGGCTGCTCGAAGTGTCTGCACACAACACAACACGCAATCATTTCACAGTTTACATAAATTGACTTGCGCCGTCACACTAAAATGGCGTTAGTGGTGCGGGAAGTAATGTGTTATTTAAGATATGTGTATATATTAAGTGTGTTATTTGTTGAGGAGTAAGAGGAGAACGGAGCTAACCATCTATCGTACCCAAACCAACCCCCCTGCACGCGCTAGTGGTTCGTCAGAATAGCTGGCGCCGGTGCCCTAGATGGCCATCAACCTAGCCGGGAAACCGACTGGAAGAGGTATCAGTGACCTTGGCGT
This sequence comes from Laothoe populi, assembly GCA_905220505.1. NCBI lineage: Eukaryota > Metazoa > Arthropoda > Insecta > Lepidoptera > Sphingidae > Laothoe > Laothoe populi. The sequence goes on from HG992172.1 coordinate 13,361,463, forward strand.
CTAAATAGCCCCTAAAAGATCTGGTGCAGAAGGCAAGGTGAAACCAATGCGCTAATTTCTCAAGAAACCCTTTATTTATATGGCCACGATCCTCATTAGTGAGGGAAAGACGAAGAAGACCTGTGTATAACTAAATCACCAATTTGATTAGAAATAAAGAGACCACGCTAGATAGTCAGCCAGTCTATGACTTTATCTCTGTATTTTCCAGAATCATTTGGAGTAAGTAAAACAAATATTCGCAGTTTGTAGTCGTTTTCATATTACATACATATTCCCTTCTTTTTTACACTTTCTCTATGAGAGGAACTTCTTCGTGAGTGGAACTTAGGACAGAACTGGACTAAGGCAAAAAATGTGTATTAAATAAAAAATGGTTACCTGTCTTTTGCATAACATCGTTTTATTAATCATAATAAAAAACTCATTCAGAGAATGAATAGGATCATAGCAATTAAGTTACAACACGGCGGCAAAACCACGATGAACTAAACCGACTACTTTTTAAGACGATTATCCCATGTCAAATGTACTTAATGCCAACTTCTGACGAGGTAAGACAGGAAATGTAATTAGTAAAATTAGTATTCTTTCCAGCCTTTATGACGTAGTGGCCGAGTAGCCGGTTCGTATTTCCCCATAGTTCCCAATACCACATCAGATATTCGATTATTACTGTGGGGTTGGGACTATATGAGGGCGTCAGCGCAAAAGTGGCCTAAGCTTGAGACAATGAGTATGAAAATAATGGGGTTTGTATATTCATGAATTTTAAATCAATGTACATAAATGCAATTTTTGCAATGCCATCTTGTCGTCCATCATATTGGCAATTAGTGAAACTAGAGATAGGCCGGTTTTGCATTAAATTTTCGCACATTTTAAATCATTTGTAGTACATAGGTCAGCTTATGAAAAATTGAGGGTTAGACCACTTTTGCACTGACAGCCTCATACGTGGGAATTTAGATCTGCAATTTCGACGACACAGGAAAAAACATGTCATGATGCTCGGGATATTATATTAACAAAGAGTGTTGGCGCTTTAACTACAAAAGTACTTACTTTACTTTTACAGTTAGCACTGTGTTTTAAAAACTACAACTTGGGCACAAAATATATTCACATTCTATGACAGCCTACGTGGCGCAGCAGGCGAGTTGCCCGCTCTGTAACGAGAGGCCGTGGACTCGATTCCCACACCGAGGCAAATGTTTGTGTGACAGACAGATATTTGTTTCGGGTCTGGGTGTTATCGGTTTTGCCTAGTAGGGGCTCCGAACTATGCTTGTGACGTGGGTGTATTTATTTCTTTAACAAATATTTCAATATTATTCCACCAAAATGTATGACACATCTGAGAAAGAACCTATTTTCATTACTAACTATGTTCTTTCATATATGGAATCTGGGATACCCCGACATAATATATTACACAACAAGGATAATAACTTCTAGGACTGTAGCTACTTTGATCGATTGGACGCTCGCTGAGGTACAAATGGAATCGTTTATCCATTAGTAACTGCACCCAGTGGCTAGTTCGGTGCAACTCTCGAGTTACGTCAAATCCAGCGAACTTAGATAAGTACACTTGCTACAAATGATACGACAAAACATTGTGTAAATTGAAAAGCTCGTCATCAGGCTTATGTATTCCAATTATTGTCCGAATAAGACCTATATTAGGTCTTATACCCATAAACACAATATTTTTGACAGCTTTTATATGTACGTAAATTCTTGTATATTTGAAACTGTTGCGTACGTCGAAAACTGGTAATTTTCCTCGAACGGAAAAGTACCACATGTACTAATACGGGACAAAGGATTCACAATAATTCATCGAAATTCGATATGACCGCGTGTTTAACATCAAGTTTGGTATTCAGAATATCATTGGGAACCTTGCTGGTTATTTTGAACACTCAAATACCTCATCTTACCTTTTAACCTCTAAGGGCACCAGTGTTCGGACAAAGGTAATAAGTATTGAGTAAAAATCCAAGCCAAAATCAACTTTATTACCATAGTATTAAGGTTACAAATACGTACGTCAATAAGGGCGAGTATTTGCCAGTTTTTAATGGACACTGGTTGATGATCCATGAGTAGTAAGTCGCAAAAAAACGCGTTATTTTGTTTTTAATCGTTACCAACCACTATCAACAAGTGATGAGTTTTTAAGTACTTTAAACATCCCTACGACTAAAATTGACAATTGGCATGAATCAAAAACCACCTATACAAATATTATTAAGCTAGATATTCTTTGTTTGACCGCGCTAATCTCTAGAACTATCAGTCGGATTAAAAAAATCTTTATACATTTTATAGCCTATATATTGAGGAAAGTTATATCTATCTATGATCATGTTACCACCCACAGGTGCGGACTAAGTGGCCGTTAAAGTGCGACGCCGCGAACAACATATAGCATCTAACTTAATATAAAAACGAATCCTAATCAATAACTGTTCTTCTTCTTCAGGTGCCTCTCCAATTACTGAAGGTTGGCCATCAACTCCGAATATTTATCTCTGTCCCTTGCAAGGCGGAACAACTCTGCAGCACTCTTGACTCCAGTCCACTCCCGAATATTCCTGAGCCACGACTTTTTTCTTCGGCCCACACCTCGTTTCCCAGCTACTTTGCCCATCATGATAATTTGCAGTAGGTCGTACCTCTCATGTCGAAAAACATGTCCAAGGTAGCCAACCTTCCTGTGCATGACGGTCTGCATGAGCTTGCGGTCTTGGCCAACTCGCCTCAAAACCCCGATATTAGTGACCTTTTGGGTCCAGCTAATGGATAGCATGCGCCGGTATACCCACATTTCAAATGCCTCTATACATTTTCTAAGATCTTCTTTAATGGTCCAAGTCTCGCATCCGTATAGAACAATTGGCCAAATGTAACACTGAACAAGGCGAGTACGCAGGGAAATACTGATGTTCCGATTGGAAAAGATTTTCTTCATTTTGTTAAATGCGTTTCGGGACATCTCAATACGTGCTTTTATTTCTAAATCACTATCCCATTCTTCATTTAACCAAGTGCCCAAGTATTTGTATTTACGCACATTTTCCAGTCGTTCACCAGCTACAACAACACTCGGAAGTGGACCTGTCTTCTTTGAGACGACCATGACCTTCGTCTTCAGCGCATTCATTCGGAGTCCAGCCCTCTCACTACACTCACTCAACCGGTCTACCATACGTTGGAGATCCGATTCTGTCGATGCTATCAGAACCGTTTCATCGGCATATCTGAGATTGTTAATATTAATAACTGCTACAGATGTATATTATGTCATGTGCTAGTTACTACGTGATTAATGTGGGAAATATTTAAAATGCCTGGTCAATATACATAATAACACTACCTACAGACCAAGTGGTTATGTTAGGTTATAGGTGTGTATATTTTTCATGCTGCTTGGATATTAAGAATTATACAATTATATGGCACGTTATAATACAACGTTCAATATTATTTTTTTTTATTCAGGCCGACGAAATGAAATAACCCTAAACACCGAAGAACCGGCGATTTATTTATCGCTGCCATCATTTGTCGCATACACATTACAGGTAACAATGCATGAAAATATATAAATAAATATACATTCACGTCTGTAATCCCCGAAGGGTTTGGTCTAGTTTTGGGGTACGATGTTTGGCCGTTTTGCGACCTTCTGAGTACTTTGACACTAGATCCTTGGCCGCTTCTTCACCCTCTTGCCAATGGCGCAGTGTGATGAAGCAGGCCGGCAAGATTGTTTTGAGTAGCAAGGGATAGATTGTCTCTCGCTATTCGCTATTATATCGCTGCGCCACCAAGGCAGGCAGTATGAAAATACATATCCGGATGAATACTTACTGTGTACTATAATATAAGTAAGGTGGTTAGAAAAGGTGGACAGTATTTCGTTTCGTGATGTTGAGAAAGCAAGAAAAAACACTATGGCAAATAAAGTAGTGTGAAGTTACTCAGCAGGCCGGGATGAAGGTGTCGAGCAGCGAGGGATGGCTGTCTCTCGCTACATGATACTCTAACTGGACGGCACTGCGCACCATCAGGTGCAGTGTGGTCAATTTGCCGTGCCAGGATAAAGAAAAAAATAATTATTGTCACTGAGAACTATGAAGGTTGAACACATTGAAAACAAACAACAGCCTTCATGGCATCTGTACAAACGTATGTATTAACTTTGATAATACAATAGCGTTTCATTTTGGTTTTCAATGCTGCTATTGATAACTCGTTTTAACATTGGTATATTAAGACAAAGATACCCATTACACTTTCAATTATTAAAACCTTTTTGGAGTATGTAGGAGTTAAATATAAAAATAAGCCTCTGTTACATTTCTAGACACACGAATCTATATATGAGAGTACATACTTATACACTCACGCTTGTAATCTCCGAAGGGGTAGGAAGAGCTGTAACGAGTACACCCACTTTTCGCCAAATTTATTACTGTCTTATAATGGGATGGGGGCGAGCCTATCGCCATATCGGGCACAGTACATATCGGTTCCAGACTCCGGGCTGATACTGAGTATTTCTAAATAAGAAAACCCAATATCAATTTGCCCGATCCGGGGATCGAACCCGAGACCTCAGCACAGCAGTCGTAACGCATCCGCAATTACAACTGCTCCACCGAGGCAAAATACCAATTATATAAAACCCGACTGAGCAAAAGAGTATAGGAATATACTGAAGTATCAATTAATGATTGTTAAACATGTTCCGTGCCAAATCCTTTCATTCATTCGGATATATAACATTTTTTTCGAGGTTTCATGGTAGCTAGCGTTAGTGATATTGATTTTTGTGGCGACACCCACCCTGTGTCGCTCCCACAACTAAGACGGATTTAAGGACACCTCAGTTATACAATTCGATTACATGCTAGAAGGAGCGTCAAAGGAATATATTCGCGTAATATAGTACATACATATATCCATACTAATACTATAAATGCGAAAGTAACTCTCTTTGTTTGTTTGTTACCTCTTCACGACTAAACGGCTGAACAGATTGTAATGAAATTTGGTAAGGGAATAGATTATATCCTGGAGAAGGACATAGGCTATCTTTTTTCTCAAAAGACAACCTTGAAAGGGGTTAAATAGGAGTTCAAAATTTGTATGGGAAATCCACAATTCCTCGATTTAGGGATCTGTAAATTCATATTTAGGCTTTTGGTAGGAAATAAAGAAATACCGTGTTTCAACGTTTTTGAAAAATCATCCCTAATAAGTGGGGTTAAACTTATGGGGTATTCTTTAGATGCAATTTTAAGATTCAGACACAACACCCGAGAGGCTGAATAATCGCTACAGGTGCCTCAGTGCAGAAGACAATTCTTTGGATTGTATACTTCTGCTCCCGAATATAACCTCCACGCAGGCGGAGCCGCGAGCAACAGCTAGTATAATATAAACCTAAAAATATATGCCTTCGCTCTTCGTTCAGCTGGGCAACACTATTGTATGTAATCTGTATATATTAGAGAAGAAACTGACTGACTGGTCGATCAACGCACAGCCAAAACGGCTAGAGTTAGAGACTTGTAACTAATAAGCATTCATTCTTGATATAGGATAGAAAATAACAATTACTTTCAAATTATGATGCACAACATTTGATGCTAGTACATCAAATAAACCTCACAATTTATCTACGTGTTAGTTAATTGGTTTCAGTTATAGTATAATATTAAGGACTACCTTCTTATGACGGTTTCGCCGTCATAAGTATTTTCTGGGATGAATGGAAGTTCAAATCTTTCAGTTAAATATGTATTTCATTGTTAGGATGAACATTAATTAACATCCATTTTTTTATAAATTTAACCCTGCATTTTTATCTAATTTCTAGTTTATCAATTTATAAAAAAAAACAGATGTATTTCCAGGATCGCAAGTAATCTAGATTCTTCTCTGAAAAATACCTATCTATTAATAAAAACTTGTCAAAATAAATTCAGTCGCTTCGGAGACTAGTTCTGACAAATAAACAGACAAAGCAATAAAATTGCGTGTTTGGGTGTTGACTGTTGGTAACGGTCAAATAACCATATTGTTATGTTTTTTTTAACCTATTGTGTCCCACTGCTTGGCAAAGGACTCTCCCATTTTCTTCCACTGATCCCTGTTAAGAGCCTTTTCTGGCCACGTAGTTTCAAAGACGTCTAAGTCGTCCCGCCATCTCTTTCTAGGCCTACCACGCCGCCGCCGGCCACAGGCTAACCCAGTCGGTGGCAGTTTTTGCCCATATATATTAAGAAAAACCTTTTATTTAAAAATCACACACTCACTTTAATTTTGTTTATTTGTATAGATTTCTTCTTACCATAAAGATACCTCGAGTAGAGTTCGGTAGCGGGGCCATAAAGTTTACGATAATGTTTTTAAAGCATAATAAAACTACATGCGGATAATTAGCTACGGAAGCGTTGGGCACCGCTCAAATAGATTGAAGATAAGACGCGATAGAATCTGTGTCGTTGTGATTATCGGCCACTTTATTGTTCTTGCATTGAATAGGGGCAAGTGTTTGTTAAAATATTATAAACAAGATTTGGCCCGTGTAACAAAGCGGTAGTTCCCCGAGGTTTCGAAATAAGGAATCCCTAATAAATAATACATTTTCAAGGACTATGGTTCTATGCCGCACAGTAAAACAAAACGATACAGAAAGTTTCAAAATATCGATATAGTAATGTATAGAATATCCATCTATCCATGTTAAAATAATAATGACAGCTCTTTGCTCTTAATCATATTTTGGCAATGAGGATACATACTTGTTAAACAACATAAGTTATGTTCTGGCGTAATTTATTATATTCAGCTAATTTCGGCCGGCATAACCATATCGAAATCGTCCGATCGTATCGATCGTTGGGCGAAGCTCATTTTACCTGAACTGCATACATCCTGATGCCTACAGGTGCAACGTAGTCAAGCCAGATTTTTTTTGCAATACTAGTACGTTTTATTTTATAAGTACGATACTGTAGCACGGTTTTCGTAAACACCAATTTGAATGATGGCTATATCTATATAGCATATACTGGTACGTACTATCGTACTGCCTCGGTGGCGCAGTTGTAATTGAGCATGCGGTACGACTGCTGTGCTGAGGTCTCTGGTTCGATCCCCGGGTCGTGTAAAGTGATATTGGGTTTTCTATTTAGAAATACTAGTATCAGCCTGGAGTCTGGAACCTGTGGTCCCATTACATTATTGGACCGTAATTAATTGGCGAAAAGTGGGTGTACTGGTTACATCTCTGCCTCCCCTTTTGGGGCTTACAGTTCTGATTGAGTGAGTGTATATACTATTGTACTATTAAATCAATTCTAACGGGGCTGCACAAGCACCATTTTTTCAAAAACTGAATGTTTCAAAAGTTCTCTGAACCCAAAACTATTTTTTGTCGAAGTTGTTTGCAATTCATGCAAAAAGTCCATCTTGGATACAGTAGTTTTTGCGTGATGAGATAATAATAATTAGTAAGAAAAACCGACGGACATTCACTAAACACTTAATTTTAGTTTTACAGCTTTCTCTGTGGTGTTTTTGTTCAATTAATTTCTTCAAATCCTGTGTTTCGAAGAAGTTCATATGTATTTACATATCTACGCGAAGTTTTTAGCATAATTTATTAAGATTTTATATTGCCGAATTCTGATTTTTATTGATTAGATTTTGCAGATTAACATTATTATTATTCGTATTTCTTGCTCTGTCTTAAGAGTATATAAATATATTTCACTTATGTATAACATCAAAACAAAACCTCTAGTTTAATTTGCAGTGTAGGTATGGAATTTTATATATTTTTTGACAATGTATTTTGTTTATATATAATTGGCCGCGTCTCCAGCCGTGTGTGTGAATGTAATTAAATCATTGAGAAAATGATTTAATATTAATAAATACAACCAACAGTCACTCACATAGTTAATAGTCTGACCCCACAGTAGGCCAAACCTGTGTGGATATCAAGAACTACGAGGGACTACGGTCCCACAACACCCAGACCCGAAACTAATATTTGTCTGTCACACAAACATTTGTCGCGGTGCGGGAATAGAACCCACGGCCTCGCATTTCCAATCTGGCTCTGCTCCTGATCATGCGTCAAAACAATAGTGAAATCTAGATTTAAATCTATTCGCTTTGACCTGAGATACGCGAACAAATAAACAGACAGAATGGCAAGAAACGATGCTACTCTTAAATAACTTTGTACTATCATTATCTTTTTTATCGGACAAGTAAAAAAGTAGCCTATAGCCTATTCCAGACTATAATTTATCTCGGAGCCAAACAACCAGATCCGTCCAGCCGTTGTAGCATGATTGAGTAACATCCAAACATTTAAATTTATAATATTAGTAGGATAATGTTATGTTCGAGTATATATAATGTGTATGGTAGGTACCTATATGGTTCTGGTTCAGGGTGCGGATACCGCATCATGGGCTCGTAGGGCGGGTCTGGCGGCGGCGAGGGCTCGGGCGGCGGCGCGGGCGAGCCCTCGGCGCTGGAGGGCTTGCGGCGCGCCGCCTCGCCGCTGTTGCTCGTCTCGTACCCGTCGTCCTGGCTCTCCGGCGGCTTCGGCTTATCATCGCCCTCCTCCCTACACACACACACACGCACGTACAGTTAATACACTTCTACACTATACAAGCCAATCATGCTTCAACAAACACATATCAATTAGTTCAAAATGCACCGATTTCCGCGCAATAAAAATCATATAAAAATGAACTGTTTGCCACATATACACGATAGGATATCTTGATGCACTGCTCTTTTTAATAAATAAAGTCGCAGTTCATTATCGATTAATTGCATTGCTTTATCATATTCCTAATTAACTGTCGTATTACGACACAACTTGTTCTATCCACATCCAATTCAAACGCAGGGCTCCGTAAGAGCCGTCTTAACTGACCACTGATTTTATCGTTCAGGGAGTTTCAATTAGGACCAATTATTATAATTTTGTCAGAAAAACATTATTTAATTTGTATAAAAATATTGGACGGGCGGCATAAGTAGTGTCGTATACCGACAGCTAATAAGGATCAAGCGTGAGATGTCTCTACATATCGAGGTGGACCAATCTGGGATAATTGGAGCGGGCGTCGTGTGGCCTGAATCTTATACGTAACGCCATGTAAACAATAGGTAATGACGCCTCCAGGTCTGCGTACGTAGCCCATGTGGAATTAATGTAGTAATAACTCTTTTTTTAGTAAAAAAAGTTCAATTTTAATTGTGAGCATTCGGTGTCCTTAACTCAAGTTAAATCTTATTTTGGACATCGGAGTTCTACAACAAACATTGTTTATTGCTTGTATTCCTTATTTTATGTTTACGTAAGTTTACAGCATGTAAAATCTTACGGAATAAAATTAAAAAAAAACATATTATATTAAATAAGTAATTATCCCATAATATGTTGTCGGACATTTAGACAGATATGCCAAATTGTCTGCCCAAATGTGTATAAACAAGTCGCGCGTCATGAATCATCCGCAACAGTGTCAGTTGAGCCTGAGAAGCGGTACCAACATTAATAAGCATTGCATCTAGATTGTTTCAATATGTGTTTTATACAACATATATCGTTAATGCAGGTGATCTTAAATCAGCTCGGTAACAGGTCGCAATAAAACTCGTAACCACGGCGTTTATAGGAGCATCATGATCGCACCGAGCGCGAGTCGCGACACTTGTTTGATGTTCCACTTGCGGATGTAGCGATATCATAAACTGTCCTTAAAGCGGGACGAGTTTTTATTGACCACTACATTTAACCCTCGGATGCGTGTTTACGATCGTCCGCTCTCGGGTATCTGTTGACACACGCCGCGCCGCTCATAAATGATATGCGCGATCCCAAGTTAACCCAGATCCCGCCACTGGTAATCCAATTACAGCGAGACAAACAAACATGTAAAGAGCAAAAAAAATGTTGTCACATTAATTCATTCAAGTTGTGCAGCGGTTAGCCTTTTAATAAATTCCATATACATGGAAATATTCATTGAAATACGCACGTTAAACTTATAAAATAATGAACGAGGTGTCACAACATTTGAAATGAAACAACATAAATCATGAAAATATATTTTTATTATGTGATCAAATCGAGCGCGTCCACATACCGTGTACGTTCGTACATCACACTACTGAGTACTGACTAGTGACTACACGAAAGTCGAGACTCCATCGGCCGTACGTTGTGATATTATTATGATAAGTGAGCGATACACGACACGTACAAATACATTTAAAAATAAATCTGTATTGAATAAAATCGCGCGGCGCCGATCCACGACCGTGCCGCCGAGCCGCCGATACGCGTCCACGTCGTAAAGTTCAAAAAGTGTTTCGGATCAGCTGATCGTATGTCATTCAGACACATTCATCGGACACATTATGCCGCATGCAATAAACATAAACGGGCGGGCGAACGAGCTCCATTCATAAAACTGTACTTGAATTATTACTTACTGTTATGGACGAGACGCGGCTGACGCGACCCGATGTAGTAAACAAACAGTGGAACTATTCATATTATTAGTGTGTTGTCAGTTGTGTCATTTTATAACATTGTTACTAAAATTGTTTCATTCAACGATTTAAACTCGTCACTTTGATCGTTTTGCACGTAAATAACTACTGTTGAGCGATATCATTTTTTGTTCAAGTTTTTATTTTTTACCCAGCTTCGTTTTGGCCGGTGGCCGGTGCTGTGAGGTGCGGGATGGCGAGGGGTGGTGCGGGGCGGGGGGCGGTACACGGCGGGGTGCCCGGCTCCGTTCCCGTTCACCTCACTTGATCGTTTTTGGACGCGGCGTAGTGTGGCGCAGGCTCAACGTCAACCGGCGAGGATATTTGACGGGCCATCGCAGCCATCTACTTTACGTTCAACTTTTCCGCCGGCAATTTGGCTTGGACTATATTTTATAGAGATTGAACCGGCTGTGGGTTGAAGTGATGTCCGCTTGATAGGATGCGTAATTTGTCGGCACATGAGACCCTGAAGTGTAGCGAAGTGCGGATCATTTGAAAGGTCCGTATGGTTAGTGGCGTCACTCCCACAGCGGCTCGGCTCGGCGGCGCGTGGTGAATAACATAGTGGCTGTGTGCTGTGGGCTGTATGATGTCATCGGAGCCGGTATCTGCACCGACTGGAGTCGACATCCTGTTCGCGGAGACACTCGCAGGCCACGGCTTCCGTTCACACCAACACCACTTCAGAAACCATGCGACTATCACAAGAACAACATAGGACTCACATGTTTACTACGAAATCATATTGTTAATGGTTTAAATTGACTTATATAATTTCATTTTACTTTTCAGAAAATTATATTTGACGAAATCTATGTAATATTATTTGTTAATATCGCATTTTAAAGGATGTTCTACAATTTCTGCATAAATATATTTTATCTATAAATTCATTATATGCGTGTTTTTAATTTTTGAACTTAAACCTTAGTTTGACCGCTTTTGGATTTGCGCTCAAGTCACATAGTAATAAAATAACAGTTTTTGCTATAAGAATGTCACATTTGTCAATTATCATTACAAAATACAATTCACCCATAGTTTTACTTCTGTGTTGTGTATAGTTACTTCACGCTATTTGTACATCATTTTCAACTAAGTATATTTTAAAATGAGCTTCCATTGTGACTACAGTTGTAAGTTATCAAAGAAGGAATTGTACCCGTTTCACTAATTGTGGTTCCGATTGTGGAATGCCTCCCTGCCGAGGTTTTCCAAGGGGGCTACATTATGGGGTTCTTCAAGAAGAGAGTAAATAGGTTTATGAAGTGTCGGTAACGCGCATGTGATGCTCCTGGTGTTGCAAGCGTCCATAGGCTACGGTAACTGCTTACCATCAGGTGGGCCATAAGCTTGTTTGCCACCATCGTGGTATAAAAAACATAAAAAAAATAAACATCGACAAAGCCTAAGTTCACGCCTAACTCTCTAGGACGCACTTGGCCATAAAAATGCAATGCACTAACCATAAGCGGTTACATAAATGCTTAGGAAAGATCTCTAACAAACTTCATATTTAGGATGAACTTTGTATACAAAACTCTTAGGTTAGCTCTGGCTTAGATAGACAGAGGCATAACTCTATGTTTTAGGTAGTTTTAAACAGTTTATACAGAAACTCTTGACAGGACACTTTGCCACAGACTAAAGAACAGTTAGTTAACTTGCACTAAAAGCTACAATACTTTGAAATAAAACTAATTTTACGGATTCTATCGCGGTTTATTTAACTTTTTTTAATATCGACGTTTCGAAAGCTTTACAGCCTACATTGTCACGGGGCGGACTGAGTTGTATGTCGTCACGCAAGTGCACAGCTACAATACTTGTTACCCCCTTGTGACGTCACTCTTTTGGCGTTTGTATAGTTTGTGATATGCAAAAGATTCTATAGAATATTTCCTCGTATGTTGTGTTAGGAACATCAACAAAACTATGCAAGATGGATATTTAAAAGGCACAAATACAATGTTTATAATTTATTGATTGATTTACAAGGTACTGTTACACATCTCAGTGCTTAATATTAACACAATCGCATGTCAGGATTCACTTAAGGCTTCTCTTTATAATGAATCTACCAGCATTACCCTTTTAAACTAAACAACGCTATTGAACCGTTTACAATTACTTACTGCCCCGCGAACGAACCACGAATGTTCTCACTACCAACTCACTGCTACACCACTAGTCTTCTGAAATGAACCCCGGAGCGCGGAAGGCACTCTGTTTTATATTAAACATTTACTACTCCCATTTTGGTTGTCATTATTAACTACCCCCAACTATTCTCCTAAATACCTCCGTTATACCTTCGGTATTTCTTATAATAGTAAATACCCTAATAGTTGTGTGTGACAGAATGGAAAAATAAAAATTAAATAAATATAGTTATATCCATTAATATAATAAAGTCTATCGTTTTATCTTCATTGATTATGAGCTGTATAGAAACTAAAGTAGGCAAAGTAGGTAGTTGGGCAAAAATGAAAAAATTTGGGAAATTCAAATCTGTATCGACTATAGCAATGTTTTATAATTTAAAACGGCCATAAACCCTTCTAAAACACAAAACAAAAGTTGCTTTAGATCCAAAGTCGGCAATCCTTCACTATCAACCAATCAGAAGCGTATGTCAAGTCAACACTCCTATTTCTCATGAAGTCAATGACCAAACGTGGAAGTACAGTAGCAAAGGCGGCCATCTTACCTTAGTTGCGATCAAGCTTGGCAATCTAGAAAATTAAGATTTTTCACGGTTAAAATTATTTTTTTACTTATTTTATTTTTTTGTTATATTTGTATTTATCATTGTTGTTGTCATTAAATTAATTAAATATCTCCTCAGATTAAAATAAAATATTCAGCATAATTGTCTTTCGACTTAAACAAAAGTTATCAGTTTTTTATGTGCCAAAAAATAAGTCGGACCTACTTTGCCGACTTTGGTTCTATAAGACTCTTATAGTAATCTTTCATGTAAAAATAATTAAATATAAGAAATGTTATGCTAACCATAACTATCAGACCATTCATCCAGAATAAGAAAAATGGTTGCCAATGTTTGATATGATGTGGTCGTGGTTCATAATAAATAATATGGTGACAGAACTTTATGTAAAAGCTGTTAGAATGAGAATGGAGTAAGGGAGGTTCACGTGGTTAGAGATGTATTGTAAGAGTAACAAAAACAGATCCACAAGGAGAGTGTGGACGACCACACCATTACACAGAAATGAGGCCAGCCGTCGTTAACAAAGTCAGCCGGCCTATCACCACCTCTTAAAGCAGTATTATTGTAATAAAATGAGCTTTCATGATCCAAAATCGCATTGCAATATTACAACATATGCTCTAAGAGGTTGGGGTAGACCGGCATGTCGGGATCACTCTAAATCAACGTGGACACAATCATCTGATATTTCTTATCACTGAACCGTTGGCTCGGGTAGGGTGCAAATCCATAGTCTCTGCCTATGCCTATGAAACATCACTCGTTTTAGAAGTCAGTTACTACTTTCGAAGTGAAATGTCATCTACATGAGACAGTATTGCCTAAATTGGGCATAAAAATTTACAATCTAAAACAGGTATTTTAGATATAAAGAAAACAACGGATGCTGCACCCACGAATTTAGCATATGCACTGAATATAAACATGAGTTGGAACAGATATACCTAGTATGTTGAAAGTTTGCGTTAAAACCATGAAGACCCAAATTGCAATGTCGAGAACTGTATGCATAGAATATAAATCGGTTAAATCGTGATGGTAGACTTTACATACCTTCAATATTCTCATAAAAATCTACGTGGACATCTTCGAGTTTATTTCTAACATCGTCATATAATATAGATAGTTTTATTCCTGTTTTATTAGCTACTATATGTTGACCGCGGCTGCGCCCGCGTGGAGAGAGGTGCTCCATGGAGGCATCTTAAGCAATAGCTTAAGATGCCTCCGGTGTAATAACACCGTTCTATATTTTTCTATTCCAGAGGAAGCATGCTTTTTTCTGGAATAAAAAGTAGCCTATGTCATTTTCTGATCCTTAAACTGTCACTATGCAAATCACGTCGATCCCTTGCTCTGTGAAAAATTAAACTATCCCACGGGAATTGTACATTTTTCCGGAATAAAGCCTACGTGCTATTCCAGACTATAATCTATCTCTGTGCCAAATTTCAACCAGATCCGTATAAAGTAGCCTGGGTCCTACATACAGCTGATATAAACTCCTTCGTTGCTTTAGTGAATGAATTTGAAAAAAAGGAAATCACAAAAACCAGGTACATCATTATATGTGTTGAGAGAGCTTTGGAACTTTCAATGTAAATTTTAATAAAAATATATTTCCCATATAAACTTTAGCACTCTCTTCTTACCCTTAGGGAATTTCGAAGAATCAATTCTGAAACGATGCATACAATATACAAAATTCAGTTGACCAAACGCAATAAAGCAAGTATATAAAACGTTTATCACGGCAATGGCTCCTTAGCCACCTGGGCCGATCCGCACGCCGACAAATATTTGCCGCACACGTGGCTATATTGAGACGACGTCCCATCGTGCAAGCTCATACTACTATCCAGGCGAATGTATTTGTATTACTGAAGGTGGCGGCACATTACAGAAACACTGATTACATTGGCCAATCCCCAGAGCATTATGTCACAAGCGATACCTATCTACAAAACCTAACATTCAACATAAAACCAAGTTTTAATTTCCTCTTAGAAGTAAAGAGGAAGGTTATTTGTCATTACCCCTACGCAATAATATGGATTTTTTAACCTGACATGGCAACGTAGTGGTAATAGTCTCAGAAGATAAGGAAAATGACTGCTAAAACGGATGACGCGGGGTTGATACCAAGCCCCGAGACGAAACATTGTAAACTTTTCGAAGTACACATACTTCATACTACATATTCATTGTTAATACAACTATAATGGCATGATGAGACCTGCATATATATCTGAGTACTAGCTGTTGCTCGCGGCTCCGCCCCCGTGGAGGTTATTTTCGGGAGCAGAAGTATCAATGCAAGGAGTTGTCTTCTGCACTGAGACACCTATAGCGATCGTCCTGAATCTCAGGTGTTGTGACTGTCTAGATGGCTAGACAGGCACAACTCCTAACTTAAACTTCTAGCACTCCTTATAATACCCCGGGATCACTCCGTAAGTGTCGAAGAAGGCCACCGCGGGGTTTTAGCTGGTAGTGTCCGGTTGGGTGTACATAAGTAGTAGGGACTCGGCCCAGCCGCAGCCCGGATAGCCATAATCCGGGCAAGGGGGTGCTGGGTCGTAAGACCGGCTAGTCCAGCATAACCGTTTTATTCTCATTCCGCTTCCCCCCGAAGCGGACGGCAGTAATAAAATGCTTTCCCCGCGACAAAAAAAAAGTGTTGTGCCTGAAGCTTGAGATTACATTTAAAGAATACCTCATAAGTTAACTCCTCACTTCGCCCTTTAAGGGATGATTTTGTAAAAACGTTGAAACACGTATTTCTTTATTTTTTACCAAAAGCCTAAATATGAATTTTCAGATCCCTAAGTTGAAGTATTACGGATTGCCTATACAAACTTTTAGCCTCTATTTCACCCCTTTCAAGAGATTTTTTTGAGACCAAAGATACCCTATGTCCTTCCCTAGGATATATTCTATCCCTCTACTTAATTTCATTAGGATTCGTTCACCCGTTTAGTCATGAAAAGGTAAGAAACAGACATACAAACAACAATATTAATTTTGCTGCGGAGATATTTTAAAATTGTTATATCTCCTAAGATATTTATTGAAATCAAATGACGTAAAGGGCAACTTTGTTCAAAATTAAATACTTGTGATGAATAAAGTATTTATTTGGATAAGGATTAATACCATGTTTATAAAAACCCCTTTCCAAATAATGCATTGTTTCAGAACAAATTCGATAACCATTAAAAAGGTTATAGTGAGCCAACCGAAATAGATAGACATATGCTATTGCGGTCTTTTTTTAGAACTTTTTAAGAGGAACAATTTCGTCGTACATGATTGTTATGTAACTTTAACCGTTAACGCAGCGTACGCAACGGAAGCTCTCAAAAGGAATCAATTTTCCCCGTTTTTGCAACATTTTTCATTGCTGCTCCGCTCCTATTGGTGATAGCGTGATGTTATATAGCCTATAGCGCTCCTCGATAAATGGGCTATCCAACACTAAAAGATTTTTTCAATTCGAACCAGTAGTTCCTGAGATTAGCCCGTTCAAATAAACAAACAAACAAACTCTTCAGCTTTATATAATAGTATAGATTAAAAATAAGAAGTATGTGAAGTCTGCCAACTTGCATTAGGTTAGCGAGATGGACTAAGACATCAACCCTATGATTTACAGAGGTCAGTGACCATCTATTGGCCAGTGTATAAAACATAGTTGATAACTATTTTCAAATATCATACTCTCAGATACATTGCACTTGATGCAGAGGCGTCCAAATATAACGTCATCCGTACTAACGTCAAACTGACCAGATCTAGAACGCCAAGATGCTTAACTCTATGTTAGTAGACATATATACTCACGCCCGTAATCCCCAAAAGGGTAGGCAGATGTGTAACCAGTACACCCACATTTCGCAGAATTTCGGTCCCATAATGTCATAGAGGGCGAGCCCAACGCTATACCTGGCACAGATTACAGACTCCGGGCTAATACTGAGGATTTCTAGATAGAAATACCGTGTATGGTGGTACATGGGTTTAAAGCCAAGCTTGTTGGATGATAGATCGCCCGAATTCAAATCATAATACCAGCGCAGTTGTCGCACACAATGTTGCTAAGTTGGAATCGTATAATAAAGCTCCTTGTACATGAAGATTTTCTACGTTAATGAAATTGAATTCTGGATGTAGATTGAGAATCATTACCTAATACCGCACAAGTTGCAAAATTGTACAAAAGTTGGTCTACTCAGAAGATACCATTAAACAAAATACAGTAGGGAGGAAATATTATAGGGAAATCGTACTTTATATAACAAAAAGAAACATGCAAGATTATTAATTAACAGATGGCCTTAAAATTGTTCTTGTTTTTATTGCAGATGTCAACAAATGAACACCTGGGTCACCTGATATAGACTATTTTTAAACACATTTTTTTTTTAGTGCCTCGATAGGCTGACGAGCAGACGGGCCACCTGATGGTAAGTAGTCACCGCCGCCCATAGACTTCTGCAATACCAGGGCACAGCAAAGCCGCTGCCTACCGTTTGTATGTATGTCATGTATGTCAGTCACGACGAACAGCGAGAGTGGTAAAGGGGTTTGTTTTCTTCAAATATTATGAGTAACTTCACAAAAACGTCTATGATTAACATACATACAGAGTACAGACGCACTTACGCCTGTAATCCCCGCTGGGGTAGGCAGAGGCATTTCGCCGAGCTTATTAAATTGGGTGAAAACATAAAATACTTTTGAACAATAATTTCACTTGTACTATTATTTCCGAGCAGCATTGATCAGCTTTTTAGGGTATCATAGAGACCGTTATTATGCTAGTTCCATATCTACCACTGAATGGATGGATATAATAAGAGAATAATCAAAGAAATTTATTTTGTGAGTGCTATTGTCAAATCAGCAACCTTTTCAAATGGGGAAAAATAAATACACTTACACAGGGTGTAAAATCCACTAAAGAAGGGTTTTTGGATAAAAATTAAATTAAATTAAAAAATAATCAAAATTAGTATTTTTGGATTGTGGTAGGATATTCATATTCGCCCGGATAGCGACCACCGTACACAGGGTGTAAAACCGACATAGTGGCACACGCAAGTGTGTCGCGTTCCGGGATCAGCCGGTGTACATACGGTTTTTGTTGGGGGTCTAGAGTTGGGCTACGGTGTTTGGCCGTTTTACGGCCCTCTGAGTACTCTGACACTAGACCCTCAGCCGCTTTTTCACTTTCTTGCCCTTGGCGTAGTGTGAAGAAGCAGGCCGGCCGGCTTGATTGTGTTGAGTAGCGGGGGATAGATCGTCTCTCGCTACTCGACACTGTGCTTACCATCAGGTGCAGTGAGTCACTTTCCGTGTCAGGATAAAAAAAAACCTTTTTATCAAACGTTATGTACATAGCACTCAGGCACCGACGCACGAATAATCATCCTCACCGCCCATTAATGGAATTTGGGGAAGGAATCACTGACCGTGCAAAACGCGATAGGAAAATCTATGCTGGTCTAGCCAAAGTAGACAAAACTGGCTATAATCCTACTAACTAATTAACATTTTAATATCTTCCTGCAATAAATATGAATTGTGTGAATTAATATTATAATAAATACTATGCTTGTGCTTGTTGCTTCAAAACGTGTAGAAAATCAAATTTCTGGTTAAAAGTGTATTTTTCGCCTGAAAATTGTCATTTTTTATTAGAGTAGAAAGCCGCTATCTCCGAAAGCATTTTTTGAATTACATGAAATTCATTGTGACTCAAATTACATTTAGGCACGTACCAGTTCCGTAAAAAGAGATACATAAATACATCAGAATAGTGAAAAACGAAATTGTAGAAAACTTGGTAACATTTTCGCTAATGGTATTATTGCGGACAATGTGTAGAAAGTATTCGAAATTGGTCACAGGCAAAAATGCAAGTGAAGTATAAAAGGTACATACGGACAGTTGCAACGGCTCCCGTAGTCCACTTAAAAATATATTCAGCATGATTACACACATCTGCGTGTGATACAAGTTCCTCGACAACGTCGGATTAGCAGGTGTTTAAACATGGCCGTCATTATAGTGACCAAATAATCCGAACTGTGGCGGAACTTGCCGACACGATACATTAAACTAATGCGTTTATTTATAATGAAAAACTAGATAATTTATTCAGCAAAAATACAAACTTCTAGGTAGGTAATAGTTTATGGTCTCCACTGCAAAACTTGCAAATTAGTTTGGAAAAAACGAATTTTACTCACAAATGTACTCATTTGAATTTATTATCGGCCAGTTCTTGGGTTCAAGCATCTATCGAATTTTAATTATGTATATAGGTGCTGATATATGCACTCATCTATGTGCCAACTGGTTGATAGTTTAAGTGATAATTATGTACATAAGAAATGTAATAATGTCTAAAATATGGTAATCATCTGTACGCATATACCTGACACATGATTTTGGAAGAATCCCACGGATCTTGGAATGCAATTCGAGTGAAGAGCAAAATCAATTATATTCGTGTTATGGAAACATTTGCCTAGCAACATCATATTATTATCTTGTTGTCACTATACGATGGCAGAGCAACGAGTTTGTTTTAAACTTCCCGCGCTTTATCTTAGCGTCGAATTTATTGATATATTGTGTAGGTGGCGCTGTGTGTCAGATGCATTGTTTTTACCTCGCCTTTTTCGCACAGTTAAACAGCTTAGTTTGTTCAGCGATGTCGGTATGCTCTGACTCAAAACTATATCGAGGTTTGCAAAATGGTAAATAAAATATAAAACGAACTAGATAAAGTTTTTGCAACGTCACTATAACAACCAGGAGCTGGTTAATAAATATACTTTGAAGAAATTACGAATACGATCAAGTAGATTCGAAAGGTGATGATGATTAAACGCAAACGCTTCGGTGGCGCAGTTGTAATTGCGCATGCGTTACGAGTGATGTGCTGAGGTTTCGGGATCGATTCCCGAGTCGGGTAAAGTGATATTGGGTTTTTTTATTTACTCAGTATCTGCCCGGAGTCTGGAATTTAGCCCGGTATGGCGATAGGCTTGCCCGCCATCACATTATAGGAACGTAGATAATAAATTGCACGAAAAGTGGTGTAACCAGTACACCCGTGCTAGTTACACCTCTGCCTACCCCTTCAGGGATTACAGGCGTGAGTGTATATGCATCATCATGTCAGCCGAAGGACGTCCACTGCTGGACATAGGCCTCCCCAAAAGAGTGCCACAATGACCGGTCCTGCCCCACTCGCATCCAGCGGACTCCCGCGACCTTTACCAGGTCATCAGTCCACCTTGTGGGGGGTCTACCCACGCTGCGCCTTCCGGTACGTGGTCGCCATTCGAGAACCTTTCCGCCCCAACGGCCATCGGTTCTACGCGCAATGTGCCCCGCCCACTGCCACTTAAGTTTAGCGATTCGGAGGGCTATATCGGTTACTTTGGTTCTTCCGCGGATGGCCTCATTTCTGATGCGATCACGCAGAGAGACTCCCAGCATAGCCCTCTCCATTGCTCTTTGGGTGACTTTGAGCCTTCTTATGAGGCCCATATATGTATGTGTATATGCATACCAATTATCAACTACAGCGCGACTTTATTTACAATATTGAAGTTTGCTCCACGACTATGACCTTAACGAGTTAAGCGCTGACAACCCCATATAAAAGTACAAGGATTTTATGTTTTTTAAAGATGTCAACACTTTAGTATATGACACACGTGAAAAGAATTAGTAATACATCCAACAGTCACACACATAGCCCTGACCCCACATTAGGTCAAACCTGTATCGTGGGTATCAAGAACTACGAGAGACTACGGTCCTACAACACCCACACCCGATATCTGTCTGTCACACAAACATTTGACTCGGCGAGGGAATTGAACCCACGGGCTCTCGTTTGACAGCTCGCTTTTCGCCCACTGCGCCACGAACGCTGTAATAATAGACAATTTTCTTTAAAAACCGGTATGCTTTCTTAGCTTTTTCAACATTCATTGAGAACACTTAAAAAAAATCTATTGAGACAGAAAGTTCCACAATGAAACCATATATAAGATATATGTTAGATAGCGATTGAATGACCAGAATTTTTAGGTATCTTCTGGATGTCGTCGAATTTTAGCAATTCGAACAAATTCAAGCAGCATCGCATAAATATGGCAGAGTTAATGGTCGCCGACATCGCTAACGGGAACTCGAAATGAACGGGATGATAGAACGTGGGCGTATGGCTCTAATATAGAAAAACCCGGTCTGGTCTATACCACTTTTTGCCATAACTCAATAAAGCCTAGTTTTTATGCGTCTACATTATGAGACGAACTGACCATCCCCCTGGTGGTGAGTGCCTCCCGCAAACGGTACCAATACCACTGAGCACTGCATGGTACTATTCTGCGCTCGTCAATTTGAGTCAATATACATACTATCCAGTTCTGCAAACATGGGCATCTTGCATTCAATTAACTATATTACGAAATGTCCACCAGAGCCTCTCCTGCTCTCTCTTAATCTTCAGATTTTCCTAGACCAGCAGAGCGATTAAGAATCTTCTGCCAATGTGGGTGATCCTTGGCAATAAATAACACCCAACAGTCACACACATAGCCCCAACCCCACACTAAGAGTCTTGGGTTGTGGGTATCGGGGACTACGAGTGACTTGGTCTCACAACACCCAGTCTCCGGGCACAAATATCTGTCTGTCAACATTTGTCACGGTGTGGGAATCGAACCCACGGCCTCTCATTTCACAGCCGGCTACTCGCCATTTGCACCACAGAGGCAAATATATCACAACCAGAGGTCCCATGTACTAGTTTGAATGTCTTGTACTAAAAGTGGTAACAGATAGTTACTGCGTTTGGAATAGCACACGTAGTTTCTCACACAGCCGCCACAGTCATCACTAGCCCGTGCAGACTTTCGTTTTAATCGATTCAGCTGATTCGATGCAATTAGTTGAAAAAACTAGCCTCCAAATAAACTTTCTAGTTTACATAACTCCGCAGGGTTGCAATTGTGGCGTCATTTAGCTTATACATGTATATGCCAACCACTCTTGTTACCCGAGCGCACGAAAGCGGGTGATGTATTTAATTACTTTATGATTTGATGTAATCAAGTTCGTATTATGTCTCATTTATAGAAATATGCCATGTACATCAAAAGTAAATATATTATATTTTCCTTGAAAACATACTTAAATTTTCCAAAATGGCGGCAACAAAATGGCGTCCCGTCGCATTATGGTTAAAAATAGAACACGACGAGACACATTTTCTTTATTCTCTCATGAGGGAGGACATAAAGATAAGTAGATGTCTGCTCCGGTGTACGTTTTGATGTGTCTGTGACACGCACGGACACCAGAACCCAGAGAGCTTTGCCACCGCCGCCGTCGCCGCCAGCTCGCTGCGCAGCTACCTACATCTAACTAGCTTCCAACAATAACTCGTTTAGACACACCTCTAACTGTTGATCAACTTGTTTGGTTTAACCCATTACGTGTTTTTTACTAGTATTCAATTTGCGAATCTTTCTGACACTAGATCCCCTTCTATTTGTGAACACCAGAACAGTTCCACTATTTCAGTGTAAGTATATAGGAGTTCTGTTATATGACGAGTGAGGCGAAACTTATGTTCTAGCACATCACATAAGTAGAGAAGTGTGCGTGTGCCGACAGCCGGCTAACACCCGCCACTGCGATACTGGAACACTAGTGTCGGATTCAACATCACAGTGCATAAAGGATAATTCGTTAACGATTTGTAGTAAACGACATCTCGAGAGAATTAGAAATAATTGCAGTTTAAGTTAATGGCCTCCTCACAATATGGCAAATAGATTCGTATTAAAAGTCAAAATAAATGAATTCAAATAATGTACGGCACTTGCACTTAGCGGCGATAGCCTAGTTAGTTGCGGTACGGACTGTCAAGACGAAAGTCGTAAATTCGAAACCCAAATGGCATACACCTCGTGCCTTTCTCAAGTTACGAGTGTATTAAATGTTAATTATCACTTGCTTTAACGGTGAGGAAACCTGCATAACTGAGAATTCTCATAAGAATTTCGAAGGTATGTGAAGTCTACCAACCCGCATTAGGCCAACGTGGTGGACTAAAGCCTAACCCCTCTCATTAGTAGAGCAGACCCGTGTCCAGCAATGGGACAATGTTTAATACAGGGCTAATAATATTACTTGCACTTTACTCGAAAAGATGAGTACGTGTTTTTTCGATTTAGAACATCCCTCGCCACCAAGAGAGTCGCTACGGCCTACGCTACTGGTCTCCGCACACTGCGGCCTACGTCATTCCGTCCTAAGAGACGAAGACCAAGTACATCGACCCAGTTCTCCTGGAGATAACGTACGAGATATTGACTGTGCGATTAAACTCGGCACGCTGCGCTCGACCGCGCCGCCCGTCGCCCGCCGCCTATGCCTCGCCGCTGATAAACCGAGCCGCGTCGTGGACACGTACCATAGTGAATAGTCCGTACTCGTACGTACATACACTATGTAGTTAGATACACAGCGTGCGGCGCGTGTGTGCATGTATATGTACCTACTATATGTGTATGTATACTATGTATAAGAGCCTAGGGTTACCGATGAAGCGCTGGTTACGTAAAATGTAACCCGCAGTCACCTACTGTGCCTTACACGTTCTTACTTAGACACATTTACGGATTGTATACCTACAGTTGGGAAACAAATCCTATATATACTGACTATACATATAAGAGTAGAGACAAAGACAAAACATGTCTTGCATTGCCTGAAATGCGTATAAACTATTTTGGCCTGACATTTAAAGACTTAATATAGATAAGTAAGTATGTATATCTACCAAGCTTCTCCCCCGCTATCGCACTATCGGGATGTTATCCATGGACTACTGCTATTTGCTGGTGGTAGGATATTCATATCCGCCCGGATAGCAACCACCGTACACAGGGTGAAAAACCCGCCATAGTGGCACACGCAAGTGTGTCGCGTTCCGGGATCAGCCAGTGTACATCCGGTTTTTTGGGGGTCTAGAGTTGGGCTACAATGTTTGGCCATTTTGCGGCCTTCTGAGTATTCTGACAATAGACTCTCGACCGCTTCTTCACCTTCTTGCCCATGGCGTAGTGTGAAGGAGCAGGCCGGCATGATTGTGTTGAGTAGCGGGGGATAGATCGTCTCTCGCTACTCGATACTCTAATTGGACCGTACTGCGCTTACCATCAGGTGAAGTGCGGTCATTTTGCCGTGGTAGGATAAAAAAAAAAAAAAATTTTGGACTTTAAAAAAAACAAGCGAACATTTAATTAAGTATCTTTCAGCATGTTTTAACTAAATTCATCGACGAACAACCCTAGCGTCTTTTGTTAAATACAACCGCTGCATTGAAGGTTATTTTTACGTAAAATGTGAAAAATAGTATTTTTAGTGACGAGACCTTTAGCTAAGTACTTATCTTGAACACCTAGCGACACCACTGTATAAGTATGAAATATAATGTGTGTAATATTAAATAGCAGAATGCTAATATAAGTGTCTAACGAGCGTAGAATGCACAATATTAACAATTTAAGAGGTATATTTATCTTTGACTTTCCGGGGCCATGAGTACACTCAACTCGCTATCATTAAATCTGAATATAAATGGGTAAATAAACAATATTATATTATAAAAATAGAGTGGCGCTGTGAAAAAATATCAAAAAGGATGGGAACATGCAGCGGTCAGCTTTATCAATTATTAATTTCAGGAAAAAGGGAACTGCGGTGTAATTTCGTATAACGCGTTGCGAAGAATCCTTATTAGCACGTGACCGCTGACAA
This sequence comes from Laothoe populi, assembly GCA_905220505.1. Lineage (NCBI taxonomy): Eukaryota > Metazoa > Arthropoda > Insecta > Lepidoptera > Sphingidae > Laothoe > Laothoe populi. Next base: position 13,386,673 of record HG992172.1, read on the forward strand.
TATCAAATTGTAACGCATTTCAGTGGTTATCTGGGAGTAAGAGTTCATTATTAATAACACTGACTGCCTCGGTGGCACAGTTGTAATTGCGCATGCGTTACGACTGCTTTGCTGAGGTCTCGGGTTCGATCCCCGGGTCGGGTTAAAGTGATATTGGGTTTAGAAATACTCAGTATCAGTCCGGAGTCTGGAATTGTGCCCGGTATGGCGATAAGCTCGCATCCTATCACATTATGGAACCGTAATAAATTCGGAAAAAAGTGGATGTACTGGTTACATCTCCTACCCTTTCAGGGATTACAGGCCTGAGTGTATATGTATATTGTATAGACTTCCGTGGCACAGCGGGCGAGTAGCCGGCTTTGAAACGAGAAGCCGTGGGTTCAATTCTCACACCAAGACAAATGTTTGTGTGACAGACAGATATTTATTTTGTGTGTTGTGGGACCGTAGTCCCTCGTAGTTGTTGATACCCACGATACAGGTTTTACCTGTATTTATTTATATATAGTATGTATTATTATGCATTAGCAGCGATAGCCTAGTTGGTTGCGGTACGGACTGTCAAGATGAAAGTCGTAGGTTCGAAACCCAAGTGGCATACACCTCTGACTTTTCTAAAGTTATGTGTGTATTAAAATGTCAATTATCGCTTGCTTTAACGGTGAAGGAAAACATCGTGAGGAAACCGGCATATCTGAGATTTTTTCGAAGGTATGAGAAGTCTGCCAACCCGCATTAGGCCAGCGTGGTGGACTAAGGCCTAACCCCTCTCATTAGTAGAGGAGGCCCGTGCCCAGCAGTGGGACAATGTTTAATACAGGGCTAGTATTAGTATGTATTAGTAAAAGTGCTGAAGATATCTGGTGGCAGTTACACGGTAGACAGCGAGCTATAAGAAATGCGACGCAAAAAACCCGTCACTGTGATACACTTCCGCGGTTCGCGTTTCGGGACCAGCCCCACAATATCCAGTTTTTATATGAAGAGTTCCGCAACTCTCGTTGATCGTGCTCGTTTTGTTAACGTCGTGTATCGGGTGTTTTGTACTCGTTTTGTCGGAACGACGCGGAAAATACAATTTAGGAAATTTTTATTTTTCCTTGTTACTCACAAGCCAAAAATAAATAAAGGTATTTAAATTTGTCAATTTTATAATATAAATGTGTAAATTTGGTATGTAGTGCTTTCTACGTAAATATTGATTTATTGATTGGCGGGAAATTTATTTATTTTTAGAACTTTTTCAAGCTACGCGATGTCCTAAAGTAAGCAGCAGAGTTGTAATGCCTTTGCCGCTAAGGGGAAAATGAAATGTTTTTTGTCCGACACATACATTCGAAATTATTATAAGAATTCTACCTGATACAGGTTTCCCCACAATGTTTTCTTAGACCGTTGAAGCAACCGATAATTAAAAATGTATTGACACGTAACTTAAGAAAAGTCAGAGGTATATGCCGTGTGGGCTGGTTTCGAACATACGACTTTCGTCTTGACAGTCCGTATCTTAACCAACTAGGCTATCGCTACTAATATGATGTCATAAAAAAGTCAAACATTTCATTTATTTTTGGGAAAATTAACACCATCTCATAATTTCAAGCTATAAATAGAAAAATACTGTCCAAAAATAGTTTAGGTCTTACACTAAGAGATGAATCTTGTGTCACACATCACCCAGACTCGAAAGAAATATTTTTGGATCACACAAACATGTGTTTCAGTGCAAGGATCGGTCACACTGCCGCGCGCCGCGTGCCGGTTACACTTGTATGTCTTTATTTATTATGGTCAAAATTATAAGATTGTTCCTATAATGATTCCATAGTAAAATCTGTATGCACAAAAGCTTCGTCGTTTATGAAATACTAGATGTTGCTCGCGGCTCCGCCCGCGTGGAGGTTATTTTTGAAAGAAGAGGTATACAATCCATGGAGGCATCTTAAGCTATTACACCTTTCTATATTTTGCTATCCCATAGGATGCGTGCGTTTTTCCGGGATAAAAAGTGGCATATGTAATTTTCTGATCCCTAAACTACCACTATGCAAAAACTCATGTCGATCCCTTGCTCAGTGTAAAACTAAACTATCCCACGGGAACTGTACATTTTTCCGGGATAAAAAGTACCTATACCTATTTGCTATTCCAGACTATAATCTATCTCTGTGCCAAATTTCAACCAGATCCGTCCAGCCGTTGTAGCGTGATTGAGTAACAAACATCCATCCATCCATCTAAACTTTCGCATTTATAATATTAGTAGGATTGCGTAAAATAGCAATGAATATTTATGTATCTGTTCGTGTTCTGGTGGCGGTATACTTAGGTCAGGACGAGCCACAGGACGAAAATAAATATGATGTGACTTTTTCGGTTCGAAACTCCAGCGTTAGGTACTACGACTTAACATCATGTTACTGTGTACGAAGTATAGTACTTGGTGACCGTCAGACACGCATTAGTATAATATGAACAAAGCACTCACACATTGCAAAATCTAGGCACATTTAAAAATACGTTTACGTGTAAAGCATTATTTTTACGGCTGAGTCATGAAGTGGCCGTGAAAATCGGGACATTTGAAAATACATCGCGTCCTTAGCCGTATTGTAATGTCTGCGCGGACCTTGAGAGAAGACGTGCGTTAGAATTTCTAAGAGACCGACAGACCGCCGCGCTGCCAAGCTACAATAGTATCTAGCAGATAACTCTAGTCTACGCTGCACTGATTCATTTGTCACAAGCATTGTTATTATTTTGAATGTTTAAGAGGGACTTTCATAGTATTTACACATGTCGATATCTTAAATATGAATTGGTTTATTTTTACATCAGACAATACGTCATTATAAGTAATTATGCTAGCAACAATAGGGTGTCCTCACAATATCATTCGACGTCACCAAAACAAGGCGCCGACGCTAATCAGCCTCTTGGTTATGAATAATAAATTAAATCGTAGTTCGTGTGCGAGTGCTTGCATGTTTCTATTCGCTACGAAGACCCTTCGAAGCGGGGGCAGATAAATTGAGCAGTCACGAGGGACTAGCGACCTCCCGAGCTCGTGTCGGTCTCGCATTGTGCATATTTGAGGGCAGACGCAAGATAAAAACAAAACCTGTACTTTTACCGAGCAGGTGTTACAAGAACGTGTACATTATGTATAAATAGGTATGTACGCAGACGGTATGTATATCTTTGAATAGTTAATTAACTAAGTAGACGAACCCGCAAGCGTGTACAAACGTAGGTATTTGGTAAATGAGTTTTTGCGTGCGCCGCGCCGCCGTGTACGTACGAGAGCTCTTTGCACGGTTGCTATGGCCCTAAGGTCGTATCCTCACAGACGCTGTAACGATCTCACGCGGCAGTCGGCTCGCCTGACGACTCGGTGTGACCGGGTGGTGCGGCGACGACGCACGCATTACTGGATGTACGTCACGCCGGCGACGCACGCGGTGAGAGCAATGTGACCACTGGCTCAGAATGGAACTTTTGTTTAAAGATAACATTCGTTTTTAACAAAATCTTACTTTTTTATAAGCTTATGAAAAACAATTTGTAATTTTTTCTTACTTTCAGACACTAAAATCTTACTTAATTTGTGATTTACTTGTCCTTAGTGAGAATCCGGACTCCGCCCGCGTGGATTTCGTTTGGGAGAAAAAGCATGAAATACAAAATACCAATTTTCATGCGTTTAACTTTAAAAATGACGGATTTTCATAAAAACTTTCATTCCCTATTTTACCTCCTTAAGGTTGGTATTTCCAAAAACCCTTCGTTAGTGGATACGTCATAAAAGGTACCTACTGTCAAAATTTCAAGTCTCTGTTCCCTGTTTACGCTGTGCGTTGATATGTTAGTAAGTCAGTTTCTTTTATATATACAGATATTATCGTCGAAAGTATGACACAGGTTCTGTGTAAAGGATTTGAAGTTGGTTTACGTAAGACAAGGATATTTTTGGATCGGTAGAGGTGGCGTGTATGGAAGCCTGTAAACGTCGCACGTCGCAGCGCGGCTCACGGGCTGCGTGTTGTGCGCAAACTGGTTTGTACTTTGTACCACTCAGCCGAGCGGCGCTCCACCGGCGCACCACCGACACACCACGCCACATCACACACGTGTACACACCGCCCTTACAATACACACTATTTACACCACATATATTTTACTACTTCGGAAAATGTTTAATTTCACTGAATACAGCATTTAAAATGCACTTAAGTAATTTGTGCCTATACTCTCTTAACCTAGCATTATCCTGGGGTATTGTTAGTTAATGAAACGCGGCTCGTTTCGTGTTTGAATGACATAGAGAATAATGGTGATGTAAAATCATACACAATCACAAAGCAAACACATTGAAGGACTAATTGACGGAATACGTCATCTATTCATAACTATGGCAGAAAATATATGTGAAACAACAGCGTTCAGCTAATGCTGAACTCGGTCGTTAGTAACAAAAATCTGTTCCGGTATGACAATAGGAGCGCATTGTGATCACGTGGCGTGGCTGGTGGCTACCCGCGAGGATCCTCAGCGCATCACGTGGTCGCGGTCGGCACGGTCGGCGCTCGTGTGAACAACGCCTTTCACGATCTATCATTGTTGTCAGCTTGATGGACGTGGAGAGGTTTAGTTTAGCGGTTGATTGACGAGCCTGACGAATGCACCCCCGGCGGCGAGACCCAAGCTTCATGCATCACAAGAAAGAAAAAATTCCCGTGTAACAGAAATATTTCATCAGCACATTGAGACAAATTTGACAAAACAATTATTAATTTCGTCTAAGACTTGTGTAGTACATTAATACTAATACGAATTAATTCCGTGCACTTATAGTTAAAAGTACTTTTATTGATACATACTTATATAGATCAAACTAAGATCAAGAATCGTTAAGATTTGAGATAACTATTACCATGTACTCATAGTACAAGAAGACCAAAATACTAATATCCAAGATCAGAGCGCTCGTTTCAATAACCCATCAAGAACAAGTATAGTGCTTGTAGGACCCTAAGTTCCTTCTAATACACACAAGACTCGTATAGGGTCAGGAAATTGTGTGTGTTATGTAACAAAAATCTATTTGTGTTGAATAAAGGACATGATTGTCCCTTTCCAAATATATTCCTATCAATCTTCCATACAATTGCAATGCGCTAGCAACCACTAATATTACAAATCTTACAATGGGTCTGTGTATCCCCTTTTGTGTGTATTTTCGAAAAAACAGTCATGCCAGTTGGCACAAAAGTTGTATTTTTTTTAGTGCCTCGATAGGCAGACGAGCAGACGGGCCACCTGATGGTAAGTAGTCACCGCCGCCCATAGACTTCCGCAATGCCAGGGCAGAGCAAGCCGCTGCCTAAAAAATCAGGACTTTCCTAAAAAAACGCAAACAGTCTATCCCAAATATCATATTATCATCATGTTATATATATCGAAATAATATAAAATTGATTATTAAGAAAATGCAGGCCGGCATGCATGATTGTGTTGAGTATCGAGGGATAGATTATCTTTCGTCACTTGATACTCCAAAGTCTAACTGGACGGCACTGCACTTACCATCAGGTGCAGTGTGGTCACATTGCTGTGCCAGGATAAAAAGACCACTACGGGCACTTATACACGTTAATTATTGTATAAATCCTTGATGACTCTAGAGGTACTTTTAAAATGTTCTTTGTACTAAGAAGCACCAAGAAACTCCGACCATGGGTCTTGTTTTTTTGAATACGTCATACAGTAAAATATTCGAGGCATTAAACAATTTCATTAGTGTATTATACATGTCGTTTGATAAGTCGCATTAGTCTTACAGTTAGTCCATCATATTTTCAGAGCTAAGTGTAAATGGGTAAGAATGATTTAAGTGTTCGAAGTGATATTTTACCTACTCCTTTGACATTCAAAAGTGTTATGATTTATTGACAGTGCAGCGGGTGAGTAGCCGCATGTGAAACGAGAGGTCGTGAGTTCTATTCCCGCACAAGACAAATGTTTGTATGACATACACATGCTTGTTTGGGGCCTGGGTGTTGTGGGACCTTATATCATCATAGTTCTTGATACCCAGGATACAAGTTTTACCTAGTTTGGGGACAGAACTATGTATTTATTATTGACTAGCTTTTGCTCGCGGCTTCGTCCGCGTGGTAGTTATGCTTGAAAGAAAAGGTATAACATCCATCGAGACATCTTAAGCTATTACATCTTTCTATATTATGCTATCCCATGGGAACCGTACCTTTTTCCGGGATAAAAAGTAGCCTATATAAGTAGGATATACCTATAGCAGGGTTACCAAATCCTAAAAAAACTAAAATCAAGAAATTTCCCTAAATGCAAAATTCTCGAAAAAGCCCCAAAAAAACCCTGAACTATGTATGTGTATGAAAATTTTTGATGGCTCTAAAAATAGCCCAAAATTTTTTTGGGCCCTTAAAAGCCCACTACACATATTTTCACTCTAAATTTTGGCTAAGAACCCTATGTTGGGAAGCCTGACCTATAGGATGGCAGGATTCAGTATAATTTCCTGTATTTTAACTGCCTGTAGCGTCAACTCTCCGCCGTTTAATACTGAGTTCAGGTTCTATGAGCGATAACATCAGTATTGACGAGGGCACGCAAGCCTTATCGTAACTCGCCACATCACGTCTAGGTCGTCTAACTCAGTCGCAGACTTCAATGACATACGACGGGTGTCATAAAATTCTGCCAAGGCCGACTTGATTTCACACGCCAATGATCCGACGGTAAGATTTTAGAGGGTAAGCGTTAACCTCATCCGAGCACTCAGCCTCTGAGGCAGGCTTATTGAGACACGTCCTATCTGCTTTTAGTTTGAAAAATTCCACGGATTTTGAGGCTTATACATATATAAATACGGTTTTTTGTGTACTCGCTACACTGATAGCATATATTTCAGAATTTTCGCTTCTTTAGTTTCCCCCAATTGAGTATGTGCGATAGGCCACACATACAATAAGTACGAAGAATTTCGTCAACTAAATAGGTACATCTTTAACCAACCCTTCAAGGAGTGAGACTATATTGTTATTAACCAGCGCAGTAAGAGAGAGTAGGTTTTTAATTGACAATGGGTATATTTTTGTTTGACAACGCCGTGATCCATACGTACTTTAGAAGGCTCATTTTTGAATTTGATAAAATGTACCTAAAGGTGTGATTTTTTTTATTTATTTATTCTTAATTCAACACACACAGTTATTACAGGATATACTCAATTCAACTGGCGGGACTATAAAACAAATCCAGAAAAAAATAAACAACAAAAACCTACAACAATAATTACATACAACATAATAGAAGATGACAAACCAAAAATTGACGACATTTTGAACAAAAATAAAACAGAGTCAAAAAACGAATAACTAAAATAAGCTCATACTTCTTATCAATAAGTGATTAATTTAATTGCAATAACACCGGCTTAATTGGTTAGAGTTATATGAAAGCTAATTTGTCGATTAATTATCGTTAATAAGTTTTACATTATATGTATTACATGAAAAGTTATATTGGGTTTTTACCACGAAATACTTGTATCAGCCCAAAGTCTGAAATGGTGCCCGCTATGGCAGATAGGCTCGCCCCCTATCGCATCATGGGACGGTAATAAGGCCAGCGAAATGTGGGTGTACTGGTTATACCTCTGCCTACCTCTTCGGGTATTACAGGCGATTGCGTCTCTAAGTATGTCTTTAATGTTATGATAATAGGGTGTTTGACTGGTGTAACCAAAAAATATAAAACTGCACTAGGAGAAAGGATAGTGGGCAAACATATTTATTAAATACATTTTTTTTATTTTAAATGTATTATAAACATTTTATTTTCGTCATTAAAATTTAGAATTTTTAATCTGTAACACTCGGTGCCAAAAACGTAGCAATACCGGCCGCCATTACTCGTGACGACATCGCACATAAACATTGCATCCTACGACAAATAAAATTGTAAGGAAGAACATATTTTTCGATGTGGAAACGTGTTAATTTCGTCTTCAAGTCTTCTATAAGAATGGAAGAAGGCATTACAAGGGCTGATAGCCGAAATCTGCCACTTCTTTTTTAAAACTTTTGATTTTGGCACATGGTTGAACATTTATCGGGATTTAGTGTCGAGTTTTTACACAAAGGCATTGAATAATATTTATATGCTGGCTCATTCATTTTTGTGGAAAAACTAACAGATAAATGCAAAAAATTTGTTATGTTTTCAGGTGTCACGAATGTTTGTATATGTGCGATGACGTCACATAGAGATAATGTCACGTGACAACGCGTTTTAGCGCGAAATTATATATGAAAAAATTAAATCACGGATTTTATATAAATTGAGTATATTTCAATAATAAAAATATTACGGGGGCTATAAGTGAAGAGTCCTCTATCGATGTACATCAATTTTCAAAAATTGTCAAATACCCTATTGTATGGAAATTATTTACAGTATGAAATGACAGAACTGCGAATGTCACAGGACAAATGATTCGACTTCACTACGTATTGTACAGAGAAACTGGCTTGCAGTGGAATATTGCTGAGCGCCTAAAACTTTTAAACCATTACAGAACAATATAGAAGCGAAAAAAAAATATATATCTAATTTACATAATTTCACGATTTGCTGCAACATGTGCGGTGGAAGGGGCATCCGCTCAGTACACGCTGCTAAAAACAGCACTGATTTTCAGCTGGACCCCACCGTCGCTTCATCATAGCACAACAATTCAGAAAAACGTGTAAACATCAACAACCAGTGACATATAAAAACGCAAATTACAACAGTCAAACAATTACGCAAATAAGCTAAACTCAAATTTCCATTGATCGACAACACACCAACGATTCCTTTGGCACTGAGCCGTAGACCGTACTGATAATGAGTGGCTTACCCATTGTTCACTTGTCAGACTGCAGTATCAAGTAAAAGGAACTTATTGCGCAGATCCCTTTCACAAGATTGGAAAAACCTATGTATACATGAGTAACGAGTACATAGAGCTCGGTCCGAGTTGGCGAGTTGGCGCACAAGTGACTGCTAGAGGAATGTCAAGTGTCAAGGGTAGGGCAGCTAGTGCGTTCCTACGCTAGTGATCTTTTTCGACGTCAGGGCGCGTCACATTTGTGCAACGCAATTTTGAGTTTGTATTAATGAGTATAATTGCCAAAATGACTGCGGGATGTGTAGAGTATGCACATAAGGAATATTCAAAACATTTTCTATTAGTTACATAGTTTTAGCTAAACTATCCGAACTAGACAGGGACGTGGACGCGTACAATTTGTACTCAATCTGGAAAATGACATTTTATAGCATGTTTGTATTCAGTAGTATAGCCAGTTGTATTGCTACTACTGCATACAAAGAGAACGTGTCGGTGTCGCAGCGCATCGTGGTCTCTGGCCTCAGTCGCTCTCAAACCGTGCCTTAACAGTCTCATTATGTGTTCGTCAAGCGACAGCAAGGACGTCTTTGCACAATACTAGCTACTTAACTAATAAAACAACCTTTACTGTATATTCATGACTACTAGTGTAATTTGCCTTAAAACATAGATAACCGAAAGGATTCCAGAAGCCCCGCAGCGTTTGTAAGATGACAAGTGGTTACAATACAGCAAGAGAAAGCTTTAACAGCGCACTCGAACCACGCATGCACACAGCCGCGTGTTGTCAAGGACAGCGTGCGGTGCGACCTGCGGTAATACCTCACCGTGCTTTAAAATAGGTGTCCATTTCATTTAGGTGCACAGTGACGTCACGTCGAATGTGTGCACAGGTTGAGCTCGACTACACGCTTGTATTATTATTATGTCTCGCAAGTGTTGCGGCTGTACAGCGCTGCACGGCGCCGTAAGGTACGGCCTCAGTATCAAAATCGTATAGTCAATAAGTTTGATGTCAAACAAACAAACATTGTCCATAGTGAGCAAGTGGTATTTACAAATAATATTGCTACAAAGCCATTCGGTGGGGTTCCGTGTCTTATGCTGGCAGAGAATGTGCGCTACTGCCATGTTAAGGAAATCACCAAGTTACCAAAAACTTATTTTAAAACAAGACTAAAGACATAATTGGACAACAAAATGTGCATTTTCCAAACCTAAATGATTTGATCAGGCATTCACAATATATATAGTAGTACTATATAGGGTATTGTGTAAGGGTGCCAACAATAGCTAGATGATAATTTATAGATAGTAACATGTGACAACTCAGCCAGTAACCAAGCTAGATACACCATCAAGGTCAATCACTGAAAGTCACCGGAGAAGTGAGGGCTCCTCACTATAAACACTGTTTCCAACAATAGATGTGTTAAAATTCAACACAGCACACAGGAAAGACCGCTCACTAGCCGCAGCCAACAAAGCAGAGGCATTTCTCTACTGAAGTGACTTAATCATTTTCATTTAACTTAGTTATAATATATTTGATAAAAATTATGTGCAATATTACAATATCATGATATAATATTTTAAGAGAAACAATACCATCAGTAAATTTTTTGTATAACAAACAACTTATGAAATCCTGAGAATACATTAATTGAAAAATTTAGAATCTTTTTTTATCCTGGCACAGCAAAGTGACCACACTGCACCTGATTGTAAGCGGAGTGCCCTCAAAATACAGAATAGAGTAGTCAGAGACAATTTATTCCACACTACTCAACACAATCATGCTGGTCTGCTGCTTCTCACTACACTATGGGCAGAATGGAAGAAGTGGTCAAGGGTCTAGTGTCAGAGTACTAAGAAGTCCGCAAAACGGCCAAACATAGTACCCCAATATACACTGGCTGATCCCAGAACACGACATACTTGTGTGTGCCACTATGGTGAGTTACACCCTGTATATGGTGGTTGCTATCCAGGTAGATATGAATATCCTACCACCAGATTTGTTCGTTATGTTTAAGTCATACTATATTGACGGTAGGCAGCGGCTTTGCTGTGCCCTGGTATTGCAGAAGTCTATGGGCGGCGGCGACTACTTACCATCAGGTGGCCTGTCTGCTCGTCTGCCTATCAAGGCACTAAAAAAATAAAATTTAATACTGTAACAGTGTACTGTGCAGATTCTGTCCATAGATAAAGAGTGAATGTCTATTAAATATTACTACGGTTGTCAATTATTTCACAAGTAACTTTAATGAAAAATGTGCACATCATGTAAAGCTAATTTTAGCTGATATATCATAAATTATTAATTAATTCTATCTTCCTCAACCTTATGCCTATATAAACTATTTTGATGAGTCATATAAATGCCACAAAATGACAACTGTTTCATAATTAAGGAGTTAAAGATTGTCGATGCCAACAAAGTAATAATGTATGAGATATGAGGACCTCCCGAGTATAAATTCAAGTAGTGATACACTCCCACAATGGACTACAGTTCAACAATGGAACACTGTATAAGTATTTGTTTTATTTATAATTATATTTTACATCTTTATAAAATAAAAAGCAATATCTAAATCTAATAATTTAAATGTATGTTTAAAGATCTTTGGAAGTAATAAACCAGTCTTGCATTAATTTCTGACATATTTATATATAAATGAATGTATATTTAATTCAGTATGATTTTTAAGATTAAGTTAAACAACAAAGGATCTGTTGAAGAAATATAACTAAAACCAAAATAAACATGATATTTTCCTGTGTATTTAAATAGGTATAGCAGATTGTGTGTCTAAAGACAATGACTGTCAAAACATACCACCGAGATGAGTGTTGTGTTATTGCACTCACACACACACACACACTAGCTCACCTCTTACACTACAAGCAAATAATAAACAATCTAGTTGCTAATTAACGATGTTTTGACAACACAAAAAATTGTTTATTTTGAAACTAAAACTATAACTTCATAATTTATTCAACTATGCGATGATTGAATGAAAGAATATACTGATAAAACTACTGTTTGCGCAATAGAATGATGTAACACTGAACCTGTGCATCTTTACTGCTTATCACCACATTAGTTTGCTAATATATTGTCAAATGGGTATTGACCTGTGTGGGTGTGAGTGCAGGAACATCACCTGATCATGAGGCGGGCAGCTGTTCACATCCACTGTCACTGCCGCTGCCTCACTACAAACTATCCGCTGTGGCTGCTGGTTTCCAATACATCCAACACTGTCACAAGGGGCTGGTGTGAGTTATTGACGTGAAACCCTCACTACCAATGTGTCACAGAGCGCGACCCTCGTCAGGTGCATACGGTTTCCACTATCACACTGCCAATGCACACTGACACACTGCTGCATACACTGGCCACTGAATTTAAGCACTGAGACGTTCCGACGGCTGCACAGAGCACTCGCGACACAAATCACGACTTAACCTCAAAATTCACACTAAAATGAACGAGTGACAATCGGCCAGATGTTCCCAGAGCCGAGGCGGTACACATGACATCACCCCCGCGACACCGCGCGCAATGTTTCACAAAGAACGCGACCGCTGCCCGTGCGAGTCTGCCACTATGGATTTGTGGGCAAAACGCTTTGTTTGAGTAGTACGTACTCGCAGCCTTCGCCGCGTATAGCTATACATAGGCGTACGTAAGGTACGTGTGGCGCGCGGTGCACGGCTCGCATGCACTGTGCACGGTGCACTAGCGGTCGGCCATAACTCACTCACAGAGCGATCGCGCGTGTGGCTCGAGTCAGACCAGCACCTCCGCGGTCCGCTCCCCGGTCACCGCTCGTCGGACAAAGGGCGGCGCAGCGGACCCGCAGCAAAAACTGTAAACACGGCCGGGCGGTGAGCCCGAGCGTGAGTCGCGGACGGGCCGGAGCCGGGGCCGGGGCCGGGGCTCGCGCGGGCGGAGGCGGTCACGCTCGGGCGCCGCGCTCGTCGCCTCGCCGCCTCAACGATCGCTATCGGCCGTCCTCAGCTCGCGGACGAGGCGACGTTTCGAAATGGCGCAGCGCGGAGGCCGCGGGAGCGGGAGAACGTCCGCTGAACAAGCGTCGAGCGCGAGCGAGGGACGAGCGCGGCGGCCGTTTCGCAACGTTGCGGCGGTCGGGCACACAGGGCTCGCGGAGACCGAAATAATCGACGGCGTGGGCCGCTGGCGACGATACTCACGGCCTGGCGGCTCGCAGCGGGTCGGCGCCGGCGTCCATGGCGCGCCGGACCGCGGCCGCAGGGCTGCGGGCCGTCGGCCGAGCGACGCGACACTCTCTCCGACCTCACTCGGGGCGCGCCGACGGGCCCCGTCGCACCATGTCGACGACGTTGCACGTCCACCGCGGCACTTCACTTCGCGTATAAACACTCCACGAGTACTGTTTTGTTACATCGGTTGACTTTTCTTTGAAAAATCAATATACATTTTCCCAGAGTTTGGAGATACGGACGAGTCGATGTCCAGCGCAGGTTAGGTGCGTGAAGTTTGCAAGCTTTTTTAGCGCACCGGTGTTACCAACATTTTTTTGCCCATTTTTTGTTTTCTGTGTTGTGATTTTTTCTAGAGATTTGTGGCGTACTTCATGGCGGTCGCAACGAGTTCGGTCTTTCATAATACTCACTTGGAACAGCACAGTGGCGCCAACGTTTAAGCGGAGTAAAAGAAGCTTTAGTTTGTAATATAATGTAATATTTCGGTTTTAAGGATAATAAACAATAAATAAATGCTTGAATATTTATTAAAATAAATAAAACTATTAATTATACGTAGTATTTCTAATACAAAAATCTTAAACTAGATAACGTAATACATATTTTTATATTGAATATAAAACAGAGCTTCGCTTAAAGCTTTATTTTATATATTTTAATTACTAACTTCGTCAGATATGGTTATATTATATAAAGTTAATATTAGTTACTAGGTTTTATTATTTTTTATCAAATGTAAAATATTTTTATTTGGAAAAAACGCTTTAAATAGATGAAACTTCATGAATATAAATTCGTTGAAATAGCGATTCAGGGTTAAGTTGGAGGAGTTGAATCTCACTTTAAACATAAAAAGTGAAGAGATCACACCTCCACTTAATCTGGCACGCTGACGATATCTTCATGCGACGGGGTGATCCAACAATACAGAAGACGATGGGTCATGGGTTGTGTCGCGTGGTGGGGCGAGGGGCGGCTTCACGCGTGAGCTGGAAAGATAGATCTGGCAGCAAGCAACATAAAACTGTCAAGATCCCCTGTCCAACTCAGACGTGAACCCTGATACTACTGCATAATGAAGTACAACGCGTAACCGCCATCTGAAAGATAAATAAATTATAAATTTTATGAAACAATCATTGTATGATAAATGGCGTGCGCGCACTCCGCGCGGAACAGGGCTGCGCTATCACCACTCGAAAAGGTGTAGTTGACTATTTGATAACAGCGTCGCTTTTCCTTGTACCGGCAGCGATCCAGCGTAGTTCTGTAACGAATGTACATATTCGCAAACGAGACAATAATGGCGTTGACAGGATAATATGAATAAATAACTGGCAGAGTTGACACCGGCACGACACCCGGCAAACACATGTGCCATTGGACCACCATATGTTATTACGTAATCATTGTCGCTTTGTTTCAACAGTCACATCGGTGAAACTGCTCTAGGACTTAGTTAGAGGAGTATAGTATTTTGTAAGAAGTTAGACGATGGAAAGTTTTGTCACGAGGCACGCCGTCACTGCATGCCACGTCGATCGTTCTCGATAACCTACCTACCTTATGTCCGAGGGCAAGGATCTTTGTAGTTCACCAGCGCTAGGACTTGGCGACAGCTAGGTATAGGACACAGTAACAGTTACCTTCAGGATCTGAAGCTACCGACGAGGTTCCCAACAGTCCATAAAACACGCACCACTCACCCCACATGAACAGCGATCACGGCTTGCACTTCGATAGAGAGCCGATCGATCGATGGGCTCATATTTATACTTTCGTCGATATCTTTAGATACGATATCAGGGAACCGACACGAGGTACAAACGTCCACCATGATCATGATAAGATTCGACGAAACGAGGAATCGATTGGCCCCCGCGGTCCGTATCAGCCGCGCAAACACTCCACTCCACCAATCGGCAAGGTATTGGAGATAAGGCGCGCGGTTGCGGCGCTGCGCCCGGGCCGCTGTCTGCTGCCGGCGGCTCCACCACACCGACTAGCCGTTTTGTTTACACTCGAGATACACCTTTATTACATTATAATTATCTCGTTGACAGATAATTCTACTATTTTCCCATCATCGCATCACTGTTAGAGGTAAAATCAAATAGAATGTGGTGAATTAGGAGCAGTTAGCAGTTAGTTAACCGCTCCTCAGTACTTACATGACACATGCCCTCAACCGAAATCTCTAACACTATACAGAACAATATAACACATGCAGACACTAACAGTAAATCAATGTACAAGCACTACGCGGTTTTGAATCATGAGCTCACACAAGTCTCAAACTCCCTTCGCACATTACTTAAATAATAAATACTATAATGATTAAAATTATTTTAGGTACATACATGGCTAGAATACGTGATACGTGGAAGAATTTCGACATGATAGATAAGGTGTAAAGGCGCATATCAAACGGTGTCAGATGATAAGACACAAGGTGTGCGCTTTCTGGAGCACTGTACGTTGTACCTACAGGTGTAATGCTGTGCGCACACACACTTACACAAACACTCACACATTCACCACCGCACCTGTTCCATCACACCAGTGCTTTCCAACTTTCGCATTATGCTTTTAGTTTTTTCTATACATGACCAAAATAAAATATTCTAGGATTACAAATGCTTAATGTAAGATCTTGAAGTTTGTAAGTATCTATTATTGTTTATTATAAGGCGGTGTATAGACCACAAGAAACAAACTAAAAATATTACAACATTCAACCTTTTGTTATTTACATTAGTTCATGTACAGATATTAATTCAGTGCGGACTGTGTATTACCTACTAGATAACATGACTTCGCTAATGGCGAGAGTTACACAGATTATTATTTATGTATGTATGATGATAACGAACTAGATCAATGCGTATTTCATCCATAGGCATGCATTCTGCTCATGTAAAAGTATTTATTTTGGATTATAAATATAAAAGTGTAGTAGTACATGACATTATTATGGACGATTTCAATACTAATGTCCTCATTCCGCACTCCCTTGCTCCCTTCATCTTCTCAGCATTTTCAAGTTAGGCAATCTGCACGTCTGCCTTTACATGATAACACAAATGGAAACGATACTTGGCTTGACCTATTTCTTACCTCAAATCTCTCCCTTGTTTCCAATCATGGACAATATCTAGCACCTGGCTTTTCACAACACGACCTTATTTTCCAGTCCTATAAACCTTGCAAAGCCTCTCCTAAGGTTCTATACTTGCTGCTTTGGGTACGGTTTTGGATACGAATAATCTGTGAATGGTTCTTACCGCTTTACATCAGGAACAATTGATGTCAGCGAATTCTATGTACGAAAAAGTTTAAATATTTCAAAATACCATCCTTGCACCCTACGATATCCTAGCTCCCATCAAAAAGGTTAATCAGTAGCGTAACCCCGCTCCATGGTTGACGATCGGAGTTCGCATGGCTATGAGGCTTAGTAATTATGTCTTCTATAAATTCAATAAGGATCGCTCGGAGGACAACTGAATATTATACAAGTCTGTAATAAATCGGTGTAAACACATGATACGTAATGCTAAAAGCCACCATGTTGGCAATAATATATCTTCTTCTTCTTCTGCCAACACCTAGAAGTTCGTTGGAACTATAAAAATGTCTACATAATATGAATGAATGGATACAAAGACCTATGGCAGAGTTTATTGGTGCTTCTTCTCAAACCAGTGGGCATTTCCGAAGCATCGGTAAATTTCAATAATTCTGACCTGTAAAAAGTGCCCCTAGTGGCCTGATTTACTAAATAAATGATTTGATTTGATCTAAGTGTTAGCAAGGGGGCACTTAGGCTTTTAAGGACATTTGGTTTGTATAATAGCAATGATCATTTTACAACGCCTGTCGCTTTGGATCTTTATGTTTACAATAATGATTAGTTTATGATTTCAATAGTCCACGATAGTCTTCAATAGTACTAAGTATGTCTTAAATTCATTTTTGTTTTATTATGTAGCTTTTGTTTTTTTGTATCATTTAGTTATATTTTTTCTTTAACTTTTTAATTGTTAACCTATCTACACATAGCAAGCTGTGTTTATCTTAATTAAGTTGTACAATTTGATTAAATAATTATACAGCTACTATATATAACTAGCATAATTTTGAAATAAGCATGTATCATTGTAACAACTGTTGATAAACCAATAAATAAACCAAATGTCGTATTCTGAATTTCTTAGCTGGTCTTCCACAGCCCACCATTGACATTTACTATTTTTCTATTGTTATTCCTCTTCCAACAAATCATAACCCTACTTTTGTTAATTACTTCCGTCCTATATCCTTTTCTATCCAAGGTGCTTGAGGCTGTGCACACTCAACTGTCTAGGTTCATATATTATAACAGTCTATTATCTAGTAATTAGTGCTTTACAATCTGGTTTCAGACCTGGCCACACCACCATCTTCGCGAACGTTAAAGTGACTGGCGATTGTAGAGCCGGCATGCAGAATACAAAAGTCACTGTGTTATATACTTTAGTTATATGGTCGACTTTTCAAATGCTTTTAATAAAGTCAGTCTCGATATCCTGCTATCTATCCGATCCTACTTAAGGATCTTTTCCAGTGCACTGGAGTCGTTCTCATTTTATCTTTGAGGACGTCAGCAGTAGATGCGTCTTGGTGAGTCTTCGTCAAGTCAAACTGGCGTAACATTGACACTGGTGTCTCTCAAGGTGGTATACTTACTCCTTTATTATAGTCTATTTTTATTCATTCCATAACCAAAAATCTACAGTTTGCGTATCATCTATACGCCGACGAGCAACAAATTTATGATCTGGCGAGCTATAGGAGATGAAAATAGGGATTTGGAAAGCATAAAACACTGGTCTGACAGCTTCGGTTTAAGTGTTAACGCAAATAAATTTCAGGCCATAATTATGAGAAGCTCACGGTTCATTAGCAAATTAGACACAGCAACTGTGATTCAGTCATGACTCTGTGTCCCGCTGTCAAAGATTTAGGGTTATATATAGACAAAAATTAGCAAGTCCTGCCAGGTAGGCACTGATACAGTACGCCTATGGCTTTAAGTCCACCTTTTTAAATTTTGTGTAAATGAAGTTTTAAATATATAAAATAAATAAATGAAAAGAGTGTGAATAAAGTAGCACGTTGACACAGCCTGATGAAATCATTGGTATACTGTAGATTATTGAAACCGTCTGGCGTCCCGGGCATCCCGTCGCGGAGGGAAGTTTAGGCAATAACAGCAGAAGTTGTCGGAGGGGCCGGCCCGCGGCAGGGTGCAGGGCGCAGCCGACGAGGGTGAGGAGATGGTGGCGCGAGGAGGCGCCGCGGCGGCGGCGGCGACGACGGCCCGGTCGCCTCGCGGCCGTGAACTGGAACTTCGGAAACTTCTGGCATATTGTGTTTACATTGAACTTTGTTATGTGGGTTAAAGTTAAGCAGGAGTTGAGCAGCGTGTGTGCCGCTCCACTCGATCGCAAACTTCACTCTTAAGTTTGTTGTATCGATTTTCATCTCGTGTTTATCAAATGTTTCAAGGTTGCCGCTACTCACGCTGATATCGTATCGGTGCACCTATCGTGCATATATCCACTCCGCTCTTCTTGGACACCGCATGGTCATGAATAATGTAGAACACTTTTTATTAGGAAACCTATGTAATTAGTCATACATACTTTATTCATATAAGTAAAAAGTCAAAATTAAAGCTGTACTTAACGATTTAGACCTTCGTCCGTAGTAAGTATTTAGAATTCATAGACTACAGACATATCTTTAGTATTCAATAAAATATAATCCTTAGGTATGGAGGTTCTTTCACTATAAAAGCAAGCAACAATTAACATTGAATACAGACGCCAATTCGAAAGTGAGAAATGGGTATCCTAATGACTAGAAGAAATGAAAAAAAAAAACAAATACAATTTATTGCATCGATGAAATTCTATACATTATTTAGATTTAGTCAAAATATCCTTGTATAAATGAGAGAGATAGAGTGGAAGTATGTAAAATCACATATAATATGACTTTCATGGCAGTCTTTAAGGACTACAGTTGAGCAGGCTGATGGCTGTCACATGCATATATGCCTGCTAAGATGATTTTAAAACTAGGATAATCTTCATTTATTCAAGATGGTTATGGTGGTCAAACACAGTAATCGATCTAATGTAACTTACCTATATGGTATACACTGCACATAGAGTTGGTGTAATTTGAATAAACGAGCTGGTAAGTCTTTTCTATTATAGAGAATGTGTGTAAGTGCCACCGCTTTGTCAATTGCATCCAACTATGAAAGAACTTTTGTGTATTGAGGGCAATCAAATTCCTGAGCATCATCTGACTTAACATCTTATATTAATATTATTGACGAGCACGGTCTGACAATATGATTCCAAGTGTTCCATCACGCTTTAGGGTTATCATCACCTGCTTGTTACATCATTCAGACGAATAAAAATAAAATATTTTAACATTGTGACTTTATTTATCGTAAACCTGTTTCGGAAAGAACTACGCTAGAACTTCCAGAAGAAATAACTTTATAGAGTAATGTAA
The DNA here is from genome assembly GCA_905220505.1 of Laothoe populi. NCBI lineage: Eukaryota > Metazoa > Arthropoda > Insecta > Lepidoptera > Sphingidae > Laothoe > Laothoe populi. The sequence goes on from HG992172.1 coordinate 13,406,453, forward strand.
CTGACTTCTTCGGTGGCGCAGTTGTAATTGTGCATGCGTTACAGCTGCTGTGCTGAGGAGTTGAGTTTGATCCCCGGGTCGGGTAAAGTGATATTGGGTTTTTCTATTTAGAATGGGACCGTAATCAATTCGGCGAAAAGTGGGTGTACACCTAGTAGTAAGGGGTAGACCCTTAGAGGATTACAGGCGTGAGTGTATATGTATGTATAGGTTAATGTAAGTATTAAATATACTATTTTAAAGAATAAAAGATCCTGATATTTTGTAAACGATATTTGAATATAAATACTTTCGACTTTCAGCATATTACGGGAAATTTATATTTAGTCCTTATTTACAACACCCAGAGACATAATAAAAAATCCTTACTATTAACAATTTGGATAAAATACAGCTCTCTATAATATTGTCCCAACCCTAGACATAGGTGTTCTCTAATGCATGAGAGAGGCCCAAGTCCACAATGCTGGTCTTGGCATACTATTGGTTTTCGAAATCTTTAGGCAGCATTCCTAAGTTTGGTATTTATAAAATTATAACCTTCGAAAAGTCAGAGCTTTTCCGGCGGTTGGGAACCGAACCCGCGACTTCTAACTCAGTAGACAGTTCTAATGCCCGTTAGGCTAATTTTTATGATTTTATATTATTTTATTTTCAGTAACGGAGTACGTAGAAAATATTCGGGTGTTTGCAATCCAATAATTGTAGGTGCGATATGTGTTTTTTTGTTTTATCCTGGCACGGCAAAGTGACCACACTGCACCTGATAGTAATCGCAGTGCCATCCAGTTAGAGTATTAAGTAACGCCAGTCGGCCTGCTGTGTAGCTTCTTCACACTACACCTAAAGGACCCAGGATCATAGGAAGGAGGGAGCAAGATAGCTGGCAAACTGTACCACAGCTTGATGCTGCGGAAAAAAAACGAATTTGCGAACCTCCTGGTTCGGGCCGGGGTAGTAGACACCACGAACCTGTGGCCCCGCAGATAGGACAATTCTTCAGAGCATTCCCCATACACACGGTACAACACGCTAAGCGAGGAAATATCCCTACGCAGCTGCAGCGGCTCCAGGCTGTTACTCACATTGTTGTCCATCCACACCACCTCGATGTCCAACGTTCCACAACAGCGCGATTTTTTTTAAGGCATTTTCTGCCTCGCACAACCACTCTGTGGAACCAGTTATCGCCGGGGGTCTTTCCGAACCGTTACGACTTGGGAACCTTCAAGAAGAGAGCATATTGTTTCCTGAAAGGCCGGCAACGCATTTGCAAGCCTGTCTGCTGTCTCAAAGTCTGCTGCGGCATCAAGTAGGTATTTAGTGGACGTTGGAGGAGTGCCCAGCCTGGGACGAAGAGCGCAGCGCTCTCAGAGCAGTCGTCGGAGGAGACCTCTCGCTGCCGGCCCTGGTGTCGTCCATGGTCGCCAGCCGGAGGTCCTGGCGTGCGGTGGCCCACTTCTGTGAGAGCGTCATCTCGCAAAAGGAGAGTGCCGAGAGGGATCGAGAACGATATGATCCCTCCCGCCAGAGAAGACGTAGGAGGCACCGGGTGGACGACTGACCGGCGTCTCGCGCCCTGTGGAATGGGGGCGTTTTGAGAATTCTACCACGGTAACCCCTGCCTATCGTATTAGGCGACTAATTGGGGCCATCGGGGAGATGAGCTGGTACGCAGCACCGCGCAGGGGCGATTCCGGCTGTAATTCTAGCACTCCTTAGAATACCCCGGGATCGCTCCGTAAGCGCCGAAGAAGGCCACCGCGGGGTTTTAGCTGGTAGTGTCGGGTGGGGTGTACATAGGGGGTAGGGACTCGGCCCAGCGGCAGCACGGATGGCCATCATCCGGGCGAGGGGGATGCTGGGTCGTAAGACCGGCTAGTCCAGCATACCCGTTTTATTCCTATTCCGCTTCCCCCCGGAGCGGGCGGCAGTAATAAAACGCTTTACCCGCGACAACAAAAAAAAAGGTATTTAGTGGAACTGTTCCAGAGATGCTAGCAGTATTCCATTCCCGGCCGCACCTGCGCTTTATATAAGCGGTAGAGCTGACCGGGCGTGACGAAAACAGCCGCACCCTGTTCAGGATTCCGACCCGGGGGAAGTGGTGGATATTACGTCCTCGGTGTGACTCCTTAAATTAAAATCATAGCGGATATCCATACCTAGGACACAAAGGTCATTCCGCATTGAGAGTGGAACACCCTGAAGAATGAGCATGAGAGAAAAAGTAGTTACTCTGAACCTATTTTTCCAAAGGAAAGGCATTTGTTTTGCACTGGGTATCAGACATATCAAGGTTGTCTTGTTAAGTACTTTTACTCTTTGTACTGATTTTACATTATTCCTTGATTTAATGTAAATTCAATATTATTTTACTGATGTTTCATTGTAACAAATTGGCAACAATAATAACAATGTATCTTACATGGATGATCTCAAGTTATTTGCACCAAAAAAATCTGATTTGATTGAGTTGCTGAAAATAACTAAAAGTTTTAGCAACTCGATCAGTATGGAGTTTGGTGTAGATAAATGTGCGGTCATCCATGTGGGGCGAGGTGCGGTCAGAGTCTCTGATGATGTCTACCTCTCAGAGACTGAACGGCTAAGGTCCCTCTCTGAATCGGAAACCTACAAATATTTGGGTATGTCAGAAGCGCTAGGTATAATGGGTGCGAACATGAAGCAATCGTTGAAGGAGCGTTTCTTCTGTCGTCTGACAAAAGTGCTTAACAGTTTTTTGTCGGGAGGCAACAAGATTCGTGCTTTTAACGGTTGGGTTATGCCCGTACTCATGTACTCCTTTGGCATACTCAAATGGACTCAGACCGAGTTAGATGCCCTGGATCGACGAGTCCGGACTCTGATGACTGCACACCGTATGCATCATCCACGATCGTCGGTGATGAGATTGTATATCCCGCGGAGATGTGGGGGACGAGGCCTACTTAATGCTAAGGACCTGCATAACCGCGAGGTACGCAATCTCAGAGATTATTTTCTCCATAGCGATGTGGATGTGCATCGGGAGGTAGTCAAAGTCGATAAAGGATTTACCCCGCTCTCCCTGGCAAATGAGAACTGGCGATGACTGGTGATGAGCACCGGGGATCGCAAGGGGGTATGGAAGAGCAAAGAATTACATGGAAGATTTTATCGGGCTCTGAATGGGCCCGATGTCGACCAGCTTGCTTCCGTATCTTGGCTACGCTTCGGTGATCTCTTCGGGGAAACTGAGGGTTTTGTCTTTGCAATTATGGATGAGGTTGTTAAGACGAACAACTATAGGAAATACATCCTGAAGGACGGTACGGTCGACATCTGTCGTGCATGCCACCGTCCCGGAGAGTCAATCAGGCATGTTATTTCCGGTTGTTCGTATCTTGCTAACGGCGAGTATTTGCATAGACATAACCTAGTGGCCAAGATCATACATCAGCAACTTGCTCTTCGATACCACCTTGTTATATCTGAGGTGCCATATTACCAATATGTGCCCCAACCGGTTCTCGAAAATGGCCATACAACACTGTATTGGGATCGATCTATTATCACGGACAGGACTATTGTAGCCAATAAGCCTGATATTGTGGTAATAGATTTATTTATTTATTTATTTATTTATTTATTTATTTATTTATTTATTTATTTATTTATTTATTTATTTATTTATTTATTTATTTATTTATTTATTTATTTATTTATTTATTTATTTATTTATTTATTTATTTATTTATTTATTTATTTATTAAATAACACACCAGTGATCGATTAGCGCGCCGGGCAATACTTGTTGACGTTACCAATCCGCATGACGATAACCTCGTTAAAGCTCAAAAAGACAAAATGTCCAAATATTTAGATCTGGCTCACGAGGTTGTTGACATGGGGAATGTTGACTCGGCTATTATTGTCCCGATAGTCGTCACTGCCAATGGGCTGATACCAAAGAGCCTCGACCAACATCTTCAGAGGCTCTCAATTGGTCGTTGGGTCAAAAGCCAGATACAAAAGGCAGTATTATTGGATACGGCACGCATTGTGAGGAGGTTCCTCACTCTGGAGTCCTAACCGCCGGTGGCTTGGGTCCTAGGCCTCGCCATCGGAGGGTGCACATTTTTATATTTTTAAATGTATTTTTATATTATAATTTATATTTAAAAATGTAAAAAAAACCTTTTAAATAAAGAGTACTGTACATGCATCTTAATATTGTATAAGAATATAATCAACTAAATAGTTAGTTGATAGTTCCTGAGGTATTAACGCCACATGTGTCAATTTATATGGAGTCACATTTTTAATGAATACATTCGTGACCACGACTAGTTTTGAATCCAAGTGATATGCACGTATCCACGTACCATGTACTATATATACTATATATATACCAGTAATCGTAGTTTGGCCGAGAGATATTATTTTGCGATAGCGGCCACACCTGAACCTATTTTTTCCTTATCAATGTACTTGTTCCCGATAAACTTTCACACGGAACAATGTCCCTGCGTTCGGTAAATAACTTACACATTATATTTATTTTGGGAACTTTTGTCAATAATAATTGACTTTGTTTAAAAAATTACACGGAATGGTCTTCTATGTGATAATTGTTTTATTGTATCGATTGCCCGCACCTTAATGTAATCTCTTTGTCTTATCAATCAAAATTTAGGTAAGCATACACCGATCAAAAATATGAAGCAATTATTCCAAACTATTGTTAGGAACATCAACAAAACTATGCAAGATGGATATTTAAAAGGCACAAATACAATGTTTATAATTTATTGATTGATTTACACGGCACTGTTACACATCTCAGTGCTTAATATTAACACACACGCATGTCAGGATTCACTTAAGGCTTCTCTTTATAATTAATTTACCAGCATTACCCTTTAAAACTGAACAACGCCATTGAACCATTTACAATTACTTACTGCCCCGCGAACGAACCACGAATGTTCTCACTACCAACTCACTGCTACACCACTAGTCTTCTGAACTGAACCAACTGAACTACCGATGCGCGGAAGGCACTCTGTTTTATATTAAACATTTACTACTCCCACTTAGGTTGTCATTATTAACTACCCTCAACTAGTCTCCTAAATACCTCAGTTATACCTAATAAAAGGAAATATCCTAATACTATTTAAGTTTTACGATGGTGGGTTGATTTGTCTATAGCATGTATATGTATGGGTTGGCCAGAAGGGGTAAGCGCCACTGTCTCACTGAAATTAGAAGTGCTGTAAAATATTGATGTCGGATTACGGTACGGTAGAGATCGGAGAACGAAATTCCCATCCTTCTCTCAATCACTTCATATTCGAACAAAATACTACTCACTCATTTTTTTTTATCCTGGCACGGCCCAAAGTGATCACACTGCACTTGATGATAAGCGCAGTGCCAATAAATTAGAGTACCTACCAAGTGGCGAGAGACTATCTATCCCTTGCTACTACTCAACACAATCATGCCGGCCTACTGTGTGGCTTCTTCACAATACGCCATGGGACAAGGAGGAGAAGAAACGGTCGAGGGTCTAGTGTCAGAGTATTCAGAAGGCCGCAACACGGCCAAACATCGTACCACAACTCTGGACCCCCGACAGAAATGTGATTGTTCTGTTATTGTAAATCACTAGGTACCTCGTTCTTTAAAATTTTGGCATGAGTAAATTAAAGTAAATACTTGAATTATCAAGTACTTTGATAACAGATTCTGTGTGATACGTACACTTAACATATATGCTTACATAGGTAAGTACATATTACGAATACTCATATATCACAATTACTAGCTGTTGCTCGCGGCTTCGCCCGCGTGGAGGTTATTTTCGGGAGCAGAAGTATACAATCCAAGGAGTTGTCCTCTGCACTGAGGCACCTGTAGCGATTATCCAGCCTCTCAGTTGTTGTGCCTGAATCTTGAGATTGCATCTAAAGAATACCTCATACGTTTAACCTCACTTTGCCCCTTTCAGGGATGATTTTTCAAAAACGTTGAAACATGTATTTCTCTATTTCCTACCAAAAGCCTTAATATGAATTTTCAGATCCCTAACTTGAGGAATGATAGATTTCCCATACAAATATTGAACTCTTATTTGACCCCTTTCAAAGTTGTGTTTTGAGAAAAAAGATCGCCTATGTCCTTCTACAGGATATAATCTATCTCCTTGGCAAATTTCATCACAATCCGTGAAGAGGTAACAAACAAACAAACAGAGTTACTTTCACATTTATAGTATTAGTATGGATTGTCATATCCTATTATGTGTGTGTATGTGTGTTTACGGTTTACCTTCTATTGTAATTATTTAATTTTGTAGTAAATCGGTTTAGAATCAGAATTCATTTGAATACATATAGTCTTTCCGCATTGTAGTAAAATATTATATTAATAATAAATATTATTTAAAATAGCATGACAACGACGTCTCAGAGGAGTTTTGAGCCATAATGACATCAGTATGGGTCCCAATAAATAGAACACGATGTCACGGCAGACAAAGAAGAAGATGATGGGATGACCTTGATCACTATTTAAAGGACTGGGCATCTAGCAAAACACAAAGGCAAATGTAAAAAAGCAGTAGGACATGCCACTCTAATATATAATAATACTAGTGACCCGCCCTGGCTTTGCAATGGGTAGCAGAGTATACCCAACAGACAATTTGGCCACATAACCAAAAAAAAATATTAAACATTGAGTCAATTAATAGTCATATAATATTCTTTGCTACTTAACATTATATATTCGTGTATTATTTGTCTAATCTGTATATATAAAAGAAGAAACTGACTGACTGACTGACTGACTCACTGACTGACTGACTGATCGATCAACGCACAGCCAAAACGGCTGGGGTTAGAGACTTGAAATTTTGACAGTAGGTACCTTTTATGACGTAGGCATCCACTAAGGAAGGGTTTTGGAAATACCACCCCTAAGGGGGTAAAATAGGGGATGATAGTTTGTATGAAAATCCGTCATTTTTGAAGTTAAGTTTATGAAAATTAGTATTTGGCCTTTTAGTCAAATATAAAAAATATATATTTCAGGTTTTTTGGAAATTCCACCCCGAAGGGGGTAGAATAGGGGAAGAAAGTTTGTATGAAAATCTGTCATTTTTGCAGTTAAACGCATGAAATTTGGTATTTGGCCTTACAGTTAAAAATTAAAAACACATATTTTAGAGTTTTTGGAAATTCTACCCCTAAGGGGGTTAAACAGGGCAAGAAAGTTTGTATGAAAATCCTTCATTTTTTAAGTTAAATGCATGAAAATTGGTATTTTGTAGTGTATACTTTTTGTCTCAAACATGACCTTCACGCGGGCGGAGCCGCGAGCAACAGCTAGTCTGTATATATAAAATAAGAAACTGACTGACTGACTGATCGATCAACGCACAGCCAAAACGGCTGGGGTTAGAGACTTGAAATTTTGACAGTAGGTACCTTTTATGACGTAGACATCCACTAAGGAAGGGTTTTTGGAAATACCACCCCTAAGGGGGTAAAATAGGGGATGATAGTTTGTATGAAAATCAGTCATTTTTTAAGTTAAGTTTACGAAAATTAGTATTTGGCCTTTAAGTCAAAAATAAAAAATATATATTACAGGATTTTTGGAAATTCCACCCCGAAGGGGGTAAAATAAGGGAAGAAAGTTTGTATCTATAGAATTGAATGATTCTTCCGAATTTTTCATATGGTCAAATCTATTACACCCGGAAATAGTGTTTCATAACTATACCACCCTGCGTTTTATGTACTTGTATTTGATGGGTATTTATATAATAGTACAATAGTTTATGGAACATTACCAAAACAATATATATACGATATATATATCGAAAAAACGTCGCACGTACAAAGTTATTGCTTATAATTTGCAAGTCTACGAGTTTCAAAGTTTCACACTCAAAATAATAAACTCAAAATAAATAATATAGAATAGCATTGAATCGAAGTCGCTACCTTCGGATTAATTGGTGGCTTTTGGTTTGCTGTGTCGGAAATTTACTTATTTTTGCCCATCATATGCCATACATATTGCCCATCATATGCCATACATATTTGCCCATCATATGCCATACATATTCAAAGATTAGAAAAAATCCAGAAACAATTTTTGTATCATTTGTCATACGCGAATAACCTCTGCCATAGTTTACAAAGCTACGAATCTAGACTTGCCCATTTTAAAATTACTTCTCTTGAATATAGACGCCAGGTGGCAGATATCCTATTTTTACATAAGTTGGCTAACGGTGACATTGATAGCCCCGGTCTGCTGATGAAACTTAATTTTAGTGTGCCTCGCTCTAGCAGCCGTCTCCATAACAGAGTGACTTTCAACTTGCCAACACGGCGAACCAATTACGGCCACCACTCACCGTTGTGGCGTATGTGTAAATCCTACAATATGCGTCCTGGATTAGATATTTTTAATGTTAAAATCCCTCAGATTAAGAAACTTATATCAATTAATTCTATCCATAATAGTAAAATTTGAAATATTTAACTTAGCAACATATTAACATTTAAACACAGTGTAAATAACTTTTTATCCTATTGCATGTAGTGTTCACTTCAAGAAGGTCGTGCACTTTATTGTTTATAATGTATACTTTCTACTTCATTTAAAGCTTGTATTTTGTGTTATGACTAGTTTAGTGAACCTAATAAAAAAAAATAAAAAAAATTAGTCCTTTAGAAGTTTTAGTCGATAGTCAATAGATGATGATATCTGGCTAGCAGAATGTAATAGATAAGAAGTTTTAAATAGGTCACTTTTGGGATGGAGAAAATTCACTGAACTCGCGTTACCATCACGTTCAGCATATAAGCTGCCGAGCTTCGCAGCATAGGCTTGCTTATGGAAGCATACCTGTGATGTTCTATCATTATTGATCACCAATATTAAACAAAATAAGTTACTCACTACTTCATAGATGCCGTTTAAAAAAAAACAAAGTTTAATATTTCACTTTTGTTGGTAGTCCCCATGACTGCCTATGTTTTCCTTTATAAAAACTTCCTCACCTGCATGGTCAAAGGGTTTTCCCAGAGTTGTCCATTACCAGTATCTATTTCTGTGTATCACCTCGACTAACTCCGGTTTCTCTGTAGGTGCCTAAATCGAAAGAAACACCATCTCTTACTGATTTTGTTTACTCCAACAGTTGGTGCTGCAAAGTAGGTACTATTAAATTATATTTAAAAAGTTTCTTTTGAAAACCAACTATAGCTTAGTTGTGAGTAGTAGAGACTTTCCAAGACAATAGTCACAGGTTCAGCCCAAAAGGCAGCTATAATTTTCCGAAATTACGTGTGTATTCATCGTTAATTATCACCTGCTATACGATGAAGGAAAACGTCGTGAAGAACCGGCTTAATAGAAAATTCTAAAATATTTATTTTCAAGAGCATGATCATACCAACTCAACTCACGACTGAAGCCTAATCTCTCTCATTAGAAAAGGAGGTCCGTGTCCAGCTGTGGGACAATGATGCTTTGTAAAATGTACAGACACAGAAAAATTAGACAGTATCTACGTCGGATTTCATAATTAAGAATATATTGAAAATACACGCAACGTCACTTTAGTCAGCGACAATAGTACCTAGGCTTTATCTCGTTTTTTACACTTTATTTGTTGAAGGCGCGCGATAAAGATAAAGATAAGTGGTAGTTGACGCCTTTATCGCGGTCTATCGCGCGAAAAGAGCTCGCTTCAGGAAGTTACACTATGCTGATTTTGATATAATTACTACTTACATATGTGTAGGGCAGAGCTAATACTATTATATTATGTTATTGGCTTTAAAGTTTGAACCATGATAAATACAATACCTAAGAATGATTATAATATGATTTATTACGAAATCTACGTCTTGTAATGTAAATGTTGTATAGAGTTCACAGATAATCTTATTAAATGTGAAATATGAATATGTATAAATAATGAATTGGGATGTAAGTGTAAATTTTTCTCTACTATTTAAATTAAAACGTTATGTACGCCAAAACCGTTGTGCATATCAGTAATGTTTCCATATGTAATGTTATGTTCTTAAGTATTTTAAGCAATATGTACAACGTGGCAGTGCTTGAAATAAATAAATAGTTTCTTTCCACTTAGAAAAGGGTAGAACCACAATAAAATTATGGAGTGTGTTCAGGTAATATACGTAAGCATACATGAACACGGTTCGCTGAGCTTATATCCGGTAAGGTAGTGATATATCGCGACTTTGGGAACAAATTCCAATGTCTCGTAACTCGTTAGTATTGCATCATAATTTGAATCTAAAACACAAATTGTTATTGCCCGGCTTAAGATTTGAACCAAGGACCTCACCAGTCTCTCAGCCTATGTACGATACCTCTAGACCAATGAGGCTATAATAAATAAGCAGGTATATTATTAATATACGGAAGCCAAGGAAAATTACGCTCAGTTTTTACTTTTATAAAAGTTATGTTAAATATTCTTTTATAGGGTTGCGACCCAGAAAGTACCTACTGCAACGAAATGACGAAATAATGTGTAAATGTATTTATATCCAACAAACTAATGAACACTGAAAATTCTGTGTTATTGACTCGTATTAAGTTAGCCACGTATCAAGAAAGTTCACAATGTCATGAATATTTGCAATTTCACACAAAGTAAGTTAACTTTACAAACATTGTGTTCATTAATCAAAAGTTTGGCGCAGCTCCTCGCATCCTCCATCTCCGCCTTCGCCCACCCCAGCGTGATATACCTATAAATATAATTATGTGTATTTAAATTTAGGTCTTTAATAATGCTCTTTGTATCATCTGGCAACCCTGCACCCGGGAAGGTCAATATTTGACAAATGGCCGAGCTATCTGTCACTTTCGCGCAGAGCCATAAACACCACGAGCGTTTATTTACTTTTGTAAAATAATGGAAGATATTTGTCGGTTATGTTGTTCAACAAATTTCGTCAACAACGATATATTCGACGAGGAGAATGCATTGTACATCAAAATGTCTCTATACTTACCCATAAAGGTACATATTAATTGACATTCGATTACATATCCAGTCGATGTTTAACCTATTTGATAATTTTTATTGGCTTTCGGCAGGTCTTCAGAAACGACCGACTACCGCAAAAAATTTGTGACAGGTGCAGTTGTAAAGTGAACGATTTTTATCAATTTTGTAATGAAACTATTGAAGTTCAGAACAGGTGAGAAACTTAGTAAAATGTCTATAGTTTGTGATTGAAACACCGTAATTGTATTGGTGTGCGCATTCGATATCCTGTTACAAATTATTACAAATATTTAAGTTTATTTTCCATTTGGTAGTTATTTACAAAGATATTCATTAACTTGTCATCTCTAACAAAGATTCAATGCTATTAAAATTAGCATTTTATTAGGACTTGTAAAAGGATGAAGGCTGGCACTTTATTTGGTTTCGATCCTCGTTCAATGTTCCTCCAACAACTCCTACAGGAATGTCCTACATAATGTAGGTATTAGTAGTAATATTGTCTAGTTGCCGTAGGTGCCCACAATAGGCTGCTGGACTGGTTATTTTCATTATCTTTTAAAAAAGCTGACCATAAATAGTTTACTTGATACATTATACATACACCAATCATAGTTATACCAACTTGTCATGTAAAGTGACATGCTATAGACCAACACAAAACACTGTATAGGTAACTATTATTCAGATATGCAGGGCCTTATAATAAAATATAGTATTAACTTTAAACTGGTATAAACAAAAAATAACTATGGGTTGCCATAGAAACCAGTTTTATACACACCAACTTTCAAGTATTGGTTAGCTTGGCAATAAAGCCAACATTGTTTATTGATATTAAGGTTAATATGTCCATGTTTAGATTTTTCTATTATCACACATAATAAGATAACATCTTAGAAATCTCTTTACCCTAGCCTGTAGAGTGAGAAAAATATAATTCTATCACAGAATCAAAATATTAAACGGTCCAATTTTATAACTGTTCCAGGCTCCGGACAATATTCCTCCCTTCAGGGTGCACTAGTGAGGACTCAGTGGACCTCTCCCTTATCAAGAACAATGCATCACCCCTCCCTTCTGTGGCACCCTGTGAGCAGAGCACACAGACAGAGTTGGATAGAGCAGTTTCCAAAACAGACATCAAACAGGAACCGGCCTCCTCTCCCGAACTCGTAAAACAAGAAGACACATATGAATCTGATCATTCAATAGGCAACCGCTCAGACAATAGCGAAGACATGTCCCTAATAACATTAAAACAGAGAAAAATTAGCAAAAAGGAAGTTAATGGTGTAGAAAAGAGATCTAAAAAGAAAAAGCCAAAGTTAAAAGAATGGGAGATGTTGATGACAGCTTTACCAGCAGGGACAGCAATATCTCTGGTGGACAAGACGAATGTACCGATAGTAAAGGAAGAGTTAAAGGATGATGGACAAGAGTTGTTGGTGCCGATAGACATAAAAAAAGTCAAGAGTGAAGTGGACATGGGTGACGTGTTTCACTGCTGCGTGTGTCTGGCGCAGTGCTACAGCCGCCATGAGATGAGTCAGCACTACAGGTATGGTACACATACAAAATTGACGTTAATTTTTCACTAACCATTGCTTAACATACATAAAACACCCGGATAGCGACCACCGTACGCAGGGTGTAAAACCCGCCATAGTGGCACACGCAAGTGTGTCGCGTTCCAGGATCAGCCAGTGTACGGTTTTTGTTGAGGGTCTAGAGTTGGGGTACGATGTTTGGCCGTTTTGCAGCCTTCTGACCACTTTGACACTAAACCCTCGACTGCTACCTCTCCTTTTTGCCCATGGCTTAGTGTGAAGGAACAAGCCAGCATGATTGTGTTAAGTAGGGGGTGAAAGATTGTCTTACGCTACTCAATACTCTAATTGGACAGCACTGCGCTTACCATCAGGTGCAGTGTGGTAACTTTGCCATGCCAGTATAAAAAAAAAGTATATGCTGTCAAATAGATTCTGAATTACAGCTTCAACACAAATGTAGAACCACTTCAGACAATCTGTCTCACAAGGAATAACAGTTGTTTTTAATTGTCAACTAAGTATAATCCTGTGCTAATTTTAATATATTTAATATTCAAGTTGACAAAAACATCTTAGAAAATTCAAATTATGTACTTAATTTTCCAGTAGTAGCTTTTCTTTCTTAAATTAAACATAATATTGCGTTTGATAGGTGTGTGGATCATTATTAATTCTATTGAATATTAATGTAATTCAAGTGTTGTCCCTTAAATGAGGTCATGGACATTCTTTATTGTCTTTAGTATATTCAAATAAAAGTGAACCATTAACATACATATACACTCACACCTGTATTCCCGGAAGAGGTAGGCAGAGGTGTAACCAGTACAACCACTATTTGCCGAATTTACTACGATCCTATAATGTGATAGGAGGCGAGCCAATCGCCATAACGGCACAATTCAAGACTCTCGGCTGGTACTGAGTATTTCTAAATAGAAAAACCCAATATCACTTTCCCGACCCGGGGATTAAACCCGAGACCTCAGCACAGCAGTCGCTAAAGCATGCGCAATTACAACTGCGCCACCGAGGCAGTCTTCAAATTCATTTGCTGATTGATTGACTGACTGGCTGGATGATTGTGTGACATTATAGTACCGTGACAAATTCGGCGAAAAGTGGATGTACTGGTCACACCTCTGCCTATCCCTTAGGGGATTACAGGCGCGAGTGTATATGTATATGTGAATATCAAGACTAATGCATATTTATTATTCAGGCGTTTATACTATTTAACAAAATAATTAGATGCGATGACAGGCAAATTCCACACTTGATATAATGCATTAGTACTTCTACGTAAGGTCATATAAATCAGTGATACCTGTATATACCGAACATGCGACTCGTTCTGTCTTGACAGTGCATTCCACTGCTCATTTATAAGTAGCTGGTCCAAAGTTAAAAAAGGGTAATTTAACGTCAAAGCTCCCAATTAGATAGAGAGCACCCAATAGCTTAGGTGATCCTTTTATAAAATCATTTCATTAATTTGCCAATAAATTAGAATTCATTCAAATGTGTCATTCAAATACGTTATAGGGTTCGGCGTTAGATATTGTATCAACCTATCATAGGGCGAGAGGGAATAGCAAGACATACCCACTATGCGCCAATTTATCATACTATGTTCGAAATATTAATTCGTACTCCATTTTGCTATAATTTTGATGTTATTATTACAGAGAGATTTCATTTTTAGTCTTTGTGCTGTATGTTCGCGACAGGTCGACATGGCAATCAGGGTATGAGGTGAGGCGCGGAAAAGGGGTCACCCCGCATACCCGCACATCGCCCGCGCCATCTTAGTCGTAGCGCTGCACGACGCACGAGTTCGCATCGACCGCGTTTATCGATATCGATCTCGCTCACATTGTTCTTTGTCGTTGTGTATTAAAATGACTTCAGTCGCTTCCTCGTCACGTGTTTAAACAAAAAACCAATAATTATTTCTTAAGCACGAGAACTAATCTAAAAAGTATTAGAAAGTTGTGACAGTAAACAAAAATACAATGATTATAATTACCCTGTCAATCAGACATTGGATATGGCTGCGTTTTACACCAGCTTTATAGAACTTTGCCCAGAATACAATCCGAATCGAAATAAGCAGGACCCAATAAACAATTAAAATCGCCCATATATATTGATTGTGATGAATAAAATATTTTACTTATAATAAACCTAATTTACTTAATTTTAGTCTTATTTTCTTGCATTGCAGTAAAATTAATATCAATATAAACTACCTGCTACATTTTGCCACATCACTAGAAAATTGCCATGTCGACCTGTCGCGAACTATACAATGAATTGAGCATATCTATTTAATTGAGCATATAAAACTACTCAATTTGAAAAAAGAAAGATAGAAATGCTATGCTGTGCTCTGGCATTGCAGTAGTCTATGGGCGGCGGTGAATACTTACCATCAGGTGGCCCGTCTGCTCGTCTGCCTATCGAGGCACTAAAAAAAGAATTATTTTATTTGTTATAACTTATAAGGAAGTGCAAATGAAAATTTCGCGTGTAGTCTTACTATCTTACTACTATTATAAATGCGAATGTTTGGATGGATGTTTGTTACTCAATCACGTCAGAACGGTCGGACGGATCTGGTTAAAATTTGGCACAGAGATAGATTATAGTCTGGAATAGCACATAGGCTACTTTTATCCCGGAAAATGTACGGTTCCCGTGGGATACTTTATTTTTGTTTTACACAGAGCAAGGGATCGACTAGCTTTTTTGCATAATGTTAGTTGAGGGGTTTGAGAATGACATAGATTTTTTATCCCGGAAAATGCACGGTTACTATGGGATATCATGATATAGAAAAGTATAACAGCTTAAGATGTCTCCATGGATTTTATACCTTTTCTTTCAAAGACTACTACCACGCGGGCAACATCTAGTATATAATATTGTTTGTATATGATGGTTAAATGAGATAATGTGTTTCCCCTTAGAAAGCACAAGGAGTTGACTGGTCCGGCGCGAGACCCCGCGCCGCCGCCGCCGCCCCCCGGAGACGGACCCACGCGGTGCACGCGCTGCAGGAAGGTTAGCACTTAGCACTTAGCATACACTACACACAAGTCGTATGCATAACCCTCATCGCTAGTAAAATACAAAAATCTTATGTCTATGGTATCAGGAACTATGAGAGGCCTTCAGTCTCACAATCCAGACACAAACAAATATTTAACCATCACATACACACTGCGACACAAACGTCCAAATACTTAAACGGTACTCAACAGGTCGGCCGTCTAACGGCTTCTTATTTTGTATCACGCCATATAATCATGACAAATAAGAGGATCTCAAACGTTTAACTCGATCTTAAATGCTTGAGTTGCGTTTGAGTATTCATGCGTCAGTCTGGCGGGGTGAGGCCCATGACATTTGTATAAATTATTTATATTATAATTGAAATACTGTTACAATTTGGTCACTTTAATTGCCAAATATGTGACGTCCCGACATCCAGGTTGGTCTCTTACAATTTGACTAACTGTGGGCTCGAAAATAACAAAAACATAAAGTAATACACACGACGTTAATTAAATCAGCGGCGACAATAAAATAATGACGTCATCACCGTTTGTGCCACCGGACACCGGCCGCGACACCCAGCTGTAAATCTAGCTAGGGTTGTGTCGCGGTCGCGTGCCGACGTCTACTTTGCATGTTAACTGAGTCGCATTTACTAGAGAGTATATGGCTAAATACTAAAAATGAGTGTTTTGCAAAAAAAACCATGTAAAAATGGCTACTTTACGAAGATTTCAGTGTAGAATTCCTATAGCCACATGTTTCGTGCACAGTAAGCTCCGACACCGCTCAACAGATTTCAATTAAATATTGTTAATCTGTAGGGTTGGTTCCAACTTGAATTATATGAAAAGGGTTTTTTTTAATTAAAATTTAAATAAAATATTACCTTAAGTGTTCTGTCCAACTCGCTCATGTTTGTGGACACAGTATTGGACAGTACTAGACATACTACTACAATAGTAATTTATTTATTTATTTGGTTTACCAACAATTGTTTACATCCATTCACTTACAGATATTGAACATATAAAGATAAGACATGCATTAATGTAACAATTAATTATAGGCAAACACCACTTACACAAGAAACACATAAACATTTTAAACACTATACTAATCTATAAAATATAAAATTAACAAATCTTATGAACTACACTAGCCTAAAGAAAAATAAAAGTAAAAATAAGCTAAAAGTATGTGTCGGATGAACAAAAAAAAACAAATTAAAGAAAAAACTAAAGTATTTAGAGAAAATAAGCAATATCTATTACAACTTGCATCTACCTTAATCAAAATCAGCCAAGCTTCCACTCAACGATTTCATCAAAGCAGTAAGATTGTCGAAATGAATGTCCATTATATCACTGCACGCATTTATAATTTAGCAGCATTTAGCGTACGGTGAGTTCGCACCTAAAACTGTTCTTCGTAGTGGCGGACAAAGTGGCGTGATAGGTTTGCGAGGTATTCTGTTAGGAACACACTAATAATCTCGAATGTACACTACCCGTATACTACTGTTTTTAGTCAATTTATATTTTTATATACTAGTTTGGCAACTGAAATTGAATCGTGTATAGATTTTGAAACTATAATAATATATTTTTATTAATGTGTTGTGTGTGTGTGTGTGTGTGTGTGCAGGAGGTGACGCGCGAGACGTGGGTGTCGCACTGGCAGCGGCACTGGGCCCGCGACCGGCGCCCCTACCGCTGCGCACTCTGCGAGAAGTCCTTCCGCGACCACCACCAGATCATGAAGCACGGCCTCACGCACTCCGCCCCCTCCACCACCTCCACCTCCCCCACCACCGCTGCCACCGCAGACCAAGCCAAACAACACAAGCGCTTCGTGTGCGACTTCTGTCCGGAACGGTTCGTGTACATGCGGTTCCTGCTCGCGCACCGAACCCGCTCCCACCCCGAGGGCGCCGCCCGCCCGCTCACCCTCCGCTGCGGGACCTGCTCCCGCTCGTTCGCCCACCTGAACTCCCTGCGGCGACACCTGCGCTCCCACTCCGGCGAGCGCAACTACTTGTGCAACGTGTGCGGGAAGGCGCTCTCCTCACGCGAACACCTCAAGTTCCACATCCGCATCCACACTGGCTACAAGCCGAACGTGTGCAAGACGTGCGGCAAGGGGTTCGTGAAGAAGTGCAACCTGACGCTGCACGAGCGCGTGCACTCCGGGGAGAAGCCGCACGTGTGCTCGCACTGCGGCAAGGCGTTCAGCCAGCGGTCGACGCTGGTGATCCACGAGCGGTACCACAGCGGCGCGCGCCCCTACCAGTGCGGACTGTGCGGCCGCGGGTTCGTCGCCAAGGGGCTGCTCTCGATGCATCTCAAGACCACCTGCATATAGCGCACACCACTACACACTGCACACACCACTACACACTGCACACCGCTACAGGTCAATAACTAATGTTATTATGTATTACATATTATTACACTTATGAATGATAGGTGAGGCTGCCCAGCGGACAACAAATTCCAATCCAGGCAACTATTAGATTTTTTTAAATTATAATAATATCAACAGTTTTAGTAAAGTCATACATTTTATTTTTAATTATTAACATATCTGATAATTCAAAAGAGGGGCACTAAGAAAAGCACCATGTATACAGTCGATGATTAGAAACTTATTTGTAAAGTTAAAAAACAAAAATTGGAATTAGATTTTTTTCTTGGCATTTTTGTAGCGCTATGTTAAAATGTAATTGTTACTTTTAAACTGTTGATAAAGTGTAAGCCGATTGTCCAAGCATTACATATACTTCAGCCCTGCAAAAATATACGTTGGTGTTGATCATTGGCTTCAGGGATCATAAAACGAATGACTTCATAAAAAAATCAAATTACAATTACTCAGACCAGTTGAGGTTTACGGAATGTTGAACTTACTCGATATGTTACTAATCACCAACTGTATACATGATGCTTAAATTAGTACCCACCTTTTGCAACATACATATACATATACACTCACGCCTGTAATCCCCGAAGGGGTAGGCAGAGGTGTAACCAGTACACCCACTTTTCGCCGAATTTCGGTCCCATAATGTGATAGGGGGCGAGCCTATCGCCACACCGGGCACCATTCCAGACTCCGGGTTAATACTGAGTATTTCTAGGTAGAAAAACCCAATATCACTTTACCCGACCCGGGGATCGAACCCGAGACCTCAGCACAGCAATCGTAACGCATGCGCAATTACAACTGCGCCACCGAGGCAGTCTTTTGCAACATTCTGTATATATTCTTTCTCACTGCTGGGCATGAGCCTCCCCTACTATTGATACCTAGGGATTATGCCTCGGCCCACCTCGGTGACCCGATGCCAGTGGGTAGACTTTACATACTTATTCACAATGTTCTATGTCGTTATGTCAAAGGTGCGTACTGGTAGCTGGGATCAAACGCGAAACATTCCTTCTAAGCTATTGTCTAATAATCTCTGCATAGGTATTTATCCTCGTCGGTACGCCGTAACTCTCAATTCTTTATCAAATTTAATTATTTAATCACCATTTTAAAGCTTATGTTTGCCTTTAAACATAAACAACTATTGTAAAATTATAAATTTGCCACAAAAAAATTAAGTGCCCTCTGTTGACAGTACAATCAACTAATTTGTTTTATTGTTTATTTAGGATTACGCGCATAGAACATTTTAGGAAGCGCCATCGATAGTCTTACAAAACTAATAGTATAATATTTAAAATAAATATTTACATTTAGTTAATTCTACTTTATAATATTAGGTAACTGATCGCTATATCTGGTCACCTATTGTATATATACTTTGTAATTGAACATAAATATATGATCGTTTGCAGGTTGTTGCGGGAGGGAGGGAGGGAGGGAGAGGCCTCGTCGGAGTGACGTCACGTAGATATAGTGACACGTGACATGTGACATGTGATATAGGACTACACTAGTGGTGCACCGCACTAGTCGACCATTAGTGTTACTCAAGCGGACTGTCACTACAGCCGTGCACCCGCGCACCCGCGCACCCGGGCACCCGCGAACCGCGTGAAGTGATCAATATATTGTATAGTTATTGGCACAGTCTGAACATCGTACAGGTGACTTTAAACACATCTAGACCTGAGACAAGTTGACAAACGATCTATTTTCAATGTTAATAGGCTAACAGAATAACTTACGCCTGTATCCCCAAAAGGGCAGGCAGAAGTGTAATTCCGTCCCATGAATGATAAGTGAGCCTACCTCCCGGACAAAAATTCCAACCCCAGGCAACTATTACGTGATAATTTATTGCTGGTCTGGATTTGAACCCACATAGTTTTAGCATAAGTTTACCACTAGATCAATAAAGCAGTTAATCTCTAGTTCCTTGACTATGTTCACAAACTGAATAATTTTTAGACTGAGTTTATAAAGTAAGATTCAGAGCACGACCGCAGTTGGCGTTTGAAGATAAAAACTCATTCCAAAAATTAGAAATTAACTTAATTATTGTATAACACAAGTCGAAAACGAGCTAGCGGGTCACCTGATAAGTGATCACCATGGATAATATCTCTGAAAGGGTAGGCAGAGGTGTAACCAGTACACCCATCGGACAGCTTATTACTGTCTCATAATGTGATAGGGACGAATAATACTCCGGTCTAATACTAAGTATTCCGTGATATAAAAACCCAATATCACTTTTACCTGACCTGAGAATCGAACCCGACAGCACAACAAAGCCAGTCATAATGTTATAAATCGTGGATGCGTGGCTATCAGGGTAAGTATAGGTATGTTACTGTGTCGACCCGCTGCGGTCGTGTTCCGAGTTGTTTTAATAAATGTGATGCAGCTGAAGTGGTCGCGTCGCTGGACCCTGGACCCTGGACACTTCACTGGACTGGATACTTGATGTACAAATAAATCATTATTATGTTTTATTGTATTTTTTTATTCCCCGCTTAATGCCGGATATAAACGTCTCCTGGAAACTACACCTAGCACTAGTAGTAACGGCAGTAGTGGTAGTACCTTGCACCTTCTTGCAGTTTCAGAGGAATAGGCTAGTTGACTGTGTTTGGGACACAGTTTCATTTAATTCTTCATGGTCTATATTATTAAAATATTAACATAAAACATAAGTTTTTAATATTTAATTTGTATTTTTATAAGCCTTTATTTTTCCCACCAAAACGCTACCAACTGTAATGGCCTCTCGCGTGACGTCACCACCCGCAAAACTAATAGACGTTTAGCTCAGCTTTTTAGATGTTACGAACGGTGACGTCATGCATGACTGATGGGTGTTTCATGTCACGTGACAAAATGCTTTATTTTTACATAATTGTTTCTTGGGAGTGGGAGAGGCCTACGTCCAACAGTGGACTGACACCGGCTGATGATGAATTGTTTCTTGAAAATATTAAATAATCACATATAAATTATCAAAATTGATTCAATTTTCGATATTTTTAGACTAAAATCTATTATAAAAAACAACATTCTATTAAATAAATAAATTAGGTTTTCACTTCAGTCAACTACCCTATTTCTTCCCGTGAACGCTCCGATTGTGGATGGAGCTCCCTGCCGAGGTTTTCCAAGGGGACTACAGTATGGGGTTCTTCAAGAAGAGAGTAAATAGCTTTCTGAAGGGTCGGCAACACGAATGTGATGCTTCTAGTGTTGCGTCCATAGGCTACGGACTACGGTAGCCGCTTACCATCCAGGCGTGCCAGTTTGCCACCATCGTGGTATAAAAAAAACCTTACCTAATTTAAATTTAATGAGTTATTTTTTTTTTGTATTTAAATTCCCTTGGTATAAAATTGCTGTGTATAACTCTTTCTATGTGTTTTTACCAGAGCAGAGTATCAAGTAGCGACAGAGAATTTATCCCTACTCAATACATTAATGCCTGCTGTTTAGCTTCTTCACACTACACCTAAAGGACCCAAGATCATAGGAGGGAGGGAACACGGTAGCTGGCAAACTGTTCCACAGCTTGATGGTGCGGCAAAGATACAAATGTTCTCTGCTCTTGGTTGGATCTGGGTGTACCCCATACTACGAATCTGTGGCTCCACAAGCCAGTACGCGTGGTGTGGAAGGGATAGGATGGGATAAGATTAAACAATTATTCGGGGCAATCCCGTGATACAGACGATAGAACACGCTAAGCGAGGTAATATCCCTAGATATGTGCACGCTATTTGTATCTAGGACGACGGTCAAAAAACAATATACCTATCATATTCATATTTACAAGCAAAAAAAGGTCACAATCAGCTAAAAGTGCACAAATGGGGAGAGCTATCTTTACAAGTGTTATCGTTGGGGTCACAGTCACCTTCCCACAGATAAATTTATTTACATATTCGAGCAAATCTGCTTAATTATTTTATTATCTGTTTGTTTTATGCAACACAATAATATCTGCATCGTGATTAGGTATACTATTTACAGTTGCAGTTTATTGCGTTTTCTTGAAATGAATATTCTATATTTATGTAATAAAAATAATGTAACATTCAAAATATGTATGTATAATAGACCTTAAATATGCCAATATGTTATGTGGACACCAAAAACGGTACTTAAATGACGCATTTATTATAATAACCACTCAAATGTGAATGCGTATCTATTATATTAGGCACTTATGGCGCGTTTTAACAAATTCTAAGTTTATCTGTATTTTTATGACATTCATATTAGAATATGGACAAAATGTAGGCATAACTGACGCCTATATTTGAATGAAGTAAAATTATTCTCCTTGACAGTACCTACCTCCGTGGCGCAAAGAGCCAGTTGTGGCTGAGGCGGCCGCGAGTTTGTTTCCTGTACTGCGACAAATGTTGATGTGAGCCACAAATATTCAGGTCTGGGTGTAATGAAGCCGAAAGTTTCGCAGCTCTGTGGCATCGGGACTATACGATAAATATATATTTTTTGTATGATTACTGAATGTCCGCGCACTGTATTCGTGTATAATAAAAAAAAATGCCGGCCCACGTGTCCCCTCCCCAGCAATTATTCAGGCCGGCATGGCGTTAGATAATCATCCTGGGCCATTAGACAATCTCTCTGGACGGCACTGTACTTACCATCAGACGAAGTATCGTTTTTCCGAGTCAAAAAAGTTTTTTCGCGGCTAGTCGGAATTAGTTAATAACACAACTAACTCATATCTAAGTGTGGGGTCGGGGCTATGTGTGTGACTGTTGGGTGTTATTTATTTATCATATTTCCAATTGCCGTTATCTTTACAGTATGAAAGACGTCGTGATCGTCCGGTCAATTAATTGACATACCTATATCACTCAAATTATGTGTGTGGACCTTTAGGTATGTTTATGTAGGTATGAGGTAGGGATGCACTGCTAGCGTTCGCACCGAGAGACCTTTGACAGAGTAACATGCATACTGCGCATTATTAGAGAGAGGGTAGAGACCTATCTCACTTCAAAATACAATGTGTAGCACAGTGAGTTTATATGACGAGTAACCCATCGATATGATTATCGAATATAACAGAAACCACCGTCAAAAATGATCCTGAACTCTACCAAACATACAGACATTCAATTCACCGCTTTAGCCTAGTTAAGCTGCAGGTCAAATCTCAATCAAAAATGATTTGTGATAAGATTAAAAATATTAACAAAATAGGTAGGTACATACGCAGTATTAAGCAAATTTATTTATAGTTTAGGTGGATGATGACAGGAGAGATGACGTCATTATTTATTTATTTTCTATAGGACAATCAATGGTAATTACATTAAATATAATGAATAAAATTAAAAAAAAAAATAACATACATGGTAAATGATGTCACAGCATGCATTGAATAGTTAATTGAAAGTAGCAAAAAAAATGCAAATAAATATAAAATTAAGTTTAATATTAGTTAGGAGAAATTTTATATAAAGCATAATATATGAGACCGAAAGTATCACTCATTTTCACAAATTGCCCTTTTAAACGTTTTCACTATCGTAATATTATTCAAAATACAATCGAGAGATGTACATATTATGCATTAGTTATATATTTTCTTCCTCTGTGACAGAAATCACAGAATTACGTTTGAGTTTTGTGTTAGCAGCATAGTAGAATATGTTTGTACAGGATTTGTTGTTATCTGTCTTGCGATAGTCAAACTTGCGAACCTCACCTTTAGAGCTTTTTGACGTCGATTCATAAAATGAAAGAATCACTTTAACACTTAATATAACAACTATTTAAATGCATGAACAATGTATTGACTAAGAAATTGATGAAAACGACGCAATCGTAGAAATGAAGTCATAGCCACAGTTGGTCTCCAAGTTTGGTTGGTAAGATTACTATTTAAAATTCTAGAGATGAAGGCTTTACTGCATCTTATGAACCATACGATGCAGTAAAGGAGCCTATATATGGTGTATTGCCTTTTTGCTTCTATGATCTAAAAAAAACGATGTTTATTTACATCCAAACTAATAGTTAACAGATAATTAGGTGGTAAAGGTAGAGCGTTTATAAATAAATATTCACAAAATCCATGTTAATTTTGTGAGAAATATTTTATTATTTATATATTAAAAATTGAGAAACAACTAAAGCAACAGTCTATTCAAATTTGATTGTGTTTCTATAGATATATTGCTTGATATTCCGTTTGTCATTGTTAGTATTTGATCTACACCGCAACGCCCATTATTTCGAGGTTCCTGCCGAAATGGTTAATTTTTCCGTAAGCGCTAAAATCACAACTTTTTGTAAGATCTAAGCGCGTCAATGATTTTCGCATTTTCCGAGATCCGGTTCAAGATTGGTCGGCGGGTGTGGCGACGTGCCTCCTCGCGCCTCTGGTACAACGCGGCGGGTTAGGATGGTCGCCAGCCGAGTGCTGCGTGGTCGTCGCTGGCATCTCTCGGCTTTAGTCGGGTTGCACCGCCAGTCAGTCGGACTCGGTGTGTGGTCAGTGCAGTCAGTGTGTGACACTGCCACCAGCCGAGAGCCGCGTCTTTCGCACGCAACACGCAGTATTCCTCCGGCCGTGCGCGCAGCACCACGCGGCTATTCTAATACATTTTTTTTTATTTTATTATCTAGCCGGCCTTGGCGCTATTTTGACGCCGGTGTTTTCGCGTGTTTTCTCTGACGGACCCACATGTGAGTACATACTCGTAATATCTTTATAATGCTATATATTTGAATAGTATTGTTTTCCGATGAACGCGCTCCGGCTCCTGCGTGAATTGTTTACATTTTTTCGCGGCTAACTGTCCGCAGATTTACAAAAATGAAACAATTTTTCCAGCTTTTGCATCAAAACAATATCTATATTGTATTATCCAGATACCATGACATTAGCATAGCTATAAGCTAACTAAGATTAAATTTTCACTGGAATCTCTCCACTTTCGTTTAGCTCTATTTTTATAGAGTAAAATCTTTATTAAATCTTTCGGCGTGTGAAGAGCATCACAAAAGTTAACATTTAATTGTAATTTATTCAGAAAATATGTAATAAAAGAGATCAATGTATTTTATATCTGGTTCTTAGTGTGTGTACTGCATCAATTAGCGATGCTTTGAATAAATTGCCGCAGTCGTTAAACCACGCATATATTATTGTTTATTTTCATTTAGCTTTCAGTAAAACAAGTGTTCATTGGATTAGATCTGAGGAATGGAACTGACCCTGCACAAGTTAAATTGCTGACGCCAGACAAGGCTTTCAAAATCCAAGGATAGAATGTGTGAACTTGAATGATTTCGGCAGGCGCAGATTTAAATAATCTTGAAAATAGAGAAGCCAAATGTACGCGTTTTATGGTTATTATTAAAAATAATGGATTCCTTGGGGTCAAAATGCGACTACTATTTATATTTAGACTAAGATTTTATTATTTACTGACATTTTGACTTTCTTAGATACTCAAACATAAAGTTTCTCTTTATAAAACGCACTATGATTATTACTCTAAGTTTAGGGAATCTAAAGCGAAAGCTGTATTCAAAATAAGTAGGAAGCAGCGGCGGCCAGATAGTTTGCCACTGTTGTATTAGGCGATAATAATTACTATCTGTCGGCTTGTTCATTAATACATCCCTAAAGATTACCTTCATATAACTGCCAAATTACCTACCATATACTGCAATGCACTTAATTTATTGTAGATATAGTAATCTTTGACCGCGCTTGAAAACCGTATTTATGGACATTAAAATCATATATGAGAAACAAACGAAAATTGTCTTTAAGTTTTAAAACAAGTAAATACAAGATAGATTTAATTATGTACATACCTGACATACCTCCATCGATAGCAAACACATTTCTCCCATTCAAGTATTATATAATCTAATAGACTTACATTATCTGTCTTTTGATATTGTGGATAAACTATCTTTCATATTAATTTCGTTGATTCCAGTCTAAATAGAAATTCTTAATATACATTACTTAGATGCCGACATTTTCACTGTACCAAAGTTTCACCAAAGAAAATGGCCACGACTGAAATTTTACTTACATTCAGGAACAACTGAATGCGCGTAGAAGCTCCTAAAGTCGGTTTTGGATGTAGATATAACCGATTTATGGTTGTGTGCTGAGCACATAAGATTCACCACTCGATCATAGATGTCCAATATCCATAGACTCCAGTAGAGTGTATTATGTTCCTTTTCTGTAGAAAACAAAATTTACGCCACAAATTATTAGTACAAACAATCACGCCTATAATTCCCGAAGAGGTAGGCAGAGGTGTAACCAGTACACCCACTTTTCGCCGAATTTATTACGGTCCCATATCGTGATAGGGGAGAGCCTATGACAATTTATTACCAATGATTAGTATTATTTTTATGAATCTAAGGACCTTTAACTTCGTTGTATACGTCTGTGATAACTATCACAGTGCTTTAGCTGGCTATATTGAGTGATATTTTTCTTTACAAAGCACTCTTTGACTATGACTATTTTATTTTCCATGGGGAAAATCTATGCTACGGATAGCCCCTCGACTCGGTGGGGGTGTATATGCCGGACTCACCGACCCTCTGACCCAGTTCACCCAAGGGACTAACTAATCGGAACAATAAGCCCCAAGTATTATAGACATATATCTCAAAAATATATCTTAATATAAGCAGCGTCGCTATCGAGATTTAATTTTAAGAATGTAATTTCTATAAACGTTGTGCTCTTTTACAACTGTAACATGTACCACATTATTTAATATTCAACGATTATTACATAAATAAAAATGCAAATAAATTTTCAACTCACAAAAATTCACTACTCAAGTAAAATACTACATTATAAATCTCGATGCGTTGATTGCCGAAAACAACCAGTGAACTTGACCCCGACCGCGACTCGCGACCGCCAGCGCGATCGTCTGTAAACACGATAACATTATCGAGCTCCACAATAAACGACAGAATAAACTTCACACGGGTTCATTACAAAGTCGCAGCGATGGATACTCATTGGTCGCCGGATTCGCGAATTTATAAATTAAATTACTAGTATTAGTATTTGAACATGTAAGGCGAAGCCTGAAAGTAGCACCAACTGTGGAAAAGATGAGGAGTGCTAGGTTAGCTTGGTATGGGCATGTGATGAGGAGGGATGAAAGGCATGTGACAAGACTGGTTGTCAATATGGATGTGGATGGAAGAAAGAGTCGTGGGAGAACAAAAAAGAGGTGGATGGATTGCGTGAATGAGGACATGCGTAGATTTGACGCATGATGGGCTGCGTGGAGGGTTCAAACCGTTTGTGCCGACCCCACTTAGCGTGGGATAAGGGCAGGTAAATGATGAAATTACTAGTATTACACGTATACCCAAACGGCTTTTAATATAATTTTTTTTATCCTGGCACGACAAAGTGCACTGCACCTGATCATAAGCGCAGTGCCGGCAAATTAGATCATATTATTAGAAATATTTTCCTGAGTAGGTATCGCGTATGTTTATTGGTACTTTTATAGAAGTGGAGAGTCGTTAAACCACTTGTTTACTAAACCACATAAGCAGTCATATTTTTACAATACATGTAATCGGAGTGTAGCTGATAATGGATATGATACGAGCTCTATTCAGTAGCAAATGATAGGAAAAAATGCGTAGATCATTTAACAGTTGTTAGACGAAATGCGAGCGTATGTTCACACGTAGCCGTGTGCGTGTGCGTGTGGGTAAATAGGTATGTGTTTGATTAAAATAAAAAAAACTACGCCATTATCCACATTTATATATTATTGAACGTTTTTTATAAAAATATTTAGTACCACTTTTGTCTATACGGTATTTACTTTCAAAACATCAAAGTCAGTCCATTCATTGGTGAAGCTTTGAGATTAATGTTTACAGACAAACGCGGTTGAGGACCTATTTATTGCTATTATTTTTTATCCTGGCACGGCAAAGTGACCACACTGCACCTGATGGTAAGCGCAGTGCCGTCCAATTACAATTTAACCCCTGCTACTCAACACAATCTTGCCGGCCTGCTTCTTCACACTATGCCATGGGCAAGAAGGTGAAGAAGCGGTCGAGGGTCTATTGTTAGAGTACTAAGAAGGCTTCAAAACGGCCAAACATCGTACCCCAACTCTAGACCCCCGAAAAAAACTCGATGTACACTCACTGATCTCGGAATGCGACACACTTGCGTGTGCCACTATGGTGGGTTTTACACCCTGTGTACAGTAGTCGCTATCCGGGTGGATACGAATATCCTACCACCTTCAATATTTAAAGCATTGTACAAATACTTAATAATTGTAAAACGGCTTATCATAAATCTGCGCGATGAAATGACGCCAATGTCAGTTAATCAAATAGCGAAGTATTTATCTGCTATTTGTATGATCTGTGCTATTTTTATACAGCGAAAAATCTTCAACAATTTCACAAGATATCACGTCTGTTGCCTACAATTTATAGAGTTAAGAATGGCTTGCAAAAATTTGCGATCATCGCTTGCAGTGACGTGATTTCGAATTTACGATTGATAAGGGAGAGGACTAATTATAATAAAAATTATTTGAGTTGCAAAAGTTGCAAAATGCAAATACTGAAATAGTCATAACTCTTAGGTAATCCTACTAATATTATAAATGCGAAAGTTTGGATGGATGTTTGTTACTCAATCACGCTACAACAGCTGGACGGATCTGGTTGAAATTTGGCACAGATATAGATTATAGTCTGGAATAGCATAAGAATGGCGACAGGGATTGCCTAAATAATTATCGTCCTATTTCAGTGCTCTCAGTCCTATCTAAGATCTTGGAGAAGATACTAAATCGAGCATTAAAAACGTTTCTGGAAAAATGTAGTATACTAGCACCAACCCAATATGGTTTTAGCCCAGGTATATCCACAGAGGATGCTGTAATGGATTTGACCAATACCGTTGTAGCCAATTTAGATGAAAAAAATAGATGCTTAAGCATCTTTCTAGATCTCTCAAAAGCATTCGACACGGTATATGTCCCTATTCTACTAGAAAAAATACAAAAACTGGGTGTACGAGGTTTGTCCCATGACATTTTCAAAGACTACCTCACAAATAGGAGACAACGAGTTAAAATTGAGAGCTATATTAGTGATGAAGAATCAGTGAGTTACGGTGTGCCCCAGGGTAGTGTTTAAGGCAGATGATACTGCTATGCTATGCAGATGATACTGCTATCCTCGTCTGGGGTCCTAATTGGCAAACCGTAAAGGAGCGAGCCGAATACTCATTGTCCAGAGTTATGAGCTGGTTAACCAATAACCTCCTAACACTAAATTTAAATAAGACCAACTTCATAGTTTTTTCCCTCAGCAAAATTACTGACCCTGGAAGAAACGTCTCAATTAAAGTTGTATAAACCCTTGTACAAATCGCAACGCATGCAACTGCCTAGAACTTACGGGGGTCGAAGAGGTAAAATACCTGGGTGTACAAATTGATCATTGACTGAAGTGGTTGTTCCAGATAGATCTAGTAACGACAAGAGTAAGGCGATTAATATGTCTTTAAGTCCCTACGAGATGCGCTACCGCATGATAAACTCATACTAGTCTATCTGTCTCTATGCCAGTCTGTGATACAATATTGCATTACGGTTTGGGGTGGAGCAGCTAAATCGCACCTCATTAAATTGGAAAGGGCACAAAGAGCGGTGCTAAAGGTGACCAACCGTGAGCCTATATGCAGACTGTAAACTCCTCTCAGTGCGACAGCTGTTCATCTTGAAAACAGTACTCAGGAAACATCGGGATGTGCCCCACCCAAACAAAAATAAACGCAGTTCATCATCTGTATGCCCTCGTGTGGCCTGCAGGACCTCTTTCGCAAGAAGACAAACACGTAGTATAAGCGCCAAATTATACAACGATTTAAATAAAAAGCTAAATATCGTTTCACTAAGTAGACGTGAAGTTAAAGTGAAAGTTACCAACTGTTAGCTTCAAAAACTTGATTTCCAAAAAAACGAAGACCTTCTTACTTACCTAACATAAATCCCACTTATTTACCAACACACATACACACATAAACACACTCACACACACACTCACACACAAACCCCCACCGAATGACTCATACACACCACAAGTATATAATCAAGAGCATTCAATTATCAAAAAAAGCATAAACAGCGATCTGAAGTACAAATAGTATTGTTAACCTTTGGAGCGACTGAACACTGTCTCCCAAGATACAGGCTTCTGACCTAGTTTGGGAACTAGTAATCAGTATATATTATAATAAATATTTTAAAACTGTGCCTAAATTTAATACCTACCAAAGGTTTATGTAATTTATGTGTCGATAAACAATTTTTATTTTTTATTTATTATAGCACATAGGCTACTTTTTATCCCGGAAAAATGTACAGTTCCCGTGGGATAGTATAGTTTTTCACAGAGATAGTGATCGACGTGATTTTTGCATAGTGGTAGTTTAGGGATCACAAAATGACATATGCCACTTTTTATCCCGGAAAAATGCATGCATCCTATGGGATAGCAAAATATAGAAAGGTGTAATAGCTTAAGATGCCTCCATGGATTGTATACCTTTCCTTCCAAAAATAACCTCCACGCGGGCGGAGCCGCGAGCAACATCTAGTGTATTATAAAACTAGATAGTTCAAATTTTTCATATATTTGTGTCCAAATAAAATATAAGTCTATGCTTAGACCTCGCGTAATGTTCACAAAATATTCTGTAGTCGTACTTCGTGTCATGAAATTAAAATCTGCCTTCCGGTCAACGTATTTGTCCCTTTTGAAGGCGTTAAAAGCATGAAGTAGCATTAATGCAACGTTAGCGCCCATTACGAGAAAGACGTGTTAATGTTTGTTTCTTTGTGCATCGTATTTTTTCGTTTCTTTGATGTCTGTTATCTAAAGCTAGTAGAATTGAAGTATGCAAGAGGAATTAATCTTTAAATATTTATATATGATTTACTATGAATACGTTTCGTAGTTTGTACGAATCGTGTATGTAATGAATTGGTATTCCGCCGTTTTATTGACTTGTATGACGCATGTTATTACGTCATGTGGTAATGTTGATTAATTGCCTACATTACGTTCGAATCTATTACTTGATCGTGTTAGACCTTCGCCACCGATCTCATCATACCAATGTTTGACTTTTCCCTCTCTTTACGTTATTGATATTTAGATTTATATATATTCACATGAATCCCTATTTCCGTTGGTCATGGCATCGCGCCTGAACGACTGGACCGATTTCGCTAATTTTTTTTTGTTTGTTCTTTTTTATATGTTAATTGTCTTATAGTATAGTATTAAATGTTAATTATCGCTTGCTTTAATGGTGAAGTAAAACATCGTGAGGAAACATGCATACCCGAGAATTCTCATAAGAATTTCGAAGGTATGTGAAGTCTACCAACCCGCATTAGGCCAGCGTGGTGGACTAAGACCTAACCCCTCTCATTATTAGAGGAGGCCCGTGCCTAGCAGTGGGACATTGTTTAACACAGGGCTAATATTATTATATAGATAGATAAAAAATGTGCATTGGTCGAATACCAGCATAGGTACATAGGCTGGGAAATTCCAGTTCAGTCAGTACCAATTAGTGCTTAAGTTTGTAATTCTTAAATCACACATTAATTTCCCGGTATTGGAATTTGCACCCGACATTCGATGGGCTTGCCATCCATCATATTATGGGCAGAAATGCATTCGGCGTACCGTGGGTGCATCGGTTGCACCTCTGCCTACCCCTTCGGTGAAGTAAACGTGAGTTATGTTATGTTATGACATATACAATTATTTATGGTAGAATAAAGGTTTTTTATTTCTTTATTTATTATTTTGCAATTAAATGCCTTTGCTTAATTGCCTCGGTGGCGCAGTTGTAATTGCGCATGCGTTACGACTGCTGTACTGAGGTCTCGGGTTCGATCCCCGGGTCGGGTAAAGTGATATTGGGTTTTTCTATCTAGAAATTATCAGTATTAGCTCGGAGTCTGAAACCTGTGCCCGGTATGGCGAAAGGCTCGCCCCCTATCACATTATGGGACCGAAATTCGGCGAAAAGTAGGTGTACTGGTTACACCTCTGCCTCCTAAAGGATTACAGGCGTGAGTGTATATGTATGTATTATTTACTAGATGTTGCTCGCGGCTCCGCCCGCTTGGAGCCATGGAGCCGTGGAGCATTCCATAGGAAGCGTGCATTTTTCCGGGATAAAAGTCGCCTATGTAATCCTCTCACCCCTTAACTACCACTACCTATGCAAAAAAATCATGTCGATCCCTTACTCTGTGGAAAACAGAAATCTATCCCGTGGGAACAGTTCGTGTGTGCGTGTACACTAACCTAACAGCACACATATGGCGCGGCGGGGCGGCGGGGCGGCGGGGCGGCGGGGCGGCGGGGCGGCGCGGCGGCGGGGCGGCGGGGGCGTGCGCGGCGGATATTTTCGCGCGCATGTTATTTTCGCGGTATCAGTGCGTTTCTGTTGTAACGTAATACTGACGTCGCGTCGTCGGCACACGCCTCTCGCATACAAACAAAACATGGTTTTAGTCCTTCGACGGTAGGCAGCGGCTTTGCTGTGCCCTGGCATTGCAGAAGGTCTATGGGCGGCGGTGCCTACTTACCATCAGGTGGCCCGTCTGCTCGTCTGTCTATCCAGGCAGTAAATGTGGGACGACTTTTGTGTGATACGCGGTAGGAATCGCAAGCGAACAGTTACTGAAAATATAATCAACATTACAAAGTTGTTATATCTTTATCAATATTAGCATAGCAGATAACATGCGTTGGATGGCTTGTTTAGTGGCTTTCATATTAGATGTAATTGTTTAGCGGAAATCCACAGCTAGTCTGGGCCAATCACACATACATTATGTAAGTGATTTTTGTCTCAGTATGAGACCGGAGTCTGGAAATGTGCCCGGTATGGCGATAGACTCGCCCCCTTTCACATCATAGGACTTTCATAAGCTCTGCGATATGTGGGTGTACTGGTTACACACCTATGCCTACCCCTTCAGGGATTAAATTGGTGAGTGTGTATAATACAGGGTATCAACTATAAGTTACTAACTCTACAAAGACAAAACTCGACACGAGTTAGTTTTTGTGTAAGCCGTGTGGTGTCTTTGGCTCATTCATCATCATTGGTCTGTGTCATGAACATCAACACGTATGATAATTCGCCACCCTCACTTGTCAATTGTTAACCTTCCGGGTGACATCAAATATTACGAATGGCTTCTCTGATTAGCGATGATTGGTCTGAAGTCTGAAGGCTTGTTTTTTCTGTAAACGAGTTTGCGTAGCCCTTAAGTGAAACAGAAAGGCGATCGAAGAGTTTTTTTATTGAATTATTTAATACAATAGAATATCCGTATCTCTACTTTAGAAGTATACAATAGTCTGACTTATGCAAAAAAAACAATTGATCCTAATTTCACACTCACGTGCCAATCAAGAAAATAATCACTAGATTCAGTCTCTTCAACTGTATTTTTAGGAATAACTCTAGCTAGTAAATTGCAATGGGGTGCTCAAATAGAAAGGTTATCCGTTAAATTAAGTGCTGCAGCTTTTGCAGTTCGGAAAATAAAACGTCTAACAGATGTTTCAACGGCTAGGTTGGTATATTTCGCATACTTCCACAGTATTATGTCTTACGGCATTCTATGGTGGGGATCAGCTGCTGATATAAATACTATATTTATTTTACAAAAAAGAGCAGTCCGAGCTATATACGACCTACGTAGTCGGGATTCTTTACGATCAGTATTCAAGGATAGTAATATATTAACTGTGCCGTCTGAATACATCTATCAAAATATCATGTACGTTCGTAAAAATATAAGCAATTTCTATAAAAATAGTGATATTCACAACATTAATACAAGAAACAGAAACAAACTTACAGTACCCTCCTTTAGAGTAGTAAGATCTAAAAAGTCTTTTAAACTGTGTTAAATTTTATAACAAAATCCCCAATAACGTAATTGATTTGCCCAATACAATGTTTAAGACTCATATTAAACGTGTTCTTATGGACAGGGGCTATTATAATGTTCAACAATATCCAGAGGATAGGGATGTCTGGCATTTGGTTCCTTCCTGCACACTGCGACCTGGCGCCCTGTAGCTTACACCATGTTAGTGTTTACAAATAGTATAACAAAATAAAATAAAAACTAAATTCATAAAATATTAATAAATGACATGTTGTAATATTATATACACTTAAAAAATAATAAACTATGACGACCGATCGCGTATAAAATAATAAATTGGCAATGTAATTTGTGACAGGTCATCTACTAGAAATAATGAACCGGACCAAAAACAAGCCCGCTGAGATTGATTTGCTGGATTCTCTCAGAACTGGGTCGCGCCGCGTAGTATCCAGCGGTAATGTAAGCCCGCTGAGTTTGTTTCGCCGGGTCTTCCCAGGCGGGGTCGCGTTTGGATCCGGTGGTAGCTTTTAAAACAAGCGACGTCTCGGAAATACCCATGGTCCATATCAAACCCATTTAAATATATACCTATATATATTTGACTAGTATTACCTTGAATAATATTAATTCATAATATAAAAATAATTATTAATTAAAAATAAATAAATGTTAAATACCTTATGAATAATTAATTGCTAGTGTATTGATGATGCTATGTATGTTATGTATACATAAGCTGATATGCTTTTCTTAAAATTTCTTTACTTTTTTTAATGTTCTGACTTGTCATAAGAGCTATGTAGTTGCCTACTTGATCACTAAACGATTTGATTTCATTTCATTTCATCATGTAACAGCTTCTGTATCCGTACAGAGCAACTAGATGGGCCATAATAAGTATTTGATGAAAAACTATTCATAAGTCACATAGCATTCCATTATTTAGCACACAATTATGAGCTTAATCATTAGATTTAATAGACAAGACTGGGTAAGTGAAATAGTGCGGTAAGAAGGCGGAATAGATATCTAGCCGGGATATCTAATATCTAATCAGAAAAATGAAAGTCAAAGACGAAGAAAATTTTACTCAGACTGCCTCAGTGGCGCAGTTGTAATTGCGCATGCGTTATGAATGCTGTGCTGAGCTCTCCGAGTTGATCCCCGGGTCAGGTAAGGTGATATTGGGTTTTTCTATTTTCACATTATGGGACCGAAATAAATTCGGCGAAAAGTGGATGTACTGGTTACACATCTCCCTACCCCTTTGGGGATTACGGGCGTGATGTTTGTGAAATTTTACTCAGTCGTGAGTCTGTGGGTCTTGTGCAAGTTGTTTGTGGTACAAGTGTATTGTGTTTGTGTGAAAGTACATAGTTCGTCTATACTATTAAATATTATCATGTAGATATAATGATTGATTGCTCGAGCAAGTTACGTGAACTGAGCATGATATAATACTTCACACTTATAAGAAGGTTTTGCCAATTCAAGTTTGTTATTAGATTCAAATAGATAATATTTGATTTGTACAGAAACATTATGTGTTTGGTAAATATGTATGTAAAATATGAATCCTCAAATTTCACAGTGCCTCTTTTTTATGGTTTCTATTATTTTTTTGTTAGAAGGTTGTAAAAGTAGCTAGAGCTGTATTTTAGGATGTCATAATCCTACTTTCAGTGCAGCATGCACGTGTATAGACATCGTAGTTTTCTAGACAATTGGATTGAAAATCGTTAGCAGCTACCTTTTAAAAATCCTTTGAATATACACAGTAGTACTGCAGTAGATAGGTACCTCAAGATTTTTTGGAACTCGACACAATCTTTATGATTACCTACGCGAGAAACGACCTAAAGTTATTTTAAAGTATTTCAAACCACTCACGCTTTGTTAAGCCAATAATTTAATAGAATAAACTAAGAGACGAAGAGAATTATTTCTTCAGACAGCATCCGTGGCGCAATTGCCGAGTAGCCGGCTGTGAAACGAGAGGCCGTGGGTTCGATTCCCTCACCAGGACAAATGTTTGTGTGATAGACAGATATTTGTGTCCGGGGTCGAGGTGTTGTGAGACCGAAAGTCTCTCGTAGTCCTTGATACCCACAACACTAGACTCGTGTGGCAGACCAGTGTGGGGTCGGAGCTATGTGTGTGACTGTTGGGTGTTATTTATTTATTCTAAATCACGCCACTAATGTTTATATGGATTCCATTGTCGTTTAAAACTTGAAAGGTGTAATAATTATAGTTTGTAGAGAAAACGGTAGAGCAACACTCTAGACAGATTTGTCTACATTTCTAGGCTGACTCCTCTGCGATAATACCACTGGTCAACAGACTAACGTAAAATATTAATGGGTCTCACATTCCGCTTAAAGGATATAAAATACTAGCTGGTGCTCGCGGCTCCGCCCGCGTGGAAGTCATGTTTGGGAGAAAAAGTATATAATACAAAATACATTCATGCGTTTAACTTAAAAAATTACGGATTTTCATACAAACTTTCATTTCCTATTTTACCCCCTTAGAGGCGGAATTTCCAAAAATCCTGAAACACATATTTTTTGTTTTTAACTAAAAGGCCAAATACTAATTTTCATGAATTTAACTTCAAAAATGGCGGATTTTCATACAAACTTTCATCCCCTATTTTACCTCTTTAGTGGTACGTGGTTACGCGGAAAAATTAAGTGAACGAGAGTCTGCTGAACAGATCTTAGGATAAGACTTCAATATTTTGGAATACCATCAACGAATATTTCCAATATAGTTGCTATTATTTCCCTAGTACGTAAGTAGTGGTAGAGCCACGCTGTAGACATATTTGTCTACAACATGAATGGGCCGGCTCGACCGGGGTAGTACCACTGTCTCACAGAAAACCAATGTAAAGTGGCAGTTTACTGTCGCGTTTCGTATGGTAAGTGAGATATCTGGAGGCCCAGATTCCCCCTTCCCTTCCCTAATCCCTATTCCTGTCCTTTAAGGCCGACAGCGCATACATGATACTTTCGGTATTGTGGATGTTCATAGGCGGTGGAGATCACTTAACATCAGGTGACCCACTGGCTCGTTTGTCGGACTAAGATATATATAATATATAATAGTACATTTATGTAGAGTCACGGTGGGAGTCGAATATATTGCAATGATTTGAGTCGCGGATGTGATGGCACCCGCACCACCCCGCACCTCCCCACCCGCCCCGCGCCACTCGCGAAGCTATCAATTGGTTAGTGACAATCACGCAATTGTCCATTACAGCTCGTTGAATTGTGACCCCACCGATTGTGGCGGGGGGTCACATGACCGAATCCCCCTCCGTTTCCCCCACCCCACTGCGTGCCATTGGCGCGGGGTGACGCTTTGGTTAATTGAAGTAAGATTGTTCAGCAGAAGCTCCACAAACGCAATTCTTAGTAATCACAAGCAAGTCATTCAACCAGGCTTGTCTTCTGTTGGTGATAATAGTAACTAAAATAAACCCATAGATTAAGTTATCGATTAGTACGAAAAGTATTTAACAAAATAAATACTAGTTCCAGGTACGTCTCTTTACTACGAGAGTCATACAGGGTACCTTACAACGCTTTCTGTGTGCCGCGAATCCGCTGCATGTTGTGTGGTTTAAACGAAATTTAAGACTGTGAAATTACCGAGTTCTTTGTTACTTAACATTTTTCTCTCGAGTTGACCAGAGCAATGTGACATACAGGAACTATTTTGTAATTAAAGTTCTCGTTGTGTTGTTATTTTCTGTGACAAGCGTGAGGTTTAGCATCAGACGAGAGAGCGGCTCGTTTCGTGCTCCAGGAAAGTATCAGGAGACTACATTAACAATGGTTGTTATTCCATGTACATTTAAGTTTTCTTTTCCTTGACATCATGTTAATTCTTAAGCATGCAGACTTGGTTTCAAAGTTCTAATCAATTTGTTTTCATTACGCAATACTTATTCGAGTTGATGGTTTGTCGTTGAATACAAGTTACAAAGTAACTGCATACGTACAGTACATAAGTAGCCGGCTGAAGGGCGGCCTCAATAATAACGTGTTTTCGCCAGTTGGCTAGTGAGTAGTGCCGCTAGTCACCAAGTACCAACTCGAGTACAAGTTGATATTAATACAACTCGCATGCAGCCGCTACACACGCTGCTCACCCAGTGTTGGTTGAGGAATGCAAAGGAGTACTCGGCACGCCATTCATACGCTTTTCACGTCCCTCAACTTTTGATAGAGCAGTGTGAAAGTTTTGTCGATAGAGTAGGTAGAGATAATCAATACCTATACACATAAACAGAATGCTATAACTAATAGATCTAACGCTCGGACGTATCCTGTATGCGTTCGCTATAATAATATATTGTAGCACAAGAGCTGTCACCTTGCAATACGGATTTATGTGCAGCTCTACACAGATTACATTTCTTATTGAACAAGCGGATATTCGCGAATAGCTAGACCCCTACCTAATTTTAATTCAACACTCCGTTCATGTTTTTTTCTGGGACAGCGGGAATTTTACTTAGCATAAGAATAAAATGTACACCGAAATCATTTTGAACATGTAAATAGACATGCAGATATCAAAAATTAATTCCTTCTTTTAAATGTAGTAATTTCTACATTTAAAAGAAGGAATGAATTTGAAAACAATCTAGTGGAAGCTTATTTACTGCATGTTGACTGGGAGAGTCATTTTCTCCTCCTAAATGCCAAACCAAAGTACTTTGTGTAGAGAATTTGTGCGGGATTGGATCCCCTGGAACAAATTGACGTCAGACAGACAACTTGTCGTAAAAACTTAATTAATCCTTCTTGTTGCATGCATAAAAAGCATTTTGGGTCCACGCCACGTGACGTCACGTTGGAGAGAGAGATATAGATAAGAGTATGACAGGGATGTAACAGTTTACTAGAATCTTGACGTTTGAAGATATACCTTTTCTAAATAATTAAATCTCAATTCAACGGTCCAATGTCATTTTGGGCACGAAAATAAAGTAATTACGTGAATGACCACACCACTATTGGGAGTTTGTTGTCGACAAATTTAAATTGACCAATTTATCTAAAATGAATCTGCACACAGATATAATCTTCAATTGCGACATTGAACCGCAAGCTGCAAAAACTAACTACATAAAATACGAATAAAATAACTTTTAATGTTTTGTATCAATTAAGTTCCTTTTAAACATCATTATTGAATTTCTTTATTTAAAAGCATTTCAAGGATATCAATGTAAATATATTACAATTTACAATCATTAATGTACATTTAGATAAAATCTAAACGAGCTCTGATCTGATGTATGGATTCATTATTTTTTAATTGTGATTGATTGATTTAACTTTGTGTGCAAAATATACTGGGCCATAGTTTGTACAACGGTATCTGAATGATACAATCTGATAATGAGGCCATCCAGACGAGTCTATCGTGTGGTGTGGAGTGAAGTGCGGGCGGTATGCAGCCGATACTCAACGCGACTTAGCAACAATGTTACTCGGGTGCGTAAAATCCACTTCAATAGCTTGCAGACGCGGCTCTCTTGTCAACAACAACGCGTTTAACAGACTAAGATGTTGAGAGTGTGATAGTACGATACCAGTTCGATACCCGGTTGCTACACGGTATCAGCTGATGTGCGTATCAGTGTGTTTGTCAGTTGTACTGGAATGTGCTGAATCGCGTCTGCTATCAGGGGGCGGTGCAGCGGTGGCTAGTCGCTACAGTCGCAATCAGACTACGATAAGATAGAGGTGTGAGCTGGTCATTACAACGCCGCGTCCATCGTCTCCCACAGTCGGGCCTCCATCGCTACCGGGAAACTGATCATTGAAACGTGATAAAATTGAGATTATGCAATTCATTTCATCCGCAAAAACTGCACCGCATTACTGAGATCTTATTTTTTTGCGATTGCTAGTTAGTTACGCTATTGTTTTTGATTTTGGGTATATCTTAAATGTATATACGGATGTTATATTAGGTGTTGTATGCAAGTAGCTTGTGGCTTTTCTATTTTGTTCTAAAGTACGTGGTTAGTTAGATGACTTTCTGAATTAAACAGGGTTATTTGACAACACATCAAAACAGTAGGCATTTTTTTGTATCCTGGCAAGGCAAAGTGCCGTCCAATAAGATTATTGAGAAGCGAGAGACAATCTATCCCCCGCTACTCAAAATAATCATCAATCAATCATCATCACAATCAATCTATGGCAATAAGATTTTGTATTTTATTTTTTCATAATATTAGGCACTTAGTTTACATATATTGAGCTGCTCCTATCTAATTTAAATTGTATTTTATTTAGTTTCGTATAAATATTGTAAACCAGTTTTTGTAAAATGCAACGCTAGAGTTTCTTACCAGTTTGACTCTAACGAAACAGTATTCCGAACTGGCGGTAGTGTACAAGAGGCAATGGATTCATTAAATATTTAATTTGATTTAATTGAGATGGCTAATGAGTTATTTTATTCTGGCAATTTGACCACACTGCACCTGATGGTAAGCACAGTACCGTCCAATTGGAGTGTCAAGTAGCGCGAGATAATCTATCCCTCGCTACTCAACAAAAATATGCCGGCCTGCTGTTTCGTTTCTTCACACAGGCGTACCTGAAGTAGCCAGGATCATAGGAACGCGGTAGCTGGCAAACTGTTCCACAGCTGTTGCCATTTCAGCTCTGCGGCTAGTCTGCATCGTCGCGGCGGATGAGATAAGATTGGAGCCTGTGCCACAAGCGTCATTGGTTCTTATAATGATTGCACTGTCATGAACGAAACAGACTGACATATAAGTACTCTCGTCGAAACATATACCGTTAACGAAATGTAATTTGTATGTTAAATTTTAAATTATTTTTTATATTATTATGGATGGAAATTATGTTGATCTTTGCTAGAAGAGAGTTACGAAATCATCGTTCAACAAACCTAGTACTACTTTTATTAGGAACTCTGTAGCAAGCTGTAAATTCTTAACATAAAAACTGTAAAAAGAATTAACTATACAGAAATGTATCTTCACAATAAGTTCACAGGTAAAGAAAACACTGAGTAACACAGATATATTTAAAACATATAACCGAATTGACAGACTCCTTGCCTAAAGTAGGAAGAACTGCGCAGTAAATGAACATCTCAGAATTGCATGTACTATAGGTACTTAGTATACGACAGTTTACATCTTAACAATTCGCATATTTTGCGCTAAACTCTAGTATAAGGATAATTGATTTTAAGTGAACTATTATTATTTTATTATTTAGTTTTGACAACTCGCAGGTTCTTCAGGTTTTTCCCATAAGAGAAATCGGGTTATTATTGTAAGCTAGGATAGGGTTGCTAACCTCTGATTTCAAAAACTAGGATTTGAAGATGGACAAACAAGAGAACAATTCAGTATAAAATCAGGACGTGTCTTTTACACGTTTTATACGGACGTGTCGTTTAAGACAGCTTGAGCATCGCGAACACTCGCGAGCCGCGGGTCTGTCCCTAATGTAAGAATTGCAAAAGTGGCGCGTGAATTTTAAAAGACACGACCTTATCTGTGCCCTTTAAAACCCCAGGACGCTGCTTAAAAACTATCCAGGACACCCCAGGGCACTCAAAAAACCAGGTCAAGTCCTCGGGAAACTGGACGGTTGGCAATTCTAAGCTAGAATAACGTCGCGTCATCGCTTCGGTGTTACACACAATGTTTAAGGTTTGCAGAATATTCGCGATTGTATTTAAACATTATCAGTTAGTTTGTTATCGGTTTTATTATTACTAAAAGTAGAATATTTTTATATTAGCAAATGTCAACAGGCGTGACCCCCTGGCCGCGAGGGCAGCGCCTCGGTAAACATATGTACGTTTACATAATACATACTGTAGGTAAAGATTGTAAAGAATTCGCTGTAGATATTCAGGCCGAGATTTACTAGACCATTCACTATGAAATATCTTGAAAATTATACCTATTAACTATAATTTGCTACCTATTTTAAATTAATTGCTACATATATATTATAAAAGTTTTTTTTATTTATATCAAAATCCGACAAACCAGCCAGTGGGTCACCTGATGTTAAGTGATCTCCACCGCCCATGAACATCCACAATACCGAAAGTATCACGTATGCGCTGTCGGCCTTAAAGGACAGGAATAGGGATTAGGGAAGGGAAGGGGGAATCTGGGCCACCGCGACAGTGAACTGTCACTTTACGTTGGTTTTCTGTGAGACAGTGGCACTACCCCGGTCGAGCCGGCCCATTCATGGCATGGCTCTACCACTTTTAGCCTAGACCCAGTTGGTTGGGACACCCAAATGGCATAAATCTCTGACTTTTTCAAAGTTATGTGTGTATTCATTGTGAATTATCGCTTGCTTTAAGTGAAGGAAAACATCGTGAGAAAACCTGCATAAGTACCTGAGAATTCAGATACGAATTCCGAAGGTATGTGAAGTCTACCAACCCGCATTACGCCAGCGTGGTGGACTAAGGCCTAACCCCTCTCATTAGTAGATGCCCATGCCCAGCCGTGGGACTATGTTTAGTACAGGGCTAGTATTATTATTATATTTTTTTCAGATCACTTGCCATTATGACGTTCACGAGATTTACAACGCCGAAAACATTGTAAACAAAAAAAAAACAATTAAACGTTGCATCCAAAGTGTCGCTTCGCGTCGCGATGTTGCGGCAGCGCGGTGTGTCGCGTCGCTCGTGACGTCACTGTATACATTACTTGACGTTATTTATGTATTTTAGTATC
The DNA here is from genome assembly GCA_905220505.1 of Laothoe populi. NCBI lineage: Eukaryota > Metazoa > Arthropoda > Insecta > Lepidoptera > Sphingidae > Laothoe > Laothoe populi. The sequence continues at coordinate 13,449,368 of HG992172.1, forward strand.
CAGAGTCGATGATAACACGCAATTAGTACGTAACAAACATAAGATATAGTTTGGTTGAGGGTGTCATTCAGATGTGGGTGGGCCAAGCTACTTTTAGCTACAGCTAAAAGGACATAGGGTGTCTATAGTCTGTCTTCAATTTACATTTATTTTGTCCCGTTTTAATGTTTTTATTAATGTTTAAACAAGAAAGCATTTCATATAACACTTACCGCCTACTCTCTCTCATAAATTACCAAAAACTGTTCCTAGATTATACTATCGAGTGATACAATATCAGCGCAAATCCTCACTAATCTGCGCATACGAGGCTAGATAGTAGACCTTCACCGGCCCCTGTCCACCTCCCCCTCCACGCCCCGCCCCGCCCCCTCGTGTTGCCGTCTGCTACCGATGCGGTCGTGGTGTGAGGTAGCATTCATTCTTGCTGACCATACCTACATTATGTTGTGGTTCTCTACTGGTTAATATAATGCATATTCAAAGACTGTTTACTCCACTGTATGAGAAAGAGAGGTTATGCTTTTGACTCTTTTAACAAATGCTTTTTAAGTTTCATTAATATTTTTGTTGAGTTGGTTGAGGAGGCCGATGGCTGGCACATGCGTCATACTCGTGAACGGGTGCTGCTTGTGTGGACTGGTCTACCTGGATTGCTCATTGATTGTTAGTTGGATAAAATTAAATAACAAGTTGTATAGCCTCTTTTACGACTCTGCCTTGTATTGACATGTATACCGTAATTTTTTTGTCATGTGAATGTGACTTGTTTAAAAATGTATTTTTAGTGTGATTTTTTGTTGGAATGTAATGAAAAATTACAGAAGACCTACGGCTGAGTTTCTTGGTGCTTCTTCTCAGACCAGTGGGCATTTCCGAAGCACCGGTACACTTAACATTATTTTAACATTACTATGACATGTAAAAAGTGCCCCTAGTGGCCTAATTTACAAAATAAATGATTTGATTTGATTTATCATTTCAACGACTATTGTTGTAGCTAAGATATCAATACATAAATTTATTAGTCCACGAGTATCTCCATACTGGAATATTATGAAGAGAACCCATAGAGCCGATACGTCAGTGCTTGAATTTTGAATAAACAAGAACTATTTATTGTTCCTATATACCTCGACGAACAAAACAGTTTTCTGCCGAGAGTTGTCATCTCACAACAACTCCAGGTGGTTAAATTTAAGACCATCAAGGCTCTACTATTTAGAAAATAAATAGGAATCGTTAATTTTCTTTATCAGCTAAACGTGTCAAAATAGTTTTCTGACGATATTCGTCATCACAATACGGTTTCAGGTGGTTAAATTTAGACCGAAAATGGCCCACTTTTTAATTCGTATTTCTGTTTGAGTTTTAAAATCGGTCGTTATTTCGGCTGAAGCTTTAAATCCTTCCTGACCACATTCTCTAAACAAAATTTCTTGTATAACATTTTCGTCTAACTGTGATGGCTGTGTATATATAACTCTATATAACCAAGATAACTAAGATTTAAGCATCCAGAGATCTTATTTACCGTATGATGCGCAGTAGTGGACTATCAGGTCATCTGTTTTTTTATCACCGCGGTCTCTCTGAACCAATAGTTATGTAGAAAATAGCATTTAACAGCGTAGGTTCACTGTCTTAAAATTGTCGTAATTTAATTTAATTGTCTCAATAAATGACAACAACAGTCATAACGCAGAGTTAACTTATCACTTTTTTACGACTGTCAAAACAGAATTACGTTACAAGTACCTAAACTGATATAACATGAAGATACTCCGAACTCTAAGTAATGCGTAAACATCGTTTTATTATATTGTAATAATATTAATACCTCGTGTGTTTCAAATTGTTCTAGAAATCTCCACTACAATAAACTTTATAATGTCTCCCGCGTTTTATATAGTATTATATTTTCAGTCATTCTGTTATAAAACAATAAAGTCAATCATTTTATTGTGGAACTTAGTGTGGTAGTTATTTGATATCTGAACATCTATTTGGTGAGCATGCTCTCAGTAGGTGGTTCCGATATTATTCAACACCATAACCTGTATGTTGGTATCCAGTATACCGTATCCTCATGTATATTTTTCGTATGCAGAGCTCGAGAACGCAATGTTGGCAGCAGTGGCGACAGCTGTGGCTGAGAATCACTCGCGCGCGTCCCTCAATGGCGCCCTCAACGGACACACCCTGGTCAACGGGGACCGACCCTGGGAGGATCAGTTCCTGCCCAACCCGCTGCGACTCGACGACAAAATACGCGCGCAGAAGGTAATATACCTGATAGAGGGTTTAGGTGCGTCATTAACCACCTCCGAAGGACTGCTCTATTATAGGTATCAAGAGCAGTAGTTACAAATGTAATCAGTACAATAATAAATTCGCACAGTCATTCCCTATCGCTGTAGTTACTTAAATAGTTTCGATTGTTCTCCATCATGTTGCACAGCCAATAGATTGTGTAGGTCAATTGGCGAGATCACCGGATGACATGGGCCGCGGACATTTTGTACTGATTGCTATAAATACTGAGATGTCGATGATTCTGGCCGGTTACTAAGGACACATAAGTATGAGCAAAACACACCACACAACTTCTACACATTTATCTCTGTTGTACACGACACTTGTCACTCATACTTCGTAAATTTCAATATGACATAAATGAGGAGTGACCTCGTCACAATCCCTTGACGACCTGATGTGTGTGTTGTTGTGCACGCACAGAATAAGTAACCGTAGCCTTTATTAGGTATCTAACATACCAATCTACTTTATAAAGTCTGACAAAATATAAAGACAGGTATCCCTTACAAGCATTTCTTCTATAAAGTGAAAAATAGGAGGTTCTATTAGTGACGAAGTGACGAAGACGTGTGAAACAGATGCTATTAAAAATCTATATGTTCTTTAGTAGCAAAGGCCGGCAAACGATCAAGTAGGTTAACCGATGGTAAGCGATCTCCATCGTCGGAGAACATCAGAATAACACAATAACAGAATAATCACGACCTTAAAAGATACCTATATAGACACTGGGAAGGAAAGCGGGGTTTGGGCTCTTGGAAATATCAGTTACCGTGCAAATTACAACAGCGAGCTGTAACTTCACATCGGCTTTCTATGAGACGCTGCTAATAATTTAGTTGAGCCGACTCATACTGAAGAAAAAAATTACTAAGTGGCTTACCGTTCATTATTCGTAATAATTTTAATGTGTAAAACGTTTAGCTTGTATTATAATTTTTATATTATCTACGTAAATTTTATTTGAACATCTTTTCAAAAGTACATAATAGCAAAACGTTCTGGCGTTAGTTTTCTTGAAGAAAAGGTTGAACTTGTAGGGGTTGCTTCTGCCCTACTTAATGAAGTATATAATTTAGGGTTGCTAATAAAACAATAACGTTGTATCTGACTCGAATGCCGACAGTGATAGGTGTATGCTGTGTCGCTCTATTCGATAGACTCGTATGGAGCGTAGCGCGGCCATGACTTTTGTATAGTCATACTCTCTGCGCGGCACCCCCGTTCTGGCCATATGAATATCTACTGTCAGCAGTCGTGGTGTTTATTAATATAAACATAAAATACAATGGTTCTTACAGCTATTTCTCCGTAGGTAAAAGTTTACATTGAATCTAATAACTAGGCTTTGTTAAAGTAGAAATGCGTCGTTTATTTTCTTGGTAATCCCGACATACGTCCTGTATGTGTGTGGCCGTGATGCCACAAACTCTTTACTACTATCTAATATGTCATACCTTTATGATGTAACAAGTATTGTAAACTTTATCGAAGCATGGATTATTACAGGTAACACCGCCATTAAATAATTATGTTCAATCTAGATAGTACCACGCGATCGCAGCAGCATACTGTATTCAACATCATGTATACAGTTTTTTTTTATCATCAAAAGAGTGGCGCCACACTGCGGGCAACTAGCAAATTGGAAAACAACGGGCCCCTCAATCCTGGCTCCGGGACAAATATTTGATCCGCCGACATATTTCCTGTCGAATGAGAGCGCGGTTTCAGAGGAATTTCCTCCCGCGAACGCTCCGATTGTGGAATGAGCTCCCTGAGGTTTTCCAAGGGGACTATAGTATGGGGCTCTTCAAGATGGGAGTAAACAGGATTCTGAAGGGTCGGCAACGCGCATGTGATGCTCCTGGTTGCAAGCGTCCATAGTCTACGGTAACCACTTACCACGCGGGCTGTAAGCTTGTTTGCCACCATTGTGGTATAAAAAATTGTACTGTTACGAAACACGTGTTCTAAATATAAAAATACTAGAATATACAACTTGAACATAGTTACATATCGATTTTCATGCCACCTAGAACTAACTTTACGATGTCGCTGTCGGTGTGCGCGCGCATCGTAAAAGTTCACTCTCATCATTTTTCTCCAACGCGCCAAAAGAAGTATAACTTCAAAAATGAGACTAAATGTTTCTATCGCATAAGAATCACGTATTGTTCCAAACTAAAGTCGCAATTAGGTGTGTGACTGTTGGTGTAATTACTGCTGTTTTACAGAGATGGGCTAGTGCTTCTGTTAATAGTTATCTGTGCACACCAGCCAGGTGCGGTGTTGTTTGCGCCGAGTTGTGTTTTACGACCGGCTTAGTGACGTGCCGTGCCGACGCGCCCCGACGCGCCTCTATCGGAATTTTACCACCAATTCGTCTTTATTGACAGCTTTCTATGGTACTTAATTCTTTGTTGCGTATTGCAGTTTTTTTTGCTGAGTCATTCACCTAATCCCAACATAAGTGATCTTTTCCTTGCTCTCTGTTACAACTGCGATAAAAGTTGTTCAAAAAGAAGTGCTGGTGGGTTTGTTTAGGTTATAACATAGGTGCCTACAAGTGAAGTCATACGTCATTCACTGACAGGATGTACACCGTAATTCACGTTTTCTTTTTTTGCTCTTACATATAATTGCTGGAAGTGACTAGCAGTTACGGGCGGACTATAGTTACCATTCTCATATTATTTGTTACCTACTTTAAATACTAAAGACTAATGACATGTTTGCGTCATTCAAAAAGTGATCCTTTTAATTGTAATAGTGTTTAAATTAAGTGTTGGCACTCAAAGTCTAAGTTGTATACATATAATCAAACTTATTTTGTTGATGTATGTGACTGTGGGTTGTCCAAAATAAAATAAAATAAATTATTTTGTAGATCATCAACTTAGCATAGTTCAAATAAGAAAGGAAGGGAGACCGCAATCAACGGCACACAGCGTGCACCGCACTATTGTCAAACGCAACGTCAAACAATTCTGAATTGCGGTAAAAAAGTTTGCGCCATGCTCCACATTATATGGAAGCTCCTAATAAATATACCCAACAGTCACACACATCGTTCTGACCCACACTAGGTGAAATCTGCATCGTGGTTGTCCCGCAACACCCAGACCTGAATATATTGCTGTGACGTAAACATTTGTCTCGGTGTAGGAATCGACGATCGACCTCTTGTTTCATAGCTGGCTACTCGCCCGCTGCGCCATGTAGGTTGTCAATATCAATGCAGTTCTGCCCCTTTGCCAGAGGAACACTATCTCCCATTTCCTACAATGGACTCCGACGAGATATGGCCGCTGCTTCAATGTGTGCAAGTCAGATATCTGTCTTTTCTCACGGTTCTGAACGATGCGATGGCGTCCATTATTAGGTCACGTGAACATGATCCCAGGATTTCGCTAGTCTTGCGCGCAATTGTTCGAGAGCTTCCGCGTCGGCAATCTACGATATTTGCGAGCGGCTACAATTGTCTTTGATTGCTTTAATTGCAGACGCGCTGGTCACTCTTGCAATCAGACTCTTTACAGATATAGACATCAAATCGATGCCGACAATTCAAGATAAATACGCTTTTGATATTGAATAGTCCTTGATTGGACATTTCAATCGTAGTGTCATGCAAAAAATATTACTATAGTATAGTCCGTTCGTATATTGAAACATGAAAATCACTTGCCATTACCTTGATGTTCCTGCGGCGACTTCAGTAAGACAGACTTCCAATGGTGTGACGAGTTAAGTATGACGTTCACAAACGACAATGGTGCCAGCCAAAACATGGAAAAAAAACAGAATAATCAGGCATACAAAAAAATATAAAATAAATCCATACTTGGTTTTTATTAATTTAAAAGTAAAGATAACAACACCGACACCGACTCCAAAAATAATTGATTTAAATTGTATGTAATTAATTGATGTAAATGTGACCAATTATTTTTTGCTTTTTAGTTGTGTCTGGGTTTTTTGAAGACGGTTTTATTTTTATTTAAAAAGTAATATAATAACAAAATGTGTTGAGAGAGAGAAATGAACAAAGCTAAGAACTTACCCAGACAGGCCCTCACTTACGAACGACTTACTTGCTCTGCCTAGATAAAAATCAAAATCGAAAAAGTCCAATGATATATGTATTTATTGAATCCATGCTATACATTATTTAGATTCAGTCAATCTTTTTTTACTCTACCGCCAGTTCCGAATTCGGTTTCGCTAGAGAAGAACTGGCAAGAACTCTAGCGTTGCTCTTTTCAAGCACCGGTTAACAATATTTGGTCATACAATGAATAAAATATTCTACCTAACTTTAAGTTAGGTAGGCCAGTTAAAGAAATTATGATAGATCGCTTAGGATATGCCACGGAATATTCATTCTTCCTTGCTGATACCACAGATTAATCTTTCATGATTTTTTCAAAGTAACAGAAGATGAAGACTGATGTTGATGTATCAGTGTTGTGATTGGCAGGTGGAGTCGCGGATAAGCAAGCTAGTGTTGTGTGGCACGACGCTGCGGCGCGTGGTGGAGGTGTTCGAGAGCGAGATCGAGGCGGGGCTGCAGGAGAAGCCCTCCAGCCTGCAGATGGAGAACACGTACGTGCCGGAGCTGCCGGATGGCACAGGTATCGCATTCTACATCCGGCCTTATTTGCCTCCAACATAACTTCGATGATAGTTTACTGATAGCGCCAATTAATTACATATTTATTAGATATTTGGATTTTAATAATTGAAAACGTAATGGTGTTAGCTTCCCTTTACCCTTAACTACTGCGACACTGGTAAACAAATAAAGCAATGAAACAATTTGAGTTCGTTTTTAGTAACACTATACAATGATTAAAACACAATATTACACTATATGATTTAATGCCATTAGCAACAGGGTTTAGATGAAACATCATATGTGAAAATGACTTTTCCGGCAAAAGATCAAGGGGCCACCTGATGGTATGTCAGCTTCACCATCCACGAACACTGAGACACAGCACACTTTTTGACCTTAAAAGAAAAGGCCAAGATTGGGAAGGGGATTTGAGCCTTCGAAAATCTTAGTCACTGCGCAAAATGCAACATCAAGCTGTTACTTCACGTTGCTTGGTTTGTGAGACAGTCGTACGAAGCCATTCAAGTCGGCTCAGTCATGTTTCTTAATTTTAATTAACAAATTTTTGTCTTATCGTGTAATGTATGTGTTGTGCGTTGCAGAGGAAGGCTCGTTCCTGGCGCTAGACCTGGGCGGCACCAACTTCCGCGTGTTGTTTCTGAAGTTACGTTCGGGACAGCTTGTGGAGGAGAAGGTTAAGCAGTACCACATCAAGTAAGTCACAAAATTTAATATGCAAAGTCACCGTTTTGGAGTTACGCTGTAGAGTATAGTGGATCCGATTCAGCAAGGATAGTAGTGACACCTCTTACAGTGTTATAAGAGGTGCCACTGCTTGGTGCTTCTGTTTCATCATACCTTTTCTCAATAATCGTCACCGCAAATACTTATCTTAGTGATTACTTATCATGAGGTTAATTTCTTCTTCCATCACTTCCTGCCTCATCATTTCGTAATGTCTTATTCATTTGCATATTTTTCGGTTCTAGTTGAATCGCTAAAGGTGTTTTATATTGGTTGCAGTGACGCGCTGCGGCTTGGGCCCGGTGAGGATCTGTTTAATTTCCTCGCCGACTGCGTGCAGGACTTTATTTGCGCCGAGGGCATGGAAAATGACACCTTTTCACTAGGTGAGCTTCGGACATACTGTCGAATCGGATAAACGAGTATCATATATAAAGTTCTTTAAGAAAAAATAAGAATTCGACTGCCTTGGTGGCGCAGATCAGCCCGGAGTCTGGAATTGCGCCCGTTATGGCGATAGGCTCGCTCCCTATCACAATGTAGGATCGAGGGCGAAAAGTGGGTGTACTGGTTACACCACTGTCTAGACCTTAGGGGATTACAGGCGTGAGTGTATACAAAATGAAGATAGGTTTTGGGCTACCTGTACTACAAAATACTAACTATGTTTTTTCTGCTTTAAAGTAGGACAAAATTTATTTTGAAAGGACCTTTTCTATGACATGAACATGATTATAACAATATGTGTAGAGATATTCAAGCCAGTGAAATTATTGAGCATTATCAGAATTTTATCTTAGGTCTAAGGATGTTGAGCATAATTGTAACTATAGGTCGTCGATTCAAAAGTACGTTACGCTAATCAATAGTAAAATGTTGGCAGGATTCACATTCTCGTTCCCGATGAAGCAGCACTCAATCTCATCGGGCGAGCTGATCACGTGGACGAAGAGCTTCAAGTGCAGCGGTCTAGAGGACGTGGACGTGGCAGCGTTACTCCAGAAGTGCCTGCAAGCGCGCCGCCTCAATGTGACGGTGCGTGTGCTGCTGAACGACACGACCGGCACGCTGGTGGCGGGCGCGCACGCCGACCCCGCCGTCGGCATCGGCGTCATCCTCGGCACCGGCTCCAACGGCTGCTACATGGAGCGCGCCTCCCGCGTCAGGCACTGGGAGCGGCCGCACCACGCCGTGCACGACGTCTGCGTCGATGTCGAGTGGGGCGCCTTCGGGGACAACGGCTGTCTGGACTTCCTTCGTACTGAGTTTGATAATGAAGTAGACGCGAGATCGCTTCTTGTAGCTTCTTTCACGTAAGTTAAATATTATCGCAGCCTACCCTATTTCATAAGGAACATTCTTTAACTTACTTAGTAATTCACTCTTTCACTCTCACACCCATTATCGCAATTATTACGGCTGCTTATTGCTAATTTTCATTTATCAGGTTCGAGAAGTACATTGGCGGCAAGTACCTGGGTGACATCATGACATCAGTGCTGTCAGCGTTGGCACGTGACGGACTGTTTCCAGCGACGCCTAAGGTTAACTTCCTGCAGACTGCGCATGTCAGCCTTTTTGAAGAGTGAGTCGTAATTCTTATATATAACACAATGGTAGTAATATTAATACTTTGAATTAATTACCGTTTATAATAATGTCTGACCGTAACCCAACTTTAGCTTTAATCGAGCGTTTCTTCATCTTAACATTGCAAAAAACACGCCGCAGCAACAAGTTAAAATGAACCATAATACCGATAGACTAACGATGAATAATAAAGTTGCACCACAAAGATATCAAGTCAAAACTACTGCTGGTGCAACCGAAAATAATTCAATATTACCTGCATCTCAAAATAATGAGTGCCTTATTGATGGTTTTAAAACTGTGACTAAGAAACGAAAGAAATTAAATATGAGAGGCACACTACAAAATGAGACTTGTAATATTGAAGCAGTAGAGCCTTTGAGTACTATTTATGTATCGCGTTTAAAGAAGCATATTGTTGTAGATAATATTATTACTCATATTAAGGAGAGAGGAGAAACATGCGTTAATGTGGAGTTATTAAATCAAAACAGAGAAACCTTATTTAACTCCTTTAAAGTAACTGTGCTGAGCTCAAAATTAGATGTTTTTCTACACAATGATTTCTGGCCCGTAGGGATTGTATATCGACGATTTTGGGAACCTAGGACTGGAGCCTACACGAAAGCTTATAATAATTCATAATGGATAACGTTATATCATGCAGAAATATTAGTATGGCGACTTTTAATTGCAAGTCCATTAAGAGGGCAGTACATCATATAAGGTCTCTCTGTGAGAAGGTGGATATTATAGCCATTCAAGAGACGTGGCTACTTCCGCATGATCTCGGTTTCCTTAGTGAAATTAATGAGGACTTTGGGTATACGGGTAAATCATCAGTGGATACGGCTGCCGGGATTTTGCGAGGGCGGCCGTTTGGGGGCCTTGCCATATTGTGGCGGAAATCAGTGTTCCCCAATGTCATTGAATGCCGGAATGATCGTTTATGTGCAGTGCGTATTGACATAGGTGTCAGTGAATTTCTAGTTATTAATGTATACATGCCAGTGGATAGCCAGGAAAACCTTCCTGAGTATACTAATGTATTGGCAAACATGTACTCTATTATTGAAGACAGTGATCTGGAAGCGTCGTATGTGCTTGGTGATTTTAATTCGCATCCCGGTACGCGGTTCGCAGACGAAATGTTATCTTTTTGCGCGGAGCAACATTTGCGATGCGTAGATATGGAGTATCTTGAATCTACGCCTGATGTATTTACGTTTTTGAGCGAGGCTCATGGTACGAGACGTTGGCTAGATCACTGTCTTGTTACCCAAGCTGCTCTGAAGACTGTATTTAAGGTGAATATATGGTATGACGTTAACTGGTCTGACCATCTGCCTCTTATTATTTCGTGTAATATAGAATATTTAATACCAAAAATTAACATCAATTTACCATGTATAATTTCAAAGATAAAGTGGGGAAAACGGAATGACGAGCAAAGAAACTTGTATTATACAATTTGTAATGATAATTTAAAAACACTGTCGTTTGATTCATTGTTGACTGAGAATAAATGTATAAGCGTGAATGACATTTGTAACCTAATTGACATATTTTATGACAAAATTATTAATATTCTTCGTACTGCATCAATAATGAGCTGTGGTTCTCACGGTGGTGCAAAAACTAAGAGTAAAACAGTAGTAGGCTGGAACTACCACGTTCAAAATAGTCACCGAAATGCACGCTTTCATTATGTATGTTGGTTAAATCAAGGTCAACCCAGATCGGGCCCGTTATATGATGCAATGTGTGCTAGTCTTAAGCTATTTAAAAATAAACTTAAGTGGTGTCAGACTCATGAAGAAGAGATCAAAATGAATATTTTGACGGAAAGCAGAAAAAATAAAAACTTCGTCAAATTTTGGAAGGACACAAAAAAATTGAATGGTAAAATGAGTGTTCCGACCAGTGTAGAAAATTTAAAGAATCACGAGGATATTGCCAATCTTTTTGCCCGACATTTCAAAGTAATACCATCGCCTCGTGTAGAAGGTGTGGTCGATACTGAGTCTTGTACTCCTTCACCCCGCTTAGAAACCAGCAAGTGTGTAGTGGCAGCCTTCACAGCTGATGAGGTGTCTGCTACAATATCACAGATGACTAGGGGTAAGTCGCCTGGTTTTGACGGTCTCAGTGTCGAACATGTCCTTTTCGCGGGATTTGAAATATGTCGAGTTTTGACAGAATTATTTAATGCATGCTTGAGATATGAATATCTGCCTAATGAACTGATGAGGACCGTGGTAGTTCCAGTTCCTAAAAATAAAACTGCTGATTTATCAAAGTTGTACAATTACAGACCAATTTCTCTTGGTACTATCATCGGAAAAATTCTGGAAAGACTGCTACAACCCGCACTGGTGAATGGTATCGTAATTGATGATGCTCAATTCGGTTTCCGTCCTGGTCTTGGCACGGATTCTGCCATTTTTGGCCTAAAGCAGGTTGTGAAATATTATACAAGCCGAGAAACATCAGTCTATGCGTGTTTTCTAGATCTCAGCCGTGCCTTCGACTTGGTAAACTATAATCTCCTTTGGTCTAAACTTGGTAGAGCAAATGTCAATGACGGAATCGTGAGTCTGTTGCGGTTTTGGTACGAGAACCAAATAAATAACGTGAGATGGGGCGTCTCGTTGTCTAGTGATTACAAGCTAGACTGCGGGGTACGTCAAGGAGGGTTGACCTCTCCGGACCTCTTCAACCTGTATATGAATAATCTGATCGCTGAACTGAGAAGGACTAGAATTGGATGCCATATTGGAAATGTCTGTCTCAATAATTTAAGCTATGCTGATGATATGGTCCTCCTTAGTCCTTCAATTAAGGGTCTGCGTATACTACTAGGTATATGTGAAGAATATGCAAGTTCCCACGGATTAATATACAATAGTAAAAAAACGGAAATGGTTGTATTTAAATGTAAGGGAGGCCCGGAGAAGGTGCCCACTGTATTATTGTCTGGGTCACCGGTGCGGGTTGTCCGCAGTTTTAAATACCTAGGTCACATCCTCACAGATGACTTTAAGGATGACCAGGATATAGAGCGGGAAAGACGGGCTCTGGCTGTAAGATGTAACATGCTCGCTCGTAGATTTTCGAAATGCAGTGACCAAGTTAAACTCACCTTATTTACCACGTATTGTCAAAATTTCTACACGTGTCAGCTTTGGTCGCTGTATACCAAGAAGTCCTATAATACTCTCAGAGTGCAGTACAATAACGCCTTTCGAATGATGATGGGGAAAGCATGGTTTTGTAGTGCCTCGACTATGTTCGCCGAGTCCCGAGTTTCAGATTTTTATGCCATTGTCCGATCTCGAATAGCATCATTTTGGTCTCGGCTACGGGCTTCGAATAATGGTATTTTAAAAGCTGTATCAGAATGTCCAAACAATGCTTTTGTCAAACACTGGTTGTATGTGCACCGCAGTGGGAACCATAATTAGTAATAAGTATGTAGTTGTAGTAATGGTTTAATTTATACATGTTCTTTTTAATTTAATTTAATTGTTTAATTTTGTTTAGTTTATTGTGTAATTTATATGGACTGTATTGTCTGAATTAAATGAATTATTATTATTATTATTATTATTAAATGTGTCATTGATAAAAATCTTTGACTTTACATGTAAGTATTTTGCAAGGATGAGGGAGACGCGATTTTGCTTATTACTGCATGGCCTTTTGTAATGACATGGTGTGTGTAGAGAGAATTGCGCCGGTGAGGTGTCTGGCACGCTGGCGGCGCTGCGAGACGCGTGCGGTGCCGACGTGTCGCTGTCGCTGTCGCCCGCGGACGCACTGGTCGCGCAGCATGTCGCGCACGTCGTCTCCAACCGCGCCGCACAACTCGTCTCCGTGTGTGAGTACATCGTCTGCATACTACTCTAAGAACAGACACGTGAAGAGACCCCGTTCGTTGTTATACTCTGTTAAAGAATATCTGAGAACTACTTACCCTTGTTAGTGCTAGTTATCAGCAGGCCGGCAAGATCGTGTCGAGTAGCGAGGTATAGCTGTCTCTCGCTACTTGATACTTTAACTGGACGGTATTGCGCTTACAGTACACAGTACTGTACAGTACGGTCAACTTGCCGTGCCAGGATAGAAATATACCTTCGCTGTATCCAGGTTTATCTACAGCATGACTAGCTCTAGGTAGCTAGGTCTTAGTGCAGGAAACTGGCATCACTAAACTTGCTATTCTTATACTTGCTATACTTAGGAAAAATCGGTACATCCAATCGCCCAACAAGCCGTTCCATAATTGTTTAATGGTTTGCTGTATACTTTTGATTCCTCTAATATAATCCACTCCTACTCTGTGTGTGTTGGTGCAGGTATATCGACCCTGCTGCGCCGCATGGACCGTCCGCACGTGGCGGTGGCGGTGGACGGCTCCGTGTTCAAGCACCACCCGCGCATCGCTACTCTCATGGACAAGTACATCAGTCTGCTCGCGCCTGATCACCCGGTCAGTCACTCGCATACATACATATACACTCACGCCCGTAATCCCCGAACGGGTAGGCAGAGGTGTAACCAGTACACACACTTTTTGCCGAATTTATTATGGTCCCATAATGTGATAGGGGAGAGCCTATCGCCATACCGGGCACAGGTTCCAGACTCCGGGCTGATACTGAGTATTTCTAAATAGGAAAACCTGATATCACTTTACTCGACCCTGGGATCGAACCCGAGGCCTCAGCACAGCAGTCGTAACGCATGCGCAATTACAATTGTGCCACCGAGGCAGTCTCTGAGTCACTCGCTCTCATGTTCATTTGGCATATTTATTGTATTTGTTATTTTTTTAGTCAATGCTTGTAATTTTTTTATTAAAATATTTACAAAATTGTGGGATAAGGTTTCTAATGTAACTACATAAAGTAAATAAATCTAGAGAATATCCTCACTTTATAGCCGCTGGACTTCACAATCGCCATCTAGTTCAACATCTTGTGATCATAAACAACAAGTTCTATGTTTATTTTACCTCCTTTATTTATTATCGTACGTTAGTAGTTAGTAACTTAGTAAGAAATAATTATTTTATTTGATCACTACTACTTGCTGTACGATAAATAAATTCAATGTTACCCTAGAGTTGACTTTGGTATGTGCATTTTACTTTTGAAGTTACTACCCAAAGTTTCTAGACGACTTAAGTCAGGCTTATAATATTCAGCCTTGTTTAAACAAGGACAATTACTATCGAAGCATTTAAAATTAGGCATTATTTATATTGTTCCAACTTATGTTTTGTTGCAGTTCTCGCTGCGTGGTGCGGAGGACGGCAGCGGCAAGGGCTCAGCGCTGACAGCCGCCGTCGCAGCACGCATCGCCGCGCGCGACGCATAGTGCACAAACACAAGGGACAGTTCCACAGCGCGACACACTCAGCGCTGTGCGCCTAGTGATTAGTACTATATGTAAATAGGGGTATGGAGATCTTCTCTTACATGACGCACCTTCGACTCTGCCACTGATTTTAAACCTTATTGTATACAAAGAGGGGCCAGGCGTGAAGGAGCGCGTCGTTTAGTTTAGATGAGGAGTCGTCGATACTGGTTGATACTCGTATAGCAAGTTTGTAATGCATTTATTGTTAAGGTTAGTTAAGTGTGCGGGGCGCGGCCGCGGTGCCACAGCGGCACATCGCTCCGTACATACCGCCTCGCATTTATTGTTAGCACACAAATAAATCTACAAGACCCATTACAGGCTACATCTGCTTACCCAGCTTAGACAATCTGGACCTATCAAGACGCGATACTAATATCGTAAAGCTCAATATTAATATTCACTCTAACTACACTTTTTTTTGACATTTTGTATTATGTTTTTTTAAGTTAGGTTGACCAATGAAAACACTTCAATCGCTTCACCATTCTGATACAATAATAGTTGTGTTTTCATACAAAATTTGATCTATGTGGCGTCTTGGTTTTATTTGTCTGTGATTATTAGATATTTATTTGTTTACACTATAATTGTAAGCCCTGCGGTTGCTCTTTTCTTTCAGGGCGTTGCAATGATTTTGAACATCATATACAATGTTTACAATATTTTTTGATGATGAATTAGCACTTGGTGCTGACCTAAATACAGGAAAATAATATATTTTACAAATTTATTTACATATAATGTGCTCGTTCAGTGTAAAACATATAGACATTATTTCTATGGCGTTAAACGCTAGTTTTTGTTGTAATGAATGATCGGATATATGTGTGTGTGTGTGTGTTTGTCCGCTCGGCGCTCGGCGCGCGCGGCCATGTTTGTTAAGTACATATCGTGCCATACTCAAGTGAGTTGTTGTGGGGTTGTGTTGTAGCGCGCTCGGCGCTGGTCTCACGGCGCGGGACGCACGTGCAGCCGCCCACAAGTCCTAGACTGTATCGTTTTTGTAATTATTCAAATATATTACGTTTACACTAAGGTATGTGTTTCATTTCCAACGAATATCGAAGGTGACGGCATCGAGAGCTCACCAGGCGCCTCCTCAACCTACAATATCACCACCGGGTATGCCATCACACTACACGCGTTTATTATAACTAATATTACTCACATACGATAGTATAGTCATAATAACAGCTCATTTTGTATATACTGTCTTACTGTTGGCCATAGGTCTCCTCTACAAATGAAAGGAGTTAAGTCTTAATGCACCATTTTGGCCTAATACGGATAAGTAAATTTAGACGTCTTTGAAATTCTTATGGCGAATTCTCAAAATGCCAAGAAAAAATCTAATTTCAATTTTCGTTATTTTACCTTACTAATAAGTTTCTTATCACTGACTCTATACATGGTGCGTTCACCGCTGGTAACCCCTTGTTGCAACATCCTTTAGACTGGTACGTAGCAGAAACGATAGCCACGCGTCATGTTTTAGTTTTTTTTATGTGTCACTATGATTTTATCAAGTTTTTTGAAAATTAATCACTTTTTTACAAAAATAAAGGAAACGAAAACAAAAGGTTTATTAACAAAATTAGTGTAACACAAATTATAATAATAAATAATTGAATCAACTTACTGCTATATTACATGAACTTGTAGAAAGTATTACACTTTAGTCCGGACAGAGTTGGAATACATTGTATAATATGTAATGTGTACAAACAACTGTCTGTTTAGTATAATGTCAAATTGCCGTTCATACCTAATCGTATATATTGATAGAAAAGTAATGAACTGCATACTGCCATACCGGGCACAATACCAGGCTCCAAGCTGTTACTGAGTATTTCTAAATAGAAAAACGCAACATCACTTTACCCGACCCGGGGATCGAAGTCGAGACCTCAGCACAGCAGTCGTAACGCATGCGCAATTACAACAGCGTCACCCAAGGAGTCAATATTATTTTATTATTTAGTTTTTTAATTTGGTAATTTAATTGGTAGCAATATTAATTTAATCATACGTTGTCAACATCATACTCTACTGCCATATTCTGAAATTTATTTGCATTACCTATACTATGCTATGTTTTTGGTTAGAGGTCTGTTTCAGTTTATAATTGTCTTAAAAATAATGTTAAAGAGTGGCTCATAGTGGCTGCAAGTGGACTACAAAATAGTAACTAGCACATTATCTAGTACTATTTAACAGTAGTAAATACACTTGCGGCCACAATTTTACTATAGAAGATTCACGCAACAAGACAGGATATCAATAAAAAAATCATAATAATAAACTTAACAGTTATAGACTTATTTCATAGGTACTCGTCAATACAGAGTGTTTAATAAACTCGCAAATAGTCGAATGAACCCACATACATACTATCACTGCGCTTTGTTGACATTTTACTAAATGGGTTAATAGGGAATCATTGAGAAAATCATTAGCAAATATTGAACACGAAATAGTTATGAAAATGATATATATTTTTTTTTTTTTTATCCTGGCACGGCAAAGTGACCGCACTGTACCTGATGGTAAGCGCAGTGCGGTCCAAATAGAGTACTGAGTAGCGAGAGACGATCTATCCCCGCTACTCAACACACTCATGCCGGCCTGCTTCTTCACACTACGCTATTTTCTAATTTGTGTGTTTCAAGTTGAATAATAAATTATCTTTATTTTGACTGAGAATTCAAGTTAATTTATTTAAAGATTAATGATAATTTATCAACGCTGAGAGCGAATAGGACGTAATGTATGATGTCATTGATATTCAAGTATCTTATACACTAGTGTAGGTACTTGTACATACTCGTACATAAAGCAACTTGCACAGTGGAGCGAGACATTGGTGGTCCGACCTGACAGTTACATATAAAGAAGAAATACTTTATTAGTGAACATTTTTATTAACCGACTTCAAAAAAGGAGGAGGTTAACAATTCGTCGGAATCTTTTTTTTTATGTATGTTACCTGATTACTCGAAGACGCCTGGACCGATTCGAAAAATTCTTTTTTTGTTTAAAAGGGTATACTTCCCAGGTGGTCTCATTCAATTTTTATCAAAATCGGTTGAGTAGTTTGGTTTTAAAACCGAAATAACTTGATAAAATATGTTGTCCGAATATACGAAACTGCGAATTTAGCTTTTCTGTGACTTTTTAGTGGTGTTTTCTTATGGTACTCCATCCAACGTACCTATCTTATATTTGTACCACTAAAAATCAAAAAATAAATTATTACTTTTTAAATAAAAATAAAACCGTCTTCAAAAAATCCAGACATAACTAAAAACCAAATAATAATTGGTTACATTTACATCAATTAATTACATACAAATCAAATCAAATCAATTATTTGGAGTCGGTGCCAGTCAAAATATGGAAAAAAGAGAATAATACAAAAAATATACTTGGTTTTTATGAATCTAAAGGTAAGAAAACAACACCGGCACCGACTCCAAAAATAATTGATTTAAATTGTATGTAATTAATTGATGTAAATGTAACCAATTATTATTTGGTTTTTAGTTATGTCTGGATTTTTTTATAAGATCAATTTATATGCCAAATAGATCCAAAATACAAAAGGTTTGCCTCCTTATTGGATCAGTCGAAAGTAACTAAAAGTAGCAGTATTCGTCAAATGTTAAAGACATACAACTGTTTATGTATGTTTTGTATAAACAGTTTTGTTTTATTTATATACACTGGTAGGTCTTAGCTTGCGAAGCGCCTACAACAGTAACATTTCCTATATTCAAGTTACTCTAAGACAGTAACTGTGACGTCCTTGACATACCGTATTTTCGGTATAGGCAGCTATGACACTAATGTAAAAGCTGAGACCGAATATATAACGTAGTAATTAGTAAGCGACCAACAAAGAGCGTCCATATTGTAGTTCCCGAAGGATCCTTGTTGATCCGAGGCTCGCTCAGCAGTAGGAGGCGTTCTCGTCGCTGTGATGTGTGATCACGACACCTCCACCTTCTCCCGCAGCTTGCGCAGGATGCTCTGCAGCTCCGACGCCGACGTCGTCTTGTACTGCAACAAACAACGAGCGTTAACATCACACCAGCCGATAAAAAACAATTCAGTGGCTTGCATGGACGCATCTTAATAGTCCTGCCCTTTCCCATTGTCGTGTCTGTATAAGTATTCTTTGTTATTCATTACAGAGTCCTCACGAAGTGTGAGTTATTTTTATTGCATGTTGTGTTCACTTATAAAAAATTGTGCATTAATATATTATTCATTTAATAATACACCCAACAGTCACACATATAGTTCTGACCCCACTCTAGGTAAAACCTGTATCGTGGGTATCAACAACTACGAGGAACTACGGTCCCACAACACCGAGATCCGAAACAAATACCTGTCTGTCTGACAAACATTTATCTCGGTGCGGGAACCAAACCCACGGCTTTACGTTTCAAAGCCGCTGCTCGCCCGCTGCGCCAAGGAGGTTGTCAAGTTATCGAATACTTTAACAAAAACCAAATAAAAAAAACATATTTTATACCTTGAAGACTATAAAGACTTAAATATTCGCATAACATGTAAGATAATTTCACCCGCATACGCCACATTCACGTACTATAAGTTAACATAATATACATTACAAAACTCCGAGCAAATTTATCAATTTGTGAATAAGAGCACAAGAGAAATAGACAAGATAGGTTCCAGTGTAATGATAAACAAATGTAGTGTGTATATGTGGAAGAGCAAAGAAGTGAGATACCACCATTTATGATATAAATGACCACCACCACTCGTGAACACCTACCACTTCACGGAAATAAAGAGCGAAAGCTTTACCAATTTGCAGGTAAGACAAATATTAGCCGATATTGTTAGTCCTTTCACTCACCCCTGACACATTCCTCTGCACGAGCACCTGGCTGTAGAGCCGCTTGCCCTCGTCGGCGCCCAGCACGCGCTCCAGCTGCGACCGAGACAGCGCGAACAGCTGGTGTCCCGGCACGCGCAGCTGTCTCTGCGCCGTCGAGCTAAACCCTTTCGCCTCCAGCCACTCCACCACCTCGTCCGGACGCGATTTCTGTACCACACTGTCTAGTTACGCCGGGTACACATGAAGCCCATTTGATGTTTATACAGAGCACAGCTGTTGACTTTTCTGTTCAGGCTAAGGTGTCTTGCTCGTTAGCTAATTATAATCAAGTCTATCTCTAGGTAAAATATAGATGGTATACTTATATCATGTCAATATCTAGATGTAAATACAAAATTCTTTTCAATCATCCTCATTGACTCGCTGTCGCACTGCTGGCAAAGCCTCCTTTTTTAATTATAAGTTTTAATCATGATCTCAACTAGCTGGTTCAATGTTGGTAGGAGTGCTGTCATTGCTTTTTTTACCAGCGTGCAAGTAGTACATCAGGCCTGTGGTTGGACCATACCTATATCGCTATACAAATGAATGATATCTGACTCGAAACAACAGCTAGATCAATCCTCCGATAAATGCATTCTCGTACTAGTTTTTAACCGACTTCAAAAAAAGGAGGAGGTTCTCAATTCGACTGTATGTTGCTTTTTTTTTTTTATGTTTGTTACCTCGTTTCTCTGTACTGTGTGAACCGATTTCGACCATTCTTTCTTTGATTGAAAGCTGGTGCTTGTCATTTGGTCCCATAAAAATATGGTGAAGATCTGATGAATATCTTCGGAGCTGGAGAGGGTAACTCCTTAAAATTAAGTAGTATTCCAGTGGTTCTTTTTGCATTACGTTCATTATAAAAGTTAAGTTTCAGTGAGAGAGGGTAAAAGGAGTGGGGGCGAGGGAGGGGGGTGACTCCAAAAATAATTGATTTAAATTGCATATAACTAATTGATTTAAATGTAACCAATTATTTTTTGCTTTTTAGTTGTGTCTGGGTTTTTTTGAAGGCGGTTTAATTTTTATTTAAAAAGTAATAATATAATATTCTACTGTTGTGAAAGGTTCACATGTACAGAAATACGTGTCTACTCACACAACCCCAACTGACTTAATGTGTACCCGACGGAATGTGAGTAGTGTCCGCGTTGTGTCGGTGGTTGTATGGCGTACCTGGTCGATGAAGATGTCTGGCGTCTTCTTGATGTCGAGCTTGTTCCGGCGCTGCTGCAGCTGCTGCAACACCTGCTTCATCTCCTCGTGCAGCTCGCTGCCGCCAGTGCTCACCATGGACTTGTTCGCTGTACACACACTCTACATAAGCCAATACACATACACACGGGACTTACTTGTGCCTCAAACGTACATTCCCATAATACTAAGTGTAGGCGGCAGTAATAGGGCCAACACTCGGGCGCTTTACTTTTAACTTATATACTTATGATGATGTGTGGGGAAACTTGTAGTGCCAACGCATATGGTACAAGACTTACTGCTCATGCGAGAGGTGAATATCAAACCAATGCGATTGTGGACATAATCTGCTCTTGAATGTTTCCTGCGGTATTATTCCATGTGTGTAGTGGGTGATAAAAATGTTAGTCATACTAACACTTCATGGTGTCTGACTTGAACGGCACGGGAGCGACAGGCGGCGGGGGCGGCAGCGGCGGAGGGGGCGGGGGTGCGGCCGCCGGTTGCCTCTCTGGAACGTGTGGAATAGAAGAATTAAAAAATATAAGCAGCTTCATACTGTAATTTGATTTTAAAAATTGAATCTTCGTTACCACACTACTAGTTTTAATCTAAAACACACTGATCCTACCTTCAAATACGTTCTAGGGAATTAAGCACCCTGAAAAATATAGATATTTTATCTTTTAAAGTTTTATTCATGTCGGGTTGCTATTTTATAAAAATATTATTATTTTTTGAATCTCCAAATATTTTTGGCCACGTAAATCCAACATACCTTGGAGAATATTCAATATTACTTCGTAAGTTCAACTTAGTATATGATCCCCTCCAGCACGTCACATGTCATACTGCCGATATCCGAGTCTAGAAGAAATTTTTTTTATACCACGATCGTGGCAAAGAACCTTTCGCCCCGCCTGATGGTAAGCGGTTACCGTAGTCCGTAGCCTATAGACGCTTACAACACCAGGAGCATAAAATGTTGCCGAAAAATAATAAACTAATATAGTTAAATAAAAACGATGTAAATTGTATGAACATTAATAATCCCCTAGCCACTCTTAATATATCGGTGCTAGCAACTCTGGAGATACCTTATATATATATATATATATATATATACTGCCACGGCAAGAAGGTGAAGACGCGGTTGAGGGTCTAGTGTCAAAGTACTCAGAGAGCCGCAAAATGGCCAAATGTCGTACCCCAACTCTAGACCCCCGACAAAACCGGATGTACACTGGCTGATCCCGGAACGCGGCACGCTTGCGTGTGCTACTATGTCAGGTTTTACACCTTGTATACGGTGGTCGCTATCCGGGCGGATATGAATATCCTACCACCAGCTAATATTGTAGTAGTATGTCGTCTGTCTGTCGCTACGTGATTAGAAGTAGATCGTACCAAATTGAACTTATAATTAAATTAAGCAAAACCAGACAAAATAAAGCGTAGAAGTTTGAGCGCCATGTAAAGCGAGTAGCGACACCACTCACGAGAGTTACACACTTACCCAAGGGACTAACTGCATTAATAGCGCGTATAAGCAAGTATTTTGAACTTTGGCACATGTATGATAGTACACACCGACACTTGTATTCAATGTATAAATCGATTGGCGTTGCACTGTGTCATACATATGAGTATATATTGAGTGTCATAGTAACAATATTTATGACTCATTAGTTGTCTCGATACGGGGATCGAACCCGCGACCACTCGTCTCAAAGCTGGCTTTTTTTTTTTAGTGCCTCAATAGGCAGAGGAGCAGACGGGCCGGGTTAGTCACCGCCGCCCATAGACTTCTGCAATACCAGGGCACAGCAAAGCCGCTGCCTACCGTTGAAGGACTACTCTCTTTAAGCCTCGTTTAAAGAAGGACATGTCATAGCGCTCAGGGAACACCGCAGCAGGCTTTCCCCTTACTGCCCCACGTTGTCAAGATTGTATTTTAAATCTGTAAATATTTTTATTTGTCTTACCCAACACACAAACACACAAATCACAAGCATAAACACAATTTTGAAGTTATGTCCCGACTCCGCGTCTTGTTCTGACGCACGCAAGCTCATGTAAAAACTACTTAATTTAACAGCCCACAGCGGCTGCGCAAGGCACGCTGGTTGGATCAGCATGCGTCAGAGGAAGACAAGATGGAAAAAAAAGCGTACGAGTGGTGACATACCTACATATATGAAGCAGCATCACACACACTGACAGGGAGGCTGAGGCGCGGCGAGGCGACATGTGTGTGTGTGTGTGTGTGTGCACAGTCACACGCACGCAGCTGTGAGGTGTGGGAGGAGTAGGAGTAGGGATAGGACTAGGGGTTACAACAGACCAACACCAGTTCTGTATAAAATACTTTAATTAGTGTACAAAACAGTAAATACAAACACATAGCAGCACTCGGCGACACACCGGTCGGTCGCCGGTCGCCGGTCGCCGGTCGTCGGCGAGAGCCTCTCTCAATATATTAATACATTTGTAATATACCCACATTTGTTTATTTTACAATAGTTAACACTATGCTGGCGTGTGTGAGCTCGTGTGAGCACACTAGCCTGACACTCTATACATACACACGTTATTAAACGTAACATAATCTCACAGTGTATGACAGTATGCACAGACGACGAGCACTGTATGTACTCTCATCTGCTTCACTATTTAAAGCTTGTACAAAGTTCCAACGCAACTTTACGTATTGAATGAAACCAAGCAGCTCATTACACGCGTACATTAATATAATTTGGAGGGTTATTCGACAACATAGAGCGCTCGCAACGGAGCTGGGTAGAAGTACACAGATATCTCCCCTCCCTCCCCGCGGCGACACAAAGCGCAGCACACGACACACGACACGCGACACAACACGACACAACAAGCGAGCAAAAAGGATTTCTCCGACATTAGCGCCGCCTGATGGCCTATAGAGAAAGAGATACACCGCAGCCCAAATAAATACCTATCTACTAGAACAATAGAATAAATATGACTATAAGGTGGAGTTCGACTCGACAGAGCGTTCGAGAACACTTTGGTCTGGGCGCAGCGCGGTGTAGTCAGGTGAGATGACGTGAGGTGGGAGGTGGTGGGGGGGAGGGACTCTGGCTAGCATCTACCAAGCGCCGAGTCCGGGAATGATCCTGCGGCGGACCAGGCGGCGCTAGAAGTATCGGAACTCGCCCTTCTTGCCGAGCCGTTCGCGGCGGACCCAGTCGGCGGCGGCGCCTCCCCCACCCCCTCCTCCACCGCCACCGCCACCGCCGGCGCTCCTACCCGGGACACCGGTGGGACTGCTGCCGCCAGACGCTCGGCCGCCACCCTCCTGAAATCACCAGGAACCACACTTTAATGTTTGTGGTTTAATGCACCTTCAAGAAAAGTTTTAGATACGTAACACTTTTACGACATCTAGGCATTAGTATCATTAGTAACCTTATGTATATTATCATCATCTAACAATCATTTTCGGCTTTCGAACCAGATCGACGTGTCCTATACTTTATAAAGAGAAAAACCTGGAATTTTATATATTTTTTACCGAATATGCGAATCACATAAGTATCTATCTATTTACTTCCACAACGTTGTAAGTAAATACTGACCATAAGGAGAACTCATTAGTTGTCGTGATACCCACAATAAGTTATAACTTGTATCGAATGTCAACAAAAATTATGTGGAATTTTATACTTTCTAAGACCAAACAATTCAAACGTTCCCAACGCCATGGATGTTTTAAAAAATTAAGATTGTACCACGGTTAGTAAGTGTATAGGAGCTATTGATACTATGATACTATACGGATGGTATAATGGTTTTAGTGGGCTATACAGTATACCGTGGAGCGAGTACTAGCGTGGGCTGGATGAGTGGGTGTGTAGTGACCTGGTAGTGCGTGTAGATGGGGTTGGGGTAGAGGTGCGGTGAGGCGGGCGGGGAGAAGGCGGGCGCCACGATGGTGTGCGGCACGTGCGCCGTCACGCCGCGTCGGTTGCGCGCCTTCCACCACTTGCGAGAGTCATCCAGCACCTGACACAACAAACAACTTATCATTACCGACAACACACCGCGGCCTTCTGAGTACTCTGACAATAGACCCTCGACCGCTTCTTCACCTTCTTACCCATGGCGTAGTGAGTAGAAGCAGGCCGGCATGATTGTGTTGAGTAACGGGGGATAGATCGTCTCTGACTACTCGATACTCCAATTGGACGGCACTGTGCTTACCATCAGGTGCACTGTGGCCGTGCCAGTATAAAAAAGTATGTATTAGAGTGTTGAGTGGTGTGTGGTACCTCCAGATACTCCCCGCGCACGACGCTCAGCTCCTTGTCGTTGTTGGCGGTGCGCGGGTACGTGACGCGCACGACGCGCCCGCCGCGTGCACCCACGCCGCGCGCCCACGCCTCGCCCAGGTCTGACCACACAACACAACATATTAATATTGTTACTGGCCATAGCGTAAAGCTTATATACAACACATTTATTGGCCTCAAATCTATATGAATATATCACTTTTCAAAATTCAAAACCAGCACTTAGACATTAAGTTTTATTAACGATGATGCCATGCAGACGCGGTAATAAATCGAGATATATGTTGAAGTATGTATAAGTTTGTTACCATCGTCGCGATCTGGGGCGCGTTCCATAGTGCGATCGACTGTGCGCTCGACGCCGCGATCGACGGCGCGCTCGACGCCGCGATCGACGGCGCGCTCGACGGTGCGCTCGACGGTTCTATCGACGGTTCGATCGAGGGCTCGATCGAGCGCGCGATCCGCGGCGCGATACGGCGGCTCGCGGTCCGGAGACGACGCCGCCGACTCGGAGTCCTCGCGTGCCGGTGCGCCGCGCATATTGCTCCTGCCACTAATGTGCACAACTGGACGTCATAAATCTCGCCTATCGCCATACTAAAATATTTTCGTAAAGTTTTATAAATCCACTTTCATATGCCTACAGTTCAAACTATGAAAGTAAATGCATCGACCACATTCCTATTGATTGTTGACCCCCTAGACTTTCAGTAGTATTATAAATGCTCTTTGCCTTAGGCGCTATATTGACATATTTAGAAAATAGAAATAGCCAATAGAATTGATATGATAAATAGGCAAAGTGGAAATATTTACATTAAAATACTGGCGCTCAGTTATCTTATTACCACGCAAAAAGAAAATTAACGATGTTGAAAGTTATGATAATTATTTCATAAAATTGCAAGACTAGCGTATATTTGCACACGAATTTTTTTTAAGGGAGTCAATAACAATTTATTGCTAAATAAAAGAAAAATAAATCTTAACACTAAAATATGGAATATGAAATTCCTCCTCGTTAGTCAACAAACGAAATTAGCAGTTTTGGAATGACGTAGTGATCGTTCATACAGAAGTTCGGTGAGTTCATTAACGTTATAGTGCGACGAGACTCAACATTCAACACATAAACAGTGCAACACAAGCGGTAAGTACCTGTGGTAAGGCGCGTACTGTTCGCCGTACAGCTCGTCGCGCTCGTCTCGATCGTACGCGTACGGCGGCGCGGCGCTCTCCTCCCGCTCCCCGCGCTCACTCCGCTCACCTCGCTCTCCTCGCTCCCCTCGCTCTACAACCACGCGACCCGCATCGCTCCTTCGAGGCGACGACCTGGTTCGCGCACGCACACACAAAGCGTTAGCGGACACACAACACACATACAACGTGAATAGCCAATGAGAGCTCACCGGCGGAGAGGCTGGTCGTCCACTTGGTAGTCGGGCGTCCAGCCGTCCATGAACACCGGCTGGTAGGGAGGGATCGACGTCTTCCATTGTTCTCTGTAATTAGAATGCACTTATATTGTTCACTTCTAAGATTATCATGCCCCTGTCCTCACACATAACCATGTATTATGCAACTTTCTTTGTTACAGAGAGGATTTAGCATATTATTAACGACCCCTACATGACGTCATCCATACCAGAAATTGAAACCAGAGCTAACTGTATTGATTAAAATGTTTGTATATATAGCTGCCAGTTCGTGGATAAATAAGAGTCTTCTGCAGAAGGCACACGAGACTACTTTATTTACAATTACTGACATGCACTGTAATTGGACGGTAGAGATTAAAGCAAGCTTAGTCCAAAGTATGAATTAACTAATGCCTTAAAAAATATAGGCTTCATTATAGCCACGTATGTAAGGTATGTAAGGTATTTATCATAATAGTTTATGGGGGAATCCCCGAGACTCGAAGCCGCCGCACTGAAGTCATTATACTAACTACGCGATTATCGAATGCTTAAGCGATTGTATTTATCGTGATTATCAAGCCATTGTTATATACATGTCATTTATTTATTTATCGTCCGATCCAATTAAGTTAAGTGGCAGTACAAAGACAATAAATCCGATGAAGTCTCGGTTTCGATTCTCATGTCGAGCAAATCAAATTTGAAAACATCTTACTCATACTGTAATTAGTTATCCAGTATTGTAATTTGTGCACGATAAGGCGATAGGCACGCTCCCTATGACATCATAGGTCACAAGTTAGTGAAAAAAAGATTTTTTTATCCTGGCACGGCAAAGTAACTACACTGCACCTGATGGTTAGCGCAGTGCCGTCCAATTAGAGTATCGAGTAGCGAGAGACAATCTGTCCCCCGCTACTCAACACAATCATGCCGGCCTGCTTCTTCACACTACGCCATGGACAAGAAGATGAAGAAGCGGTCGAGGGTCTAGTGTCAGAGTACTCAGAAGGTTGCAAAACGGCCAAACCCCCGACAAAAGTTAAAAATATCGCCGAACCTCTGTCTTCCTATTTCAAACATAAAATAGTTTAGATTTTCGGGACTACATAATTTTCATCTGTAATTCTGTCATTATCATTATAGTTTTCTGTGTTTTATTTACATATTATTTTATACACATGGCCCCGACTGTATCTTTATGAGTTTTATACTTATAAAGAACGAATGAACTTATAGATATTAGTTTATTTGTACATTTGTCTGTTATGACCTACGAAAATAGATGGAAGATATTCTGCCCCCACCTCAAAGATATCTACAAAATCACATTTACATACACAAATGTAATGTAAATTAAATATCACACAACAGTTATCGGATATAGCGAGTTGTAATCAACAGATTAACGAAAATAAACTAAATTGAATAACGACCGGCGGATTAATGCGAGCGTGTTCTCAGAACAACAGATATGGACAGATATGCCAGTGATACCACCGCATCGGTACGGTGTGGGTCCTCTGATGTTCTATACTGTTACATTGATACTTATGTATAGTTCTGTAGGGAAAAATACTAATTTCCATTAAATGGCTGAGCAAACCACAATTCTGGTCCAGTGCAGAATGAATGAATGAATATGAGTCGTCATAACCTGGTTTTCGACCTTCAGGGTATAGTACCACGGGCAGGTGAGAATAGTTAGGGTTCTGGAAGCTGTTTGAATACATCAATTGATGTATCAATACTTGTATAAATAATTGATCATTCTCTAATTAGTGATAGGGAGTAAGTTAACTGTGACATTAGGTGTGTGGACTGACCTGGGCACGAGCCAGGCGTCGCCGAGTGAGTGCCATAGCTCGGTTTCTTTGCTGGTGACACAATTGGCGAGCAGATTGAGAGCCTCGCGCGTGAGCAGGGGCTGTACAACCCGCGCTGCGAGCCGACCATCTGCCACATCCTGTGCAGCGTCCACGATCAGGGCCAGAGGCGTGAACAGAAAGTGAACCTGCAACACAACAGTCCGCGACTATAGTGCTTAAATTTAGGAAACCAATTTGACGTATGCAAAGCTTAGAAAATGCTTATTGACATTTCCCTATTAAAACTTCACACGCGAAAGGTTCTTTTTATTCATCTGAAAGGTGAGACGAGAAAATCGCTTGCCTGATGGTAAGCGCTACACTTGCCTATAAACAGTAAAACAGAGTCGACCTCTAAACTAATAACTTTTATTTCCCGGTATCCCCGAATAAAACGAGGTAATTCATCAAGTAATGTGACTTACCAGCTCTGGTGCGTTGGGGTCGTGTATGTGGGCGCGCAGCCTTGCCAGTAAGTTGAAGGACAGCTTGAACTTCTGCAGCACGTCCACGAAGTCCCGCTCTGGTGGTGGGCGCGTGCGCAGTGCCAGCATGCCCTCGCCAGCGGCGGCGCGCTTCCCCCCCCGTGACCGCCGCCGCCGCTCCAGCTCCCGCGACGCCGCCGCCGCGTGCTGTAGCCGTGCGATGAACTTCTCGATGTCGTCAAAGCACCGGTTGAGGATGGCGATGTCTTGCTCGTACAGCCGCTCGGAGCCCGTTGACGATGCGTCATCGCGTTCGCCACCCGACCCGCCGGACCTCTCGCGGCCGAGCTGCGCTGACATTTGCTGTGGACAGTGACCACGGTCATCATCGCTCGCATGCTGAATCAAAGAAGGCAAAATTTGTTTTGGAATTTGAATGTGAAAAGACACTTGGTGATGATGTTCTACAAGAGCGCGGTATGGGGAGGGACCCTGCCAAGGTGACGAGGTATGGGGAGTAAGCACTCACTACGAGCACGGCGTCCCACTGCTGGCGTGTGTAGGTGTGGTAGAGGCGCGCCATGGCGTTGCGACCGCGGCCGGCGCGCGAGTGTGCCGCTAGCTGCCGCGAGGTTTGTACTGCCCCCGTACGCCCCCCCCCCCCCCTCAACACACGTCCACCGAGTGTCGGCACTATCGCGCGTAATCTATCTTGACAGTGCTTCTACCACCCCGCCCCCACTTACACCACAATGACTTTATTTCACTGCGTCGTCAACCCTTGAGGGGCCTCTCTTAATGACTAAATATTTCTTAACCCTATAATTATAATTATTTACGGTATTCAAGTGTGGTACAAGGTCTCGCTCGCCTATCGGATATCGATAACGATATAGATACGCGTCGACGCAGATCGATATCGGATGATTCTGGAAACAACGAGTCTGCCACCGAACGCTGCTAATGCGGTCATCAGATAAGTATATGGCATTCAATACTCGTCAGCACGGGAGTATGACACGGTGGAGGAATCGGTGGCAAAAATACTTGAATTGATGATAATTATGATTCAGATTTATGCATTTGGGGCTAAAATTATAGTGGCATTAACATGCCACATCGGCTGATCAGATTGTATCGCTTTAGTTGTACTAATATCTACCGTATATTAAATGCTATAAGGTTGAATTTCAATTGCTATTGAATCGGGTGTGTACGCCGCCACTCTGTCTACCTCGACCCTCAGCACACACAGTCACTAACCTGTCGTCTTGGTCGCTCCGGCTCGCTCTCCCGCTCCCGCTCGCGCTCGCGCTCGATGACGAACTCGCGGCCAGAGTCAGGTTCTCCGTCGCGGTTGACGCCCCTGCAACACCACACGTTACACACTGCACACTAGTGACGGGACACGTCACTCGTCACACGTCCTGCTTCAGCAGTTGGGAATCACGCACCACGTGTAGGCAGAAGCTGGTGGCGCGAACAAATGGTGCACGTACATGTCGGCCGAGCGTGGCACACTGCATTGGTGGCTGGTGGTGGCTTTGTCTCATCTCGTGCCGAGAATGATAAGATAGTGTACTCTCAATGCTGATAACTCTTAACATGTATTCCACGTGGATAACCGCGATTAGCCCAACATCAACATATTGTAGCGTTCGCGATATCCTACATGAGTTAAGCAGTCGTGCATACTATGGCAGTAGTATGCTTAATGCTCTATGTAAACAGTACTCAACTCGCGCTGTATAATATAATAACTTACTTGAGAGCGTTAAGTTCTTCAACGAGCGCCTGTGCGCTGACGTCATGGCACTGGAAAATATGCAGTTCCCGTCTTGGCGCGTGTCCCCCCGCACCTCCTCCTCCACCGCCCCCGGCAGGCTCGTGAGCTGGCGCGCCCACCACGAACGCCAGCACGTTGTTGTACAGCTCGGCGGGCTCGGGGGAGGTGAACGCCGTGGGGGAATGCACCCACGACGCAGGGAACCGCTCCATTATCGACTGTACACACGAAAATATGTTACAAAGTGGCTAGGAGAATGTTACATAAGTATCGCTAATGTTCATAGGCATCAAACACTTACACCCGTCTCGTAGTCCATCACCAACACCCACTGTCCCTCCAGACACAGCTGCATCTTCTGGCTCCATATTCCTGCAACAAATACTCTTTATAATATGCCAGTAACGCTGGGAGGTGGATGTGTTACATGTGTGGATGGTTTATCGGAGTTTGTTTACCATTAGTCTTCTCTAGTTGCAATAGTCGTCGCATGCCATCTGCAGGGAACACGATGCCGGTCTCTCTTGTGACGGTGAAGGTAGCGAGGTGTTCTAGCACGTAGAGCGCCCGGTCATGTGCTCCGGCGGCGGCGGCGTGCTGTGCATCCCCCCCTCGCAGCCCCGCCAGCTCGTCGAACTCATCAAGCGCGCGCTGTGCGTCCGCACGCGACCGAGACGCGCTGCCGCCGCTCGCGCGCATCGCCATCGCTCGCTCCAGCTGCTGCAGCTGCTGCCGGCGGCTACTAGAGGCTACTAGCGGCGCATCACTGACGCAATGCTGCTCTGCGCGGGTGTCACGTGTCACGCACCAATCTGCAATAAAACAGATACAGTTAATCAATACATATACATTATACACTCACGCCTGTAATCCCCGAAGGGGTAGGCAGGGATGTAATTAGTACACCACCATTTCACATAATCAATACATTCAATACGATAACATTAACGTTTTTGCTCAGAGCTTCGCATACCTGCTTACGTTTATTATAGAGAAACGACTGTGCCATAAGTATAATAAGTAAGAAGGTATATCCAATATTTTTCTTTATGAAAATATTTTTCTCCCCGCGAGAATTGAACTACCAACTGGGATATAATATTAATAATAACACCCAACAGTCACAAAAATAGCCCTAATCCCACATTAAGATACGAGTCTTGTGTCGTGGGTATAAGGGACTACGAGAAACTTTCGATCTCACAACACCCAGACCCGACACAAATATCTGTCTGTCGCACAAACATTTGTCTCGGTGCGGGAATCGATCCCACCACGGCCGGATATAGGCTAACTATTCCGCCTTTCCCACAAATTTCCATAAATCGTGGAATATCTTGAAAGTGTCATTTTAATGGACAGAATTAAAACAAGATAACGTCAAATCCAGATATCAGAGTTTTCACAAAACACATAAACCTAATTGTGTTCCGAATGCATCTCAGAAAGTCATATAGATAAACTCCAGTTTAAACTGGAATCGATCAATAATCTAATACCCCATAGTATTAAGATAAGTCAGGAAAATTGGGTTCAATTATTAAAAACATTTCTTTACTTGTAGAATTGTTCTCAGATTTAATTGTAGTTTTAATTAGATTACCTAAACAGTTCTAGGATTTGTTTACAATTATTCATCCATACTAATACTATAAATGCGAAAGTAACTCTGTTTGTTTGTTACCTTTTCACGACTAAAAGGCTGACCAGATTGTGATGAAAGGACATTGCTCAGCGCCCATACAAAGTTCGCCTAAGGACCAACAGCCTTAGAAAAAATACTTTCGGATTCTAAAGAACATCTATAAATCCATAAAAGTTGATTAAAACAACGGACACTTCTAAGAGTTTATTTATTAACAAAAATGTTTTATATTTTAGGTTATATTCTTAATGTCAACATGCCTTCAATATAGTGGCACAATACTAACATTAGAGCTAATTCGGTTTTATTTGACATTTAGGTTCTAACTATTGAATAATTGCCTAATAATAAGCAAAAATAATAGGTATATCATAATTATATCAATGACAATTATTTCACGAAGTAAGAAGCTAATATATTTTTTTACTGTTTACCTGCCTTATCAAAGTATGTTAGTTTAGCATTATATGTAGGCAACTACCTACATTATAACTGTTATTTACCTACATAGTTTTAAAAGATAAACACACTCAAAACACAACAAAAACGATCCACTGAACAACAAGCAAATGACTTAAAAACAATAAACATGACCACAGAACACTATTTACTTCTTCTTCTTCTTCTTCTTTGTTTGATATCGACGAGCTTAACTAAGTAGCTATTCCGCCAATGTCAAGTAAGTCAGTATTTTGTTCGGTATTTTAGTTGTCAGTAGGAATTTCAACTTTCAAGTATTTACTTGATTCTGCTCGTCAATGCGCCGGGACACACACGTGCCCGGCCAGAGGCTCACATATTAGAGGTTATCCTCCAACATGTGATGCACCTCAACACATTGACGAGCAGAATCTCACTATTTACTTATCACTCTGACGAACATGACAAGTGACAACTGACACAAGGGGTTAAATCAAAAAAATGTTTGCGCTATTTCCGTTTCAGCGAATTAAGCGCCTTAATCTTTTTTCTAGCATTACGGACAATTTATAGATCAAGCGCTTAAAGTAGAATTTGATTATTTTTTTGGGGATCCAAGTAACATCGCGAAATCAATAAAATGCCTATTTTTTTTATATTTTTAATATGAAGTGTCCGTTATATTCTAGTATTTGGAATAAACGGCATAAAATAAGCCAAGAATTATGGTATAAGTTAAATCTCTGTTGATTCATAGGCGACTTTGGACAATGTCCTTTGGCAAGGAGATAGATTATATCCTCGAGAAGGTCATACCTATCTTTTTTCTCAAAAAACAACCTTGAAAGGGGTCAAATAGGAGTTTAAAATTTGTATGGGAAATCCATAATTCCTCGACTTAGGGATCTGGAAATTCGTATTTAGGCTTTTGGTAGGAAAGAAAGAAATACGTGTTTCACATTTTTTTCAAAATCATCCCTAATGGGGTAAAATAGGGGATAAAAGTTTGTATGAAAATCCTCAATTTTTTAAGTTAGACGCATGAAAATTCGTATTTTGTATTATATACTTTTCTACCAAACATGACCTCCATGCGGGCGGAGCCGCGAGAAACAGCTAGTATCATATAATTTTCAATAAACTTTGTTAATTGCACAGTATTAGAATATGAAAAAAGAAGTTACTGGTTCAATTCAATTCGAGACAACTGTTTGTGGTCTATAAATACTTATTGCCGCTGAGTTTTATGGGACCATGAGTGACACAAACGACCTTCGATCAGTTGCAAGAGACAATTTATCTATCTTCACACTACGCCACGGGCAAGAAGGTGAAGAAGCAGTCGAGGGTCTAGTATCAGAGTACTCAGAAGACCGCAAGACGGTCAAATATTATACCCCAACTCTAGACCCTCTACAAAAACCGGATGTACACTGGCTGATCCCGGAACGCGACACACTTGAATGTGCCACTATGGCGGGTTTTACACCCTGTGTACGGTGGTCGCTATCCGGGCGGTAATGAATATCCTACCACCAGCAACATCTTTCTA
Organism: Laothoe populi; assembly: GCA_905220505.1. NCBI lineage: Eukaryota > Metazoa > Arthropoda > Insecta > Lepidoptera > Sphingidae > Laothoe > Laothoe populi. Next base: position 13,483,632 of record HG992172.1, read on the forward strand.
TCATGCATCTACCATATCATTATCCTTCATCTGTCTACATGGATTCGATATACACAAATAATGCATGAAAACAATGTATGTCCTTATGCTTCCAGCGTCCACACTATTGTCTGGCCGATTAGAGCATCCATGCTCTCACCGGACATACCGGACGCGCCAGACGCATCCGACCCACCGGATAAACCGGACATATCACGGACGCGGCGCTGCACGTGCGCTTCTCTCCGCGCACGTGCCACATTCGTTTCTATTCAGGAGAGCGCGATTTCTCTTGCAGTGAAAACTGTTCGTGACCTGACGTCGACGTGCCCGAGTATACCCGAGTGTGCCCGAACGACGCACATTGTATTGAATGCCGGGACTTATGACTGCTCACTAGACACCACCAGCACTAAGTTCTATTTGCGACTGACACCGTGTTGCAATGTGTACTGGAGTCTGGAGGCAATATAATTCGTAGCCCGCGACGCGACGGGTCGATCGCAACACTGACACTTGTCTTGTTTATGTGATGTACATACAGATTTGGCTTCAGTCAGATTGTTTCATGGTCATAAAACACTCGTAGGAGTTTATCTGATATCCATGATATAGCACTCTTCAAGAGATCTTTGTTTAAGGTCGACTATATGATGGTCTATCTCTAGAGCGTACTCATATATTTTTACAATCTAGTAATATGTCGAGTACGTGGTCGAAGGTTTTAATGACATCGCAGGCGAGTTGTTTATGTTGTTGATAATAGGTATTAGCGAGTATCGCTGTCGCCACAGGCACGCGGCACGCGGCGGGGTCGCGGGCGCGGCGTGTTGTTGCGACAACGTCCAATTAGCGCGATACATGCAGACGATGAGAGCAAATATTGTACGTATAATGTTCCACCACAAGCCTTTATAGCAAATCAACAATAAATATTTGATTTTGATTTTATTTTGAATTAAAATTAACTGTATATACATAGAAATATTCCCATAGCAAAGGATATAACATACTATTTTATTGAACAGCCCACTCCGACAGATCTCGCCGGCGCTGATCCATCACTCATACTGTGATAACTCGATATCCATATAAGTACGATGAGTTCAGTAGATACACGCGCACACTTCTAGTTTTTCCTATTAAATTGCTCTATAAATAATAAATACACCCAACAGTCACACATGTATTTCTGACCCCACACTATGTAAAACCTGTATTTTGGGTATCAGGAACTACGAGGGACGACGGTCCCACAACACGAAACAAATATCTGTCTGTCACACAAACATTTGTCTCGGTGCGGGAATCGAACCCATTGTCTCTCGCTTCACAGCTAGCTACTCGCTTGTTGCGCCACGGAGGCTGTCAATTACATATGTTTAGCCCACATTACACATGTAGGCACTTAGCGATAATCGTCATATAATTAAAAACATTTGGATCATCACGCAATCAAACGTTATATTGTAAACTTTCTGGTAAATTAACGAAGGATGTGATAACATTCCATTCATTCAGTCAGCGTTCATTTCCACAAATTAGCCGTAATTTTATCGAGTCTTGCAATATAAATACAAATTCGTTGGCGTGAACACTGAAGGAAATCGGAATAAATTATTCAATTCGTTTTCTTTAGGTGAATATTAATATATTACATGTTATATATTTGTTTCAATTTAAAAGTTAATTTAAGTCCAATAAACAGTTTGCAGTTATTTATAGTTATTAGGTATTTCTGCGTTGGTGGATCCTACCATTCGTAATTGGTGTTCATAGTTGAAAGTTTATGAAAAGTAATCCTTCACTAGTCTAGTCAAATGAAACGTATGTCATATTACTATGTATAGTTCGCGACAGGTCGACATGGCAATCGGGGTATGAGGTGAGGCGCGGGGGAGGGGTCACCCCGCATACCCGCACATCCCCCGCGCCATCTTAGTCGTACCGCTGCACGACGCACGAGTTCGCATCGACCGCGCTTATTGATATCGATCTCGCTCACATTGTTCTTTGTCGTTGTGTATTAAAATGACTCCGGTCGCTTCCACGTCACGTGTTAAAACAAAAAACCAATAATTAATTCTGAAGCACAAGAACTAATCTGAAAAATTGTGACATTAAACGGAAAGACTATTATTATAATTACCCTGTGAATCAGACATTGGATATGGCTGCGTTTTACGCCGGCTTTTTAGAACTTTGCCCAGAATACAATCCGAATCGAAATTAGCAGGACCCAATAAACAATTAAATCAACCATAATTTATATTGGTTGTGATGAATAAAATATTATTATAAAATAATTTACTTATAATAAACCTTATTTAATTAATTTTAGTCTTATTTTCTTGCATTGCAATAAAATTAATATCGATATAAACTATCTATTACATTTTGCCACATCACTAGAAAATTGCCATGTCGAGCTGTCGCGTACTTATAGTCTTGGGATCACTATGAGTATGACGACATGCTGATCTCATTTAAAGTGTAAATGAACAAGAAGGTCGGTATTATTTTTGAAAATGGTGTGTGGTAAGAGATGTAAGAGAGGCGTCGCCTCCGTAACATACACTTGAAACGCAATAAAAAAATATAAAATCTCGACAAAAGCGCCACCTATCGGATCTATCTTTCAAGCTTATACCAATCATATACATTAAAAGAAAATTGAAATCAGTTGGGAGTTTCAGTAGTGTGTATGACACAGTGACATGTGCTTTTTAAGATTAATTTAGCGATTGCATATCGAGTAGCAGATACTACAACTAGTAATTAATAACATATTTACGATAAACTAATATGTTTACATTGAATAGATGTATTAAATTGTAAAATGAAGCTGTATTGTGTTTAGACTGTAATGTACTTGTCATTGAATGCACTTTGTCATGCCAAGTACTAGGTAATGATGGATTGCGTCCAAACAACGGCCCGCTGCGCTTTATCAGCTTTGATTGTGTGTATGTGTGTGCGTGTCGTGTGTCGCAAGGTGAGTCAGTGTGACAGATAAAGCCGAGGAATGTTGCTATCGCATTGAATAAAGATTAGCAATAAAAATTCCTCTCACACATGACGTCACCGGCACTGAACCGGACTCGGCGCGGCTGCGGGGCCGCAGGGCCGTGTTCACCCCTACGGTACATATATTACTTTAAGGGTCGCAGTGAGTAGGGCTCTCTCTCTTTTAAATAACCCTTAGCCCTAACGACATTAGAACTGTTAAAGCGAGGCAAAACTATCAAAAATATCTTATTTTGGATTGTTGTCCTCGTTTGATTTCTTTTAGTGTAAAATACATACGTATCCGTACAAATGGCAGCTCTTAGCGTAGCCGTTAACGATCTACATCACATAGTGCGCAGTGACAGTGACCATCTGTTGACTGTTAGTAGTTAATCAGGCTACAACGACAGGAACAACGTGATGTGGTATATGTCAACTTTGTTTATCGAATACTTTTTAGTAATTAGTTAGTACCAAACAAATAACTACAAAAGTTACTTTTTCTATGAAGCATATTTGAAGCATATTATATGGACTGTGAACACTGTGCAAGATTTTCTAAAAGCATTGATAAGGTTACATTGTATTATTACCAGAGATGCGTATCTATGAGATCGTACCTAGCATTGGACATCGGTCCAGACCGTTGCAATCTTTATTTATTTTGCAACTTACCGCAGCTCCGCCAATGTAATTTAGTTTTTGGATATACCAGATTTTATCACAAATATATATTATACAGTATATGTGTGATATACATATGGAGGCATCCAGCGGCGCACCAGAGATCTACAGCTGCGAGCGTCTGCGACTGCCTTCAGAATACACATGTATGATCTTACATAGTAAACATGTTCATTGTCTGCAATACTGTGAGTAGCGACTATGATAATATTAAATTAAGTTTGGTGTGCCGCCTACAGGTCGGTGGTACTGGTCGGGTGCGTTGTTCACTCTAGTCAGGTAGATATAATATCACAAAGAAGCAGAACTACTGGCAGAAGATATGAATTTTGTTGAGCTGATTAAATACAAATCATAAACAAATTCGAGCGTAACTAAAATATTAGCTCACAAAAATAAAAATATAAATAAAGAAGACAAGGACCCTGGTTCATACCAGGGGAGTATAATTTAATTTTAAAAAAATCACAGAGATAATGCGCCCGAATTCTTCTCAAAGCATAAAACTATATTTTTCATTAGAGCATAATTTAATCAAAGGGGTTGGTACGCTTGGGTTCAGCGGAAATTTAATTTATTATTCTACCTGCTCATACCCAAGCATGCACAAGGTCGTCATAGCGTTGCATTTGATGTAGGTTTTTTATTATCTTAACCACGTCAGTCGTCACAAACAAAATGTACAAACACACAGACAATGTTGTCTGCCCTGGGAATCTGTACTAAATACCGTAGATCTTCTGGTGCATAGCTTACGTTATATACTGTCACTAGACCTAAGAAGCAACTAAATTGAAATTATTAAAATATTTAAATTATATTTTTTAAACATCAGATGGTGAAACTTAATAAATTCAGTTTGAAAATCATAAATATAAATGAGTACCGACGAGCTTAAATGTTTCTTTATGGCTGAACACGTATTAGTAATATTCACATATTATAAATAATACTAGGCTACGGGCAAAATAAATAAATTATACAACGACACACGAGGTGTTTGCTGACACGTTTATTAAAATAAGCAGCACGACACGTCACCGACACGGGCACGACGCGGGCATCCGGCACGACCACTGGCATGACTCACGACACATCGACTTCTGTAACTCATGGTAGCATGAGTTTATGTCAAAAAGTTACGATAGAAGTAATAGAAGTCGGTAGCTCGCTAGCTAGCTAGCGGAGGCGCTCAACATCTTGTCATATAAATATTTTACGTTGTCGCTTAGTGAGAAAAACTCACTTATGCACAATAATAACGGTGAAAATGGCATTTATAAGTTAATATAATCTTAGTTTAATAAATATCATAAACCTACTTCCTACTTTATACAAATATCCTACTAAAATATAATATTATAAATACGAATGTTTGGTTGGATGAATGGATGTTTGTTACTCAGTCACGCTACAACGGCTGGAAGGATTTGGTTGAAATTTGGTACAGAGATAGATTATAGTCTGAAATAGCAGCACATAGGCTACTTTTTCTCCCGGAAAAAAATACAGTCCCGTGGGATAGTTTAGTTTTACACAGAGCAAGGGATCGACATGATTTTTTGCATAGTGGCAGTTTAGGGATCAGATAATGACATAGGCTATTTTTAATCCCGGAAAAATTAACTTTTCCTATGGGATAGCAAAACATAGAAAAGTGTAATAGCTTAAGATGCCTCCATGGATTATATAACTTTTCTTCCAAAAATAACCGGCGCGCGGGCGGAGCCGCGGGCAACATCTAGTCCATTATAATATCTTAACAAATAAAGAACTGTGGTGTGATTAGTCTATGAACAGTGGTGATTCGCGCGTTGATGTCTTTTACAAGTACAGCATCCGAACCACGTGACACGTCGCTAGCACCTACTCAACCTTATAGTCACACCAAAACGATGTATGTACTGAGCGTCTCGGTTGGCACTGGCACTGGCGGTATTCATTGCTTCTTATTAAGACTATGCTTCGATTTAAATGCAATGCCAGGAGTTGTTGAGGAGGATCTACAGAGTTTATTTTATTTAATGAACATTACATTCATATACTGAATTATCTTTAACCGGTAATATTGATATATCACTTAGACAGGCAGTATGCAACTGATTATGCCCATATCTAGTATAACAGTACAGAACTTAAGTTCCTAAGTAGACATGGTTTTACATTAAGATGATTCTTGAACGGATTAATATTTTGGGCCGAGACTACGTGTTCCGGGAGCCCATTCCACGCTCGAACGAGTCTAGTACTGATAAAATGTTTGTGCGGGTTGTTGTTTGGGACATAAGACAGTGATACATAGTTTAGGATGGTGACCTCAAAGATGAACATTATGACTGCGTATAAACAATCTGTCCAAATGTTCATTAATTTAATTCTTTCTTTCATTTATTTGTATCTTCTTCACCTCCCTACCAGCCCCCCCCTCGCCCCGCGACGCCCCGCTGAGCGCCGTTGCTCGAGGAGAAAGTGTCAGCGCTCATCCATCGTCAAGGGTGTTACACCAACAGTCAACACGTACTATGATTATGCAAATGACTCCCCACACGAGAATAAAACCGATACCTAATGGATTAAAATGCAATAAGGCGTGGCTGTTTCTAAGTCTACCTAAGTTACGTCTAAGTATTTGCACCAAGCCCTATTGGTCACACTTATTATATATATTATTAAAAATTTAATTATGATAACATATTTTTAGTTAGACTCATAATCTATAATAAAGCAGTGAACTGTAGTCTAGTTCGGAGTGGTGCAGTGGTACGGGCTGTCGAGACGAAAGGCGCAGGTTTGAAACCAGATCAACTGGCATACACCTCAGACTATTCTTAATTTACATATGTATGTATTGATAATTATCGCTTGCTTTAACATTAAATACACACGTAACTTAAGAAAAGTCAGAGGTGTATGCCATTTGGGTTTCGAACATACGACATTCGTCTTGACAGTCCGTACCGCAACCAACTAGACTATCGCTGCTCCATATTATTATTATAAACTCATAATATAGTAATTATGAGTTTATAATAATAATTAGTAATTATGGAGTATTAGTAATTATGGAAATTTCCCGAATCTGATTGTACAGTTGGTTTGGCAATACCAGTTGGCACGCAGCACGCTACACTGAGTTCTTCAAAGGTTATTATAATATGTGGAATGAATCTATAGATAAAAATTTAATATTATCTAAAGATTATCTTAGATCAAATTGCGATATGATTTCTCAGAAATAGATAAATTTAATTATAGGGCTCAAGGCGACAATAATAAAATCTTGTGACCATATAATATGTATACGCATATATTGTTCATCATTCGCCGGATTGATCAGCCAGTAGGGTTTCAAGTTAGAAAAATGTATAAAGATACATTTTTGATAATCATCGGATAATGATCAAGAATTTATCGATCGATAAAATGTAAATACATTTAAGTGTTACAAGTTCACTGTTATTTATTTTCTACAACTTCAAGATCAAACCGTAATTGTTTATTTTATTGTATTTTATTTTCTTCTTCTTTTTATTTTTTTTAATAATATTAATACAAATACTAAAGTTGTTCATAACTTCACATGCTGTGGACATCTGTAATTGTAATAACATTTAGCTCTAATAATAATTTTTATCTATTTTGTATTGGGTTTTGTTATTGTACATTACGTTGATAATCTATGAGAATTCTATACTTAATATATAATAATTTTTTATGTTTATCGAGATTCGTACCAAAAATAGTAGTTATCGTTTCAAATCATGACAACTTGTTAATTGTGGCAAATAAATGTTAAATCAAAGCCCAATAAAACAAAGCAGATACGTCTAAATTTTAAAATAACGAATACCTATTAGTATGGTAACGGTAGGCTGCGGCTTTGCTGTGCCCTGGCATTGCAGAAGTCTATGGGCGGCGGTGACTACTAACCATCAGGTGGCCCGTCTGCTCGTCCGCCTATCAAGTCAATAAAAAAATTGTATGTAGTGTGTGGACGTAACGTAACGTGTAATCACAGCAGCGGTATGTACTGCATACTCCTGGCACGCAAACATACGAGTATATTATAATCCCATAAAACAAGGTTTTCCCTTGCATCGTTGAATTTGTTGTAATATTCAAATATCTTATCAGTGATGGTTACACAATGACCTGTATTATCTGAACCTTGGCCACCCTAGTTATCTGTCCTGGTCCTGATGATTGCATTGTCAATTAATATTTCTAATTTCGAGGAGAATCTTGTTAATAATCCTATCAATTATTGTACACTTACTGAACTTCATTTGTACACTGAATATTTTGTTTAATTACAAAATTAGTAACGCGTAATGCGAATAACGCTTGGTAGATATGAGGGCGCAGACAAATTACATTATTTCAAATTACAAAATGGTGCTGCATTGCTGCACTGTCATCGAATTACCTTTACTAGTAGTGAGCAATGTCAGAGGCACGGAGCGAGTCAGTGGGAGTCAGTGCGAGTCAGTGAGTGCAGACGCCGCGTCGCACTGTTGACACAGGTGAGTACAACAAGTACACACAACACAATAACTCAACAAACACAGCCAAGACGCACAAAGCGCGCTTTACAACTAACAGCTAAGTCTTTGTTTAGGCACCATTCAGATTAGTCAGAAATTATAACGAAGTAATATTATGAGTGATAATACGCAATGTAGATAAGATTGAGCGGCGGACGTGCGGCGGCCCGCCCGCGCCATCACCGCGCCGTGCCCGGGACGTGTCCGTTAGATCGCGGAAGTCGGAAGCTCACGGAAGTGGTACCGTTAGACCCACACAGTGAGTGCAGCTAGTCGTCGGTATTCTACAGGCGCGGCCACCACAGTGCTAGCGTTATGTACATACGAATTAACTCAACGAGGCCGTGTTGAATGAATAGTCGGCTCTCATACTATCAATATGTAAAATATACTTAGTTTCTAAGACGCTTAATATATGCCTTAAGTATTCGATAGGGTAATTGGTTTAATAATTATAAAAATTTCGTTACTCTGCAGTAATTTGTGTGACTTTTTTAAATTAATGGCTTCAAAAAAGAATTTTATATAAACGAGCAAGTGAACACCTGATTGTAAGTGATCCACCACTGAACATCCTCTCACACCAGATCATGTGCTTTGTAAATCTTAAGACATTCCTACTATGGTAACATCTGGTGTTTGACATCTGATAACGCCACATTAAAGTCATCAGTAAGACCGTTAATTAGTGACACTACATTCTAGAGGTCCATAGATTTACGCTGCTACAAACACTCAGACGTCGACTAGTGTCAGATGGATCACTTAAAGAACTGTCATAAAATTATTACTGGTACCCGATTAGTTGTGTTTATGCTAAATTGACAATTTACGAAAGTACCAAACTTTGTAAATCTTTAAGTGGTAGAGTCACTGTGAGTATTTATGTATAGAAGATTAAAGATTATGTATAGAAGGTGATGAAGGTGATAACTTTTACACAGAAAGACGCCGTGAAATAACAGCTTACTGTTTCGTTTAGTATGATGAGTAACATTCCTGAAGACAGAAACACAGTTAGTAGACATCAGTGGATGTTGTGACACCGCTCTACATTGCTAGTTACTAGAGCCATCCTAGCCCGAACTAAACTTTAAAGTTCCCTTTAGTCTTTAAAGTAGAGACCAATAGCCATTTTTTGGAGATACTTAATTGAAGTTGTGAGTCAAGCGTGTTGACGTGTTTTAATATTTGGGAGACCTCTTAAGTTAAGTTCTGGGAAATGGGCAATAGTTCCCAGAACGTGAGAATCTTGCTGAATATTGCACGGATCGCTACTCTGCGTGTTTGCAAGGAGTAAGTTGGGAATGGATGTAATGTCCCTGAGCGTGCAAGACACTAGCAGCAAACGCGGTCCGCGCTGGCTGGTGCCTAATGTTATCTCGGCAGTCGGCTCGGGTCTACCGGAGCAACGACCGTGCCTCGTGTGTGTGTGTGTGTCCAGTACATTCGCAACCTTCAGCGCCATCTGTGTGCTCGTTACGCAAGTCGGCCCTTAACACACCTTCACCGCTGCTATATAGTATAATGGTATTAAATATTCTATGACAGTTGATTTCATCGGCGAAGATTACCAAACAGGTCTACCGGAACTGACACCGTCGCGCGTCGTGAACCGTGGTACAGCGAGCGACCACTCGCACGCGCCCAGAACTATCACCCATTTTTCCCATGATACACCGGCTCACTGTGAAGCACCTTACCTTGTGGTAAGAGTGGTTTTTTACTTGAGATATACATGTCACAAATACACACTGATGTACGCAACGTGCGGGAAAGCGACGCGGCCCCATTCCGTACGGGCGTGCGCCCGCGCCGCCTCCGTGACGTGTCGCCGCCGCGTCGTGCCCGATACTCGAAGCCACGGACCCTCACATACTCACCCTGCTATATGTGCCGGCATCCACAGCACTCGTCACTCGCGCTGTCAGCACCTCACGTCGTACACAACAACACAATACACTCGCGACGATAGTCCGCGTCACCACGGCGATCCGGTGCGCACTGGAGAGTTGGAGGCCGCGGTGGCACCTTCCCTCCCCCCGCGACCCATCACCCACACCGTGACCGCCCTCCCCGCCGTCGAACCTCCTCGCCCTCCGCACACCTGAGCCGGAGCCTGCGCAGGTGCGCTGGCGGCGTGCGGGGTGCACTGTGGGGGGGGTGCGGGGTGAGGGGTGCGGGGAGGTGTGATGAGGAGGCGGCAGGCGCGCGCGGGCTCCGCTGCAGTGCAATCAGTATCTGGCCGCGCGCGACACAGAGCGCGCGTCGACACTGCGACAATATGGCCGCAAACGGGTCGGCGGCCACGGAGCCGCGGCTCTGCCACGTGCGGAAAACGCCAGACTTCGACGGTTACGGATTTAACCTGCACGCTGAGAAGGGCAAGCCGGGTCAGTACATCGGCAAGGTTGACGAGGGCTCGCCGGCAGAGTCGGCCGGTCTGCGGCGGGGTGACCGCATCCTCGAGGTGAACGGGCACAGCATCGCCGGCGAGTCGCACAAGCAGGTGGTGTCGCGCATCAAGGAGCGCAGCGAGGACGCGGAGCTGCTGGTGGTGGCGCCCGCGCCCGGCGAGCCTGTGCCAGACCTGGACGCGCCCGTCACCCCCCCCCACCGCCGCCGCGGACGAGCCGCGCGACACCACCCCCCCGCCACCCGCCGCCGACCCGCCTCGCCTTAACCTGCACATGACCGCTGCGGAGATGCGCGCGCACCTCGCCGCCAAGAAGAAGTTTGACCCCAAGAAGGTGCCGATGGACCTCAAGTCCAAGTTTGACATCGTTAAGAAGCTGTGACGGAGTGCAGTGTGGTGTTCGCGGGGCGGGCACGGAGCGCGGGGGCCCCCCACTCGCCGTCGCCGCCGCCGCCCCCCTCCCCCCGGACCAGGGATGTATTGCCATTGAGTCGAGTTACTTGTACATAAGTACGCAGCCCTGAGCCCTAGTGCTGTATAGTGTTTTAGATATTAATACATATTATATTTTGTAATTTATTTTACGGATGCAAATCGTTTTATTAATTGATTATCTAAATGTGTAGTACATAGTTATTTACGTAAATAAGTGCAATTATTGTTTTACTATTGTCAATAAATGTAATTTAAATCTAGTGTTGGGTTTTGGTTGGTTTGTGTTTCTCGTGAGCTATCTCTCTTGAGCTGGCATGGTGATGTGGAACACAAGTAGTCGTATCTCATGGTGTCGCAGATGCCGGTCGAGTTCTACATCACGACAACTGCCTAAACTGACAAGTAACAGTGCATACAGCGCACGGTGACGTCACCACTCGTTACTCACGACTTCTTACTTGGCAGGTAGTGTCTAGTGAGCGCATTAGACAAATATTTTAATGAATATTTCGTCAGAGACCGGTTATCAGCTATGTGTGAGCTAGTGTTGTGTCGCAACAGAGCTCGCTGTCGCAGCTCGAGGTCGCAGCACAGCGGCTGCACCTCCCACTGCTTGGGAGCGGGCCGCGGGGAGACAGGGCGCGGGGGTGAGGGTGCGCATCAAACACGACACACAATAGACTGTCCCCATTCACACGTACTTTTAGCGACACAACACACAGCATCATTGATGAGTTCAGTACAATAATAATTCCACTGTTGGATCTGAACCTCATACCGTACGTATCGTTCATATCGTATGATACGTAGATATCGACGTAGAGCTGCAGCTGCTTAATCATGTTCAGCATGTTCAACGCGCTTATTAACCATAAACCATTTATTTATCCAACACACATATTTACAGAAAGAAGACCCAGTGAACACGTTTATGTAAATATGACATCAGTATGATGTCGTTCAATATCATGCTTTACATAACATAAGACTAAGGACTGACTCATAAATGACTCATTATTTCGCACTTAGTGACATCAGATAGTGACGTAAGTCACATGACATAATGATGATGACAACCTGACATCCTGATATACTCAGTTTTACGTACTACTGACGGAATAATGACGCTTCATTTATTTAGAAATTACATTGATGTCGCTTTTTATTTTTATTAAAATATTGATTTTTAACTAATTAAAACAACAAATTATTTCTTATTTTTTATTTCACAAGTATTTATACATAACATAAGAAATCTGTTACAATTTCTGGATAATAACCAACCAAATAATATATTAGAATAAAATTATTGACTCTTCACTTTGGCTGTTGTTTGCTACAGTTTAGCTTTTTTTTGTTGACCGAGTTGTTCCACTGCGCGTCGGTTACCAAGTCGTAATTTGAAAGCCAAGTTGGTTACCAGCGATTTTTTCCAAATTCGGCAGAACCCCAAAAAGGAAATTTCGTCAATATAGTTTCTGGAATGGAAAAATTGTTAGCTTCATTTTAATTTTACTAATAAATTTTAAAAAAATGGAATAGTGTCTGTACCTTGATTTATATTTATTAGAGTCAAATCTTTAACAGGATATTTTGAGATTCTCCCATCCCGTTCTGCCATTTGGCAAACGGTGAAAATATTTTCTTAAATATTCTGTCCATATACTCTTTTCCGTTAGACTCACCGATTTGCAGTATAAGTTTGATCTGAAAATGATTATACTATTAATTTCTCATTATCTAAAACAGACACGTCTAAATATATTATTATTAACAGTCTTAATTTTAAATTAAAAATAATAAGGATATACTTATTCCCAGGTGATATTACAAATAGCCAATAATAAAGTAAAATTTGTCGTTATGTTAAAAACTTATTAAGCGATGTAAAAAATCATTTGTAATTATTAACCAAGACACTCGCTCGTCTATGTTCAGTGAAAATGGCGCCATCATTAAGCGGCGTGCGCGCCAAATTTGAAGGCAAAGGGTTCAAATCATACAGCCTCATCAATCGTAGTATATTTAACATGGAATTATTTGCAGTAAAGCCTAAGCCCAGTCTTCGTTTTATTTAAAATTGTTGTAAAATTAACATTACTTTATTAAAGTAAGTATGAAACTATTTCTTTAATGCTATAAATTCATTTATAACGTCTTATGTCAATATTTTCCCGTGCATATTATTACTTTTATTAATAAATCCAAGTCATTATATCATAATATTTTCATTATTACTGAAAATATGACTTAACTTTAAGATTTAATTCTTGTAATTTTAATAAGTTATTTTCGAGCCGACAATTTATTAGTTATATTTATAAATAAAGATCACGTTTATCGAACGGCTTAGTAGCTTCTTTTAAAAAAAGTTCTGCAACAAACAGACTGTTAAAAACAATATATATTTTTTAAATTAAGGTTTTAATTTTTTTTCGGGGTTAATTAAAAATATCAGCATGCCCAACCTTTTGCTAAATAATTTTTCTAAGCGGATGATTCAGCAGATGATCAGAGATAAAGTTTAATAATGCACGAATAAATGTGGAATAATAATTGAAACATTTAGGTATAATTATTATCGGGCAGTTAGTAACTTAGGTCGTAATTCCAAAATAATGTTTGACTGACGTTACCTAAAAACATTAAGTTTAGAATAATTATGTCTTAAAACATTAGTTTTGCGTGAGAAAATTAACATCATTGCTACGTCAAATGTACGTAGAAAAAGGATATTAATATTATATCATTATGATGTAAGAAATATATCATTATGATGTCAGAATTATATCATTATGATGTCAGAATTATATCGTTATGATGTCAGAATTATATCATAAATAATACCAATAAAGGATGTTACTTATACGTGAAAATTACATAAACGTGACATTATCTAACTATGACTTATCTGTTATATCATTTCAAGGTCATGTGTTCACTGGGGAGCAATATGCTGCAATATGTGTCGTGGAGGGGGGGGGGGGGGGGGGGGGGGGAAGAGGTCAGTACACGCTGTTGTAACACAGCACTGATTTTCAGCTGGACCCCACCGTCGCTTCACCGTAGTACAACACATTCAGACGTGTTATAACAACAACAAAAAGACATAAAATTAATATAAATATAATATCTATAAAGACTTTGTTACTAAAATGGCAACCTTTACACAACAGACAAGTTATTCCTTATGAACTCCTAAGATATTGAAATGTATATATTGAATATAAAGTTACTTGAGTGTACTGTGTTTATTCTCGTATGTTGAGTATTGTATGCCATAAGTGACGTTTAGTGAAGCTAGCTGCTAATTCCATCGCTCACCGCAGGTAATCGAGACTCAAGGTTCTCATGCGGTTGTATAAAACCTTATTATGTTGATTTTTTTATGTCTTATAACTCTCGGATAAAGAAGCGATAGCCTTGTTGGTTGCGGTACGGACTCTTAAGACGAAAGTCGTATGTTCGAAACCCAAATGGCATACACCTCTAACTTTTAAAGTTACATATTAAATAATGATTATCGCTCGCTTTAATGGTGAAGGAAAACATCGTGAGGAAACCTGCATACCTGGGAATTCTCATAAGAACTTCGGAGGTATGTGAAGTACCAACCCGCATTAGGCCAGCGTGGTGGACTAAGGCCTAACCCTCCTCATTAGTAGAGGAATCCCGTGCCCAGCAGTGGGACAATGTTTAATACAGGGCTAGTATAAAAAAACAGGCGATATTTTTCGGAATTCCGTTTTTACGAAGATTTACGAAGAATATTTAATAAAACTTTGAGGAATGGGGAATTTGAGCTGAATAACAAAGTTTATATGTTCGTTATTTAAAATGGTACCTAATAGCTGTATCATACATACATACATATACACTCACGCCTGTAATCCCCGAAGGAGTAGGCAGAGGTGTAACCAGTACACCTAATTTTCGCCGTATTTAACTAGATGGATGGATGGACTATATAACTTGATGGATCTCAAGGCGCATGTTTCTCGCTAAATGCTTACATGTAAATATACAGGTAAGATCTATGGGCGTATATAAGGGGGGGGGGGGGGGGTCAGGTTGTCCGGACACCCCCCTTAGCATACGACATAATAAAAATCGCGGACTACAGATAGCGGATAATATAGACGGTTAGCAGGCTATTTGATTTAAGTGTCAATTTTTGCAGCATTCAGCTATATGCATAATAATAATAATAATAATAATTGTTTATTTCCATATAAGAGTTACATGTATTGCTAAGTATATATCTCAAACATATTTTCATGAAAAATTAAATTTCTGTATCTGTACTAAGCTATAAGCTTGTATTACAGAATACAGTGCCCATCCCCACAATGGAGTGTTAGGCTTTCCTGTAAGTAATTACCATAGTAGACATTTTGTGTTTAGAACATGAAACCGAAATCAATCATAGTTAATCAAGTGTAGTTAAACAAAAAAAAATAATAATAGTAGTAAACACATCAATTAAAATAGGGCATGCATGCGAGTGCGTCTGGGCGCTGTGTGTGTGTGTGCGCATGCGTGTGTGTGGTGTGTGTGTGTGTGGTGTGTGTGTGTGTGTGTGGTGTGTGTGTGTGTGTGTGTGTGTGTGGTGGTGTGTGTGTGTGTGGTGTGTGTATCTATCATAACTCCGTAGGATCTATGTATGTTATACCTCCATTCAATAATGTCACTTATCCATTTTATCTTATTTTGAAATTAAAAGTAAGTCTTCAGTTTCATTATAAGTAAGTTTTTGTAACCAATCTGATGCTGTTTTTTTACATTTTGATTTATTGAGACTATAGATGGTTATTATTCTATTTACCTTATTATAAATATAGGGGCCTGTGAATGGTAAGAATCTACGAGAGAAAGAGGTTTTAAAATGATGTTTGTAGGTGCAAACTATGTCTTTCCTCCGCTTCCTCTTGTCAATTGTACTATATTCTAAAATGGAATGTTGTTTTAGAATTATGTTCAATATATATAATTGTCGAACAGTGAGGACTTCAAACTGTTTATATAAGTCTGTTGTTGGGGAAAAAAAAGGTTTGAATGTACAGACCTTAAGTATTGCTCTCTGAGCAATTTCAACTTTTTTTAATGATGTTTTGGGTGCACCAGCCCAACTTGTAATGCAATATAAAATTAGGGACTGAGCCAATGCAAAATATGTTTGTCTTAATTGGGAAGGATCCAAGACGTGTCTTAAAATTTTAAATAGGTATGTAAGTTTACGCAACCTTGTAGTGAGCATTTGTATGTATTTATTATAATTTAAATTGCAATCAATAATTACTCCTAGGTATTTTATGCTATTTACGGGTTCTAATCTTGAACATGAACACAAATTAGTAAATAGACAGGAGCAATCATGTGCCACTAAATGCAATTGACTGTCGAATTCAGCCCGAGTCCGAATGGAAAAAGTTATATATTTTGATTTATCTGAATTTAATATAAGTTTATTGGTATACAGCCATCTGATCACATCGTTAAAGCCTGATTGTGCCATTTCAAAAACTACATTCCAGCTGTGACCTGCAAAGAGAAGCGCTGTATCATCTGCATATGATATAATTTTGCCTTGGAATGGTTTCATTAGAAGTAGATCATTGATATAGATGAGGAAGAGTGTTGGACCGAGAATACTGCCTTGAGGTACGCCATAAGAGAGTGGTAGATCATCACTAACATATGTACCCAACTTTACACATTGCATATTTGGAATTAACAGATTTTTCTACGACTTTTGAGCATAGTTAAATTTTTTTCGTGTACTTTTTAGCGCTTAAATCAACCGGTAAAACAAGACTGCTTTTTTTTCAGGGCACATCTATTTAAAAAAATACGACCGAGTCTTAAGTAGTGTCTACTTAGTAGTGATGAGGGTGATAGTATATGATGTACCATAAGTACCTGGAGGGCAATTCTCCTTTCATTCAAAATAATTTCGTACTCGAATCTACAGTTCGAATCATTTCTCTATTACATAATTTCGAACTACGAAGTTATTTGATTATGATGTACCATAAGTACCTGGAGGGCAATTCTCCTTTCATTCAAAATAATTTCGTACTCGAATCTACAGTTCGAATCATTTCTCTATTACATAATTTCGAACTACGAAGTTATTTTTTCGAATGTTGCATCCATTTGAATTCGAGTCTTTACTATGAGATTCTACTAAAAAATTTGAATTTCGAACTAAAAATCTATAAGTATTGTAATATCCATAGTGTCTCGGGCCTCATCAAATGTGCATCCACTATCCAGTTCTTGGACATGTTTTTGGACTCTTCCAAGTATTTTATCTTTCTAAGACTTTTAGTTAAATCATAATAAAAACACGAGATTGAGTCTTTTTATGGGTAAACACATTACCATATGGCATCATATACGCAGTAAGTTAGGACCAAAATAAAACAATATCTTTGGGTGTCTAGAGGCCTGCATACGTCCAACATTACCGCACCACCTCCAAGAGCATAGACTCTATGCCGCTTAGCTATAAACGTCGTAAAATATTAATGTTAGGGAAACAATCTTGCCACTTTATCTGGAGAATTCACCTGATACAGTTCATATGAAATTTGTCAAGACGCCATATGGTTTAGACGCCATTAGGTTTCAGTGGTTTAAGGCAAACTCGGTCAAGAATGGCGTAAGCCTGGATGTCATTTTCTACCTACTACAATATCATCAAGCGTTACTTAGCATCTTGCGACCTACCCTGCGACTGCTGGGAAGAACTTTCGTGTCACTAGACCGAATGGCGTGGCGATTTTCGTACTGAAATCATGTGCACATTTTGAGGAAACATGTATGTATCCAATGCCTTGACGCCCACCGTGAGCTGCAATAAATAAGACCTAAAACTGTGTACACTTAGGGTTGGCCCTAAGTGTAAACGACGCGCGTCGCCATGCATTGTAGTTGAAAAATAGGACGTGACGCGTCGTTTCGACTCTGCGCCAGTTTGAGTTGACTCTTACAGCTACTCTTCTAGACAACTGTTCTGTACGTCCTGTGACAGGGCTTTTAAAACAAAATTAGGGCTAGCTAGTCACATATGCTCACATTGGCGAAAAAAACTTATTCCAAAAGTGCAAGGTTCGCCGTCGAATGATACTTCTTGGAGGACATCATCATCATCATCAAGTTAGGATACGATATTGAATAGTTCGAATTCGAGATGTACGTATCGGACGGTCTGTACCAGTCGAAGCAGTTCGAGCGATAACCTTCGAGAAATGTTGGAATGGTAATTTTCAGAATAGCTCAAATATTTTGATTTCGAATTCTATTTTTAATATAATTTATTTATGAACATTTGACATTGTACACTGACAATCAAAACCTTCGAGAAACACCAGACTCGACATTTCCAGAATAGCTTAACTTTACATTCACTCAAAAAAAGTTCGAATTTAAATTATTTTTCGTATACGAAGTTGATTCGAGTGCGTGAGAATTTTCTCCCTGAGTTCTAACATCTCATCTTGGTAATAAGCAACATTAAAATAGTTATTTACCAAAATAAATTGACTTCATTTGACATTTGATGTTTTGACAGTTGTTATGTACATAATAAAACAAAATGAATGAAAATCTGCGGCAGATTTTCATCCATCCAAAGTCCAAATCCAAATAGCAAGTAGCAATTTTTTATTAACTAGCGTTTTCCCATTCTATGTTTAAGTAATTTCTAAATAACTATGATTTGAGCGGTTAGATTTTTAGCTTTTACCCGCGGACCCCCCCCCCATG
Source organism: Laothoe populi (assembly GCA_905220505.1). Taxonomy (NCBI): domain Eukaryota; kingdom Metazoa; phylum Arthropoda; class Insecta; order Lepidoptera; family Sphingidae; genus Laothoe; species Laothoe populi. The sequence continues at coordinate 13,502,469 of HG992172.1, forward strand.
TAAAAGCTATAGCTACGTAGTGACGTAGCTATAGCTTTTACATGGGGGGGGGGTAAGATCACCATTTAGTAAGTAAGATTACCAGTGGGTAAGATCTGTTAGTTTATTTTTCTCACCATAATTTATAAATTGATGCAGATGTCATTGGCACCAATTCCAATATCACCTAACCTGGGATTTGGACCCAGCATCAATCGGTTTCTTAGTCTGTACAATATGCCATCGCTATAGTAGTCTGTGTAATTATAATATCACAAGTAGGCACAGGTTTCCTACTTACTGGCTGGCAGATTGCATACTCATTCGAAATTACTTTTGGCGAACTCTCAAGAGTCCTGTCCTCGCGAGGTTGACTGAACGCCAGTGTTTTGTAACTGTTCTTACAGATTCAAGTACGATACGATATCTATTTAGATCTTTGGTGCGTGTTTCAATAAAACGTTTTGCCTCTAGTTCGGTGACTAATACCTACTACATTTACCGTGGTAAAACATTTGTTAAAACTTCATTTATTTTCCTGTTTAACAAGTACATACCTATTTAACGCATTCCATTGTTAAATGACTCCAAATTACTTTACATGTTTGGTTAGGAATAGTCGGTAAGTATCGCGTTATATCGTTACATGATGACGTCAATGGTATCAAGTCCAGGTAACATGATTATTGCCCAGTATGTTGCGTTTTTTAAAGTGTATATAAGTAAAAGTAAGTCCAGCCATTTGCACATGTCCTTGACCACTCATTAAGATACGATTGTCTTATGTCCTGGATGTCCGGGACTATGAGTGTTTCAGTGTCACGATATGCTAATATTCATATTTGTAGATCACACAATCATTTGTGTAGGTGCGTGGATCGAACCCACGGCGTCACAGTCCACAGCTGGCACCCGGCACACTGCGCACCGACGCTATCGGATAAGTAGGTAATGATATAGTCAATAGCTCAGTGATAAGCACCCACCATCACATACTTAACATTAAGTCTCTCTGGGTCATCCAGAATTAATAAAAATATACCCAGTGTTGCTCGACCTGGGAATCGAACCATGGGTAAATCAATATACTCGTAGTCAAAGTCACAGAATATAAACTGCCTCTAAACTACGATGGCAATCGTTTATTTATCGCATAATGCTAATAATATGTATGGACCATATCTTATAGTAACTGTTTAACGATGTGTGAGTATATAAGCTCCATAACATACAATATGACATTCCATGTGAGCCACCCGAACTAACACAAAGTAAATTAGCTCTTGTTGATATATGCATAAGTATCATATTGTTCTATAAAATTATGTATGACTATGCAATTTAAAACAATGCAATAAAAATATGTTTTATAACCTTTAATGTCGATAATACTACTCATATCTACGTGTGATACCTAGAGTGTAGTACAAAAGCCGCATAATTATGTATATACTAGTAAAATTGCACGCACAGCATGACTTTACTTATTGTACTAATATAAAGAAAATAAATTATGAGTTTATATGTAAGAGGGATACGCTGTAAGTACTGATCCGATTCTTAACATTTTGAATCATTATAAATGTACATAATCCTCGTGTACTAAAGACTATTTCGCATTATATTTTTTGTATAATATACCTATGTAGTATCATTATATCATACGCATGCGTAGTCTTATGCAAAACATTTATTTGAAAGCATAGGCACAGTAGTCTCATAAAACATTGCATAAGTTCGCCACTTTGCCGATAATTCGGCATACTTAACATGATGACTTATACCGAAGTCATGCATGATATACTCGCACTCTATAAGTAGGTAGTAATATAAGAATTAGGACTAAATGACACTAATAATACAAATAAAATATTTTCAATAACCAAACAAACAAAAAACTATATTATATTATATTATTATTATATTATTTATTATTATTTATATAGGTCATTTCATCATCATCTACCTGCACTTATCCCACACTAAGTGGGGTCGGCACAAATGGTTTGAACTCTCCACCCAGCCCTATCATGCGTCAAATCTGCATTCACTCCTTTCACGCGCATGTCCTCATTCACGCACTCCATCCATCTCTTTTTAGGTCTCCCACGGCTCTTTCGTCCATCTACATTCATATTGACAACCAGTCTTGTCAAATACCTTTCATCCCTCCTCATCATATTAGGGTATTTACTATTATTAGAAATACCGAAGGTATAACTGAGGTATTTAGGAGACTAGTTGGGGGTAGTTAATAATGACAACCAAAGTGGGAGTAGTAAATGTTTAATATAAAACAGAGTGCCTTCCGCGCTCCAGGGTTCAGTTCAGTTGTTTTGTAAAGTAGACGAGACGATAGCCAGTACCTATATTCGTGGTTCGGTGTTGTAAGAGTTAATCGTAAACAGTTCAATGGCGTTGTTCAGTTTAAAAGGGTAATGCGGGTAGATTAATTATAAAGAGAAGCCTTAAGTGAATCCTGACATGCGTGTGTGTTGATATTAAGCACTGAGATGTGTAACAGTGTCGTATAAATCAATTAATAAATTATAAATATTGTATTTGTGCCTTTTAAATATCCATATTGCATAGTTTTGTTGATGTTCCTAACAATCACATGCCCATACCAAGCTAACCTAGCACTCCTCATCTTTTCTACAATTGGTGCTACTTTCAGGCTGCCCCTTACATACGTCATTTAAATACTAGAATCATTTAAGTTTTGTTTGATTCTGGCAGGGCAAAGTGACCACACTGCACCTGATGGCAAGCGCATTGCTGTCTAGTTAGAGTGTAAAGTAGCGAGACAATCTGTCCCTCGTTACTCAATACATTATGCCGGCCTGAAATTAATAATAATAATTAGAACAGAGAGAGAGTAACATTTGCTTATAAGTAAATAAAATAAATTTGTGTTAAATCGTATTAAGTGTAAACTTAAACTTGTAAGTATAAACTTTCGTGTATTAATTTTGTATTAGAAGGTACCATGCAAACATTATCTTTATTTCGCAATGTTCTGTTAGTCACTTGTGAAACTTTTTTAATAAATGTGTTTTTATTTTAAGAAATGGTGCTACTTCATATATAAATAAACATGGCAAAGTGAATAGTTTCAATGAACCAAATGAAATGAGTGTCGAGACACCCAAGCCCCCTTCTACCAGGTTTAGCCCACGAGTCAACATGGTTTACCGGGGTGTGACCGCTGCGTGGAGACAGCTGCTTGGAGTCACTGGTGAGAGTTTATGAGCATCAACGATTTTAAAATCTAAATCCCCACACCAAAAGGCTGACTGGAGGATTCGACGCTGAAGGCCCATTACACCCCAATATATTCCCGATATATTGAACAACTCAAAATATAGTTTTAATGACTAACCGTTATAATCATTTTGATGACGAATGAGTCATTTACCTACACGTATTTGTGCCATTCAGAAGTCCAAGGTAGTATTTTGATAAAAATTACTTTGGTAAATAAAAATAAAGCAACATACAGACACATACATAAGTTTATAAAATATGATATGGTTTTATATATTTTTTATATAAGTTATATATAAAAATATAATCGTAAATAAATACATTATTTGCCTTGAACAGAACCTGATTAATTATTTATAAAGTCATAGAACAATTAAGCATAGTCATTACAATAATATCCGAGTCAAGAGACATCCAGCATTAATGTTGATAACGCTCTCGTTTGTTATCTGTAGTCAGCTGGTCGTAAAGTAATGCAAACTGAGTTATTTCTTATCTCTCATGCAAACATTCTGGTAAATAAGATTATTCATTTGTTGTTCGATTAAATGTATTTTAGTATGAGATATAAATTACATAATAAATATTGTTCCGTTTTCCTCGCCCAGCCCGCTTTGCATGATTTTATTTATTTTTATTTGCGAAACAACAGGAGCAATATTACACAACAAAATAAAAATGAACAATAATAAACAATACAATGTTCTTATCCAAAAGCGTAACCATGTCGGAATAATATCGTTCAGATGTCGACGACGCTAATAAAATAATACATTTCATACAATTCTGTATTAAATATGGTCCCACTGCTGGGCACAGGCCTCTACTAATGAGACGGATTAGGCCTTAGTCCACCACGCTGGCCTAATGCAGGTCGGTAGACTTCAAATTCTCAAGTATGCAGGTTTCCATCACGATTTTTTCTTTCACTGTTAAAGCAGGCGATAATTAACTCATTGTTCTTTTAATACACACGTAACTTTAGAAAAGTCACAGGTGTATGCAATTTGTGCTGGTTTCGAACATACGCACTTCGTCTTGACAGACCATCCCGTGACCAACTAGGCTATCGCTGCTTTTAGTTATGTTGGAAAATACTTTAAAATTGAGATAAATACTGGTTGCAAGTGAAGTAGAACGCACGCACCTGTAGGTCTTGACACGACAGCGTCATACCCTAATGTTTGTTAGCCTCGAAATAAACTGGACATCTAATTGAGGTAAACAATGTAATAAGGCGGCGGAGACACGCTGTCGGCTGATCTCTCTCTCACAGGAACCTGACGAAGTAACAGCTTACTGTGGTGTTTCGTAGTTAGTGAGGTTTAAGGATCGCCAAATCCACCCTTTCCTTTCTAATCCTATGTGTTTTAATTTGACTCTGTGCAGTAAAATATACGTTCTCTTGGAGACAGCTGAGTTTAATTACTGTGGAAGGATGGCCACCGCTGGCTTCGTGTGATGGTGTTATAATCAGTGATACCTCACCCACGCGCACGCTACGCTGGCGAGCCCGCGCAAGGTCGAGGTCACCCCTCTGCCCCGCCACCCAGCCACTCCACTTCGCCCACTCACTACCCAGTACCGACCGGTGTTTGACTTACCCTCATGCAGTTGTGCCCGTCTCAGCTCTCTAAGCGATGCTCGTTGAAGGCGATGGCAGCACGCAGTGCGACCACATCCCTCCCCGCTCCTGCCCCGCCCCGCCCCGGCCCACCGCGCGCTCTCTCAAGGTCGCCAACGACTAGTTGCTCCGCCCGCACCAGCCCGGGACATGAACCTAATGGATGCAGTGTGGTGCGTTCTATCATTTCTCATCAATAATCTGCCAGAGGGCGTGTGTGTTGTTATCGCACCAAATAAGACTCATGTCGACTGGTTTTCTTGACACATATACCTAACTAAGTATAGGTGTTGATGCAGCATAGAAAAACGCTGATGAGTCGGTTGGCTTACCCCTTAGTTACGATTTTCTAATGATAACTAAATTTCTATTGAATGCTTTATATCCGCCGCCGCTGCCGCAGTTACACACGCATTGCGCAATATGTTCTAGTAATGCATTGGCCCTTCCGATTGTGAAACTGATATCCGCGATCTCTACGGCCTTAACACCAACTACAAGGCAACGGTCGGCGCACGGTCGGCGCACGGTCGGCATGCGATGTACAGCACCAACTGACCAGGGACCGGCTCCACCGGTATTGTACTTGGTATGTATAGTTTCGTATAAAACTGACGTGAATTGACAGCTTTGTATTCGTTGAGATTGGTGGCGCTCTAAAATAATTCCGCTCTTCCAATTCCATTGTTTTCTTTAAAGACAGTAGAGAAGCATCAGTAAGATCCCAAATACTGGAGATATTCATAGTCGGTGGATATCACTTAATATAACAACAATGACCGCTCAAACCTTCGCATATAATACCAACCCTGTATTAAACATTGTCCCACTGCTGGGCACGGGCCTCCTCTACTACGAGAGGGATAAACCTTCGTATATAGTATTTGTAAACAAGCGTGCAATAAATGTGACGTGGCACATTATTGCGATCCAACCGCTACGTCGCTCGCGTCCAGTCGCCACTCACACGATCTCACCGCATACGGCACACGCACACACAACTGTACTGTGCGGTGGTTATTTTTGTGATTCCTCGAAGTTGGAGGCGCTGACGACCGGCCAGCGATGTGTCGTGATTGTATCATGTGTGCCGCACAGACTGGAACCCATAGGCCATAGCCGCTCGTGTAATCTGTATATATAAAATAAGAAACTGACTGACTGACTGACATATCAACGCGCAACCTGAGCGGCTGAGGTTAGAGACTTGAAATTTCGAGAGTAGGTAGGTACGTAGGCATCCACTAAGGAAGGGTTTTTAGAAATACCACCCATAAGGGCGTAAAATAGGGGATGAAAGTTTTTATGAAAATCCGTCATTTTTGATGTTAAATTCATGAAAATTTGTATTTTGTCTTGTATACTTTTTCTCCCAAGAATGACCTCCACGCGGGCGGAGCCACGAGCATCAGCTAGTACAGTATATTCCTAAGTGATCGGTTTGTTATGGTGGTGTGAGGTTTTCCGCGTGACGTCATGGGTGGTTCGGAAACACTCGCACAAGGCGCGGGCGCACAGCATGTACCGCGGTGGTTATGTAACCGGCCCCGATATGAACAACAATAGTAAATACTAGCTCACGCAATACTAGCGCCCCTCCACCACCCCTCCCCGCTCTCCTCCCTACCTCCAACCTCACCTCTCCACGCGTATGTATGTACCATAACGAGATCTACATCTAGTTATGTTTTCACCGAAAAATATAATTGTACAAGTTCCCCAGTGGATGACCTGTGTCGATGATATCCATCATACATACATCATCTATGTTGATTAAGATTTTTGCAATAAAATTGTCTGTCTGTCTGGGTTTAACTCAAAAACGGCTTGAACAATCATCCTGAAATTTAGAATACATTTAGATCATTCGATCGCGCGATTGAAGGCTACTTTTTATCCCGGAAAAATGTACGGTTCCCGTGTGATAGTCTTTTGTTTTTTTATTATTATAAGGAATTGACATTATTTTTGGCATAATGGTTGTTTAGGGATTAGTGAATGACATAGGCTATTTATTATCCCGCGAAAATGCACGGTTCCTATGGGATAGAAAATATAGAAAGATATAATAGCTTAAGATGACGCCATGGGTTTTATACCTTTTCTTTCAAAATTAACTACCACGTGGGCGGAGCCGCGGGCAATGGCTTGTGAATTATAAAGTCAAACGTTGATCACGTGATCAAACCTGATGAGTGCTGAAATCACAAACGTAGCGTATGTATAGTATGTGATAAGTATGGGGGCTTTGCCGAAAACTTATTGTTCTGGATTTATCTTGGTATGTTAAAAAAAGGCCTACACTATTTATAACTACCACAAATATTTCGGCATTTCATGTAAATGTAAAATAGATCCGCTAACTACAACTACAATTACAACTTGCAACAGTCTACGGCTTATCATAATAAATATATATTAATTGGATCCATACAAAAAAAAATATAAAAACACTTAAAAGTAGAAGACATTGAGTATTTAGAATACAGACTAACAAAAGTTTCATTGAACTCTGGTGCTCAAATAAAAAGTTAACTTTTTTTTTTATCCTAGCAAGGCAAAGTGACCGCACTTCACCTGATGGTATGCGCAGTACGGTCCAATTCGAGTATCGAGTAGCGAGAGACGATCTATCCCCCGCTACTCAACACAATCATGCCGGCCTGCTCCTTCACACAACGCCATGGGCAAGAAGGTGAAGAAGCGGTCGAGGGTCTATTGTCAGAGTACTCAGAAGGCCGCAAAATGGCCAAACATTGTACCGCAACTCTAGACCCCCAAAAAACCGGATGTACACTGGCTGATCCCGGAACGCGACACACTTGCGTGTGCCACTATGGCGGGTTTTTCACCCTGTGTACGGTGGTTGCTATCCGGGCGGATATGAATATCCTACCACCAGCAAAAACTTGTGTAATGAGCACCAGGCAGCATTATTAGCATTGCCTTTATATTAAAAGTTTTCCGTAGTAGAGTAGTGTGGCCTTAACAATTGATAAGCGTAATCGTGCACTCTGCGTTACTGATATTATAATAAAAATAATAATACCAGACCCGTATTATACACTATGCCACTGCTGGGCACGAGCCTCCTCCACTAATGACAAGGACTATTTTATATGGCATGCGGTTATGTTATTTGCAGGTTTATTATTCCACTAATCAATATATTATCCAGTGATCATTTTATCAAAGTAATGTTTTTATACGTTTTGATTACTGAACTTATTTTATTTAAATAAAGAACAAAATGAAGAAATGAGAATGTGTATAAGTGGTGACCTTGGGTAAGGTACCGTTCGAATTATTATTCTGGTAACGAAAGATGCGGGTCCATTCTTTGATAACTCTTCTGTACTCCGTTGTTGCTGGCCGGTTACCTACACACCTCACTGCAGGTGTACGTACAACATTCGGGGATGCTATCACAGTTCCGAATGAGTTGTTAACCTCGAAACTATTTAGCAAGTGTGATTTTATTACGATATACATGTGAAGTTCGGCGACGGCGGGCGACGGTGACGGTGATGTCAACTTGTACTGTGTACACAATATACACTAAGCACACATCACAGGTAAGGAGTATGTGCACAGTGAGTAGTTGTCGAGAGTGTTGTACATCTCAGTACGCACGACACGTCGCAGTTCGTTCAACTCGACGCGCGGCGGTAATCTGTACATACTGCGTCCCGTACGCACTACGCGCGCGTGAGCCATGCATCTTCAACAGACAACAAGTTGGCAGACTACAACAAGAAACATCATAAATAACATGCATAAATGTAATATGTCATAGATGGAAAGTAAATCTAACTACCTATCGATATGAAAACGTCTATGAGATCTTTAAAATATATTGAAACTAGAAGTTGCCCGCGGCTCCGCCCGCGTGGAAGTTATTTTTGGAAGAAAAGGTATACAATCCATGGAGGCATCTTAAGCTATCACACCTTTCTATATGTTGCTATCCCATAGGAAGCGTGCATTTTTCCGGGATACAAGTAGCCTATGTCATTTTCGGATCGCTTAACTGCCACTATGCAAAAAAATATGTCGTTCTCCGGCTCTGTGAAAAACTAAACTATCCCACGGGAACTGTACATTTTTCCGGGATAAAAAGTAGCGTATGTGCTATTCCAGACTATAATCCATCTCTGTGCCGAATTTCAACCAGATCCGCCCAGCCGTTGTAGCGTGTTTGAGTAACTAACATCCATCCATCCAAACATTCGCATTTATAATATTAGTGGGGTTTATTAATTAAAAATACGGGTGGCGTTTGGGGTAGCACAATGTGTAAATTACACATTTATTTAAGCTTCGGATGCGTCTGAGGAGAAAATATGTTCCCATGCTTTCCCTCATTTATTACCCCGTGAAGTGTAGCAACAATAATATTAGTATGATTATAATATCTTCAACAACATACTGTAATACAAAATCTGATGTCAAGTGTTAACCTTAACAGTGTAACCGAGTTAAAAGTTTACATATAGCGAGGCAATGTTTATGATTTCCGACGAACGACCTTAAATGTTTATCGCAGTAAATACAACGAAAAACACTACTTTGTATCAAAATTATTAAAATTATACTCCTCAGTCCTCACTAATTCAAGTGACTATTAGTAGTATGAAAAGAAATTGTAAAACATTAAATAATAAATACAAAACATGAGAATGCCCCATTTGAGAACTATAAATAAACATCAAGGCGAGATCCGTGAGATCTTATCTAGAGGAAATATGAAGGAAAAGTATCCGTTACATTATGGCGTTAAATTATAAACTGCTAACCAGACACTATTAGTTTAGTTTAAAATCGGTGGTCAAGGTTGTGATTATGAAACTTTAAAATTTTTTGATAAATAATGCATTAATTTATTTGCTAATGGATAAATAATGCATTAATAAATATTGTTGCTGTTACTTGTTTGATGTGGTATAAACATTTTACTCGTAAGTCCTTCTAGTCTTATAAGCTTATAATATCACAACCTTTGAACACCAACAATACATTGAAATGGAGATTGCTGCACGAAATGTAGAAACATACGAGTAGTCGAGTTTATTCACTTATCTCTTCTTTTCTTCAAATATTTATTGAATTTATCAAATGTTATACATTATTTAGATTCAGTCAATTTTTTTTACTCTACCGCCAGTTCGGAATGCAGTTTCGCTAGAGAAGAACGGGCAAGAAACTCTAGCGTTGCTCTTTTCGAACACCGGTTAACAATATTTGGTCATAAAATTAATATAGGTACGACTTAAGTTTAATAACATTAGATTAGAGCAGCGATCTATATGTAATAATATGTACATAAGTCAATGGATTAGAGTAACTCAATGTATGTTAATTAAGTTGCCTTATTGTTATATTCTGAAATAAAACGACATGACCGTTGTGAGAGTGATAAATCTCGATTTCTCGAAATAGTTGGTCCTTACTAAAACAGTCTGTGCAGACCAGTCCACACGAACAGCACCCGTTTACGAGTAATGACGCATTTGTCAGAAATTAGTCTCCCCAATTTTAGCGAGCATGACATACCCCGACTGAATACAACAGTTAAAATACTAGACACTAAATATCAAGTATATTCAATTCTTCACGTTAAGTGACTGTAGTCTGCAGCATGGTTGACTACTTCACCACATATGTATAAGACAATTGAACATCAGCGATACACGAGGACACCCGCACCGTCGCTAACCGTCGCGGTCGTGTGACGCGTCATGTACATACCTACTCTGTGATTGGACCCTGTTAAGCAGAAAAGATCCAACAGACGTTTTCATACTTTTGTGTAAATGCAGTATAAAGTTTGACCGCGTATTTAAGTATAGTACTATGCAGTAACTAATTGCCAATTAGTTGGGTAATAAAACATGACAAGATTTTTAGGTAAATGTCATCAAACTGCCGGATATTTTGTACACATATGAAACTTGATTAGGATATTATGGCTATGTATTTAACTCGATTTCATAAAAAATGTTTGGGTCTTTTCTGTGTAACAGGATACAATTAACAGAAGTTGCCATCAGCGAATGTTAGATACCGACGTTGCAAAATATATGTTGTCGTCCTATTAACTTGTGATACGCCCAACGTAAAAATCCTTATACCATAATTTGAAAATTCTAGATTTCCACAAGGGAAACAATTTTATAAATATCTATCTATTTATTTATTTTATTTTTTATTTATACTCTTTATTGTACACTAAAATACATAAAAAAATAGAAAAACAAAAATTATTTAAAGTACAATTGGCGGTCTTATCGCTCTCGGCGATCTTTTCAAGACAACCATGGGATGGAAAAAAAATTTAAAAGGGAAAAGAAAAAGTGGAGGGCAGTTTGTGTGTACATAATTGTTTTTTTAGGAAAAACAGAAATTATAAGAAAAAAAATTACTTATAAATAAACGAATAAGTAGAATAATGTTGTTACTTATACAAAATAATTATAAATACACACAGACGCATATACATACATATATATAAATACATACACATACATATACATACATACACATACATATACATACATACACGTACATATACATACATACACATACATACATACCTATTTATATATAGAAAATAACTAAATACATGCATACTTAAACATAAACATACACACATATAAATATGCTAGATATGTTATTGCATAATAATTAGAGTGGATCGGATCAAAAGAAAAGATAATGGTCTTTCACAAGTTTTTTAAAGCGTGATAGGGTCTGTGCTCGTATTATCTCAACAGGCAGTGCATTCCACAACCGAACAGCTTTAACAGTAAAGGATTTATCCATAAATGTAGTGGAATGCACCGGCATTCTCAATTTCAAATTCTCCGACGACCTCAAGGATCTTGTATGTGATTCATGAAGGAAATCAAAGCGATCTTTAAGATAAGGAGGAGTAAGGGGATTGAACAAGGTATTGTATAGAAGAGAAAGGACATGACTATTCCGGCGAAGTCTTATGGGTAACCACTTGAGCTTAGCACGATACATTGAAACATGATCATATCTGCGCAGACCAAATATGAATCTAATGCAGAAATTTTGGAGTCGCTCAAGCTTGTTTAATTGGTCTTCGGTGAGATCGAGATAGCTGACATCTGCATAATCAAGGATGGGGAGAAGGAGTGTTTGCGCAAGCGAGATTTTTGTGGTGATAGGTAGAAAGTTACGCAATCTTTGCAAGGACCTGGCCGAGGCAAACAGCTTCCGACTTAATTCACGAAGCCCCAGGTGAAAGATCGATCAATGTACGGAATGGTGACACCATCACAAGATACTCGAGGCAATTCATTCCATTTCACTTTCGATATCATCCTGGGGCTGCCGACAACAATGATTTGGGTTTTGGATGGGTTTATCTTCAGTCCATAGGACTTAGTCCAATCGCAGATTTGTTCTATGTCTCTATTTATACTATAAATAGCATCCGTTAATTCACCTAAAGGTGCCTGAGCGTATATCTGGAGATCATCTGCGTAAAGGTGGTAGGAAGAGCGAAGATAATTACTGACCGAATTTATAAAAATTGCGAAGAGTAGAGGAGATAGCACGCCGCCCTGTGGAACGCCAGCAGACATGGTGCACCAAGAAGAATGACTTTCCTCGATGCAGATGCGTTGCCGGCGTCCGTACAGGTAACTACGAAACCAGTCAATTGCCGTTGGAGATATGTTAAGAGAACGCAGTATGCCAAGGAGGACATCAAAGTCAACAGT